>JAFEMH010000890.1:0-591968 GCA_022495995.1 Adenophora triphylla var. japonica
TATTTCCCAACCACTTCATCTTGATACGAGAATTTAAAGACATAAAATAAACATACATAAATTTAACATTAATATTAAAAGCATATAATATTATACTAAAATAGTGCCTATGATTGGAAGGACGTTACATGTTATATCCTACATGTTTAAATAACCCGAAAAAGATGAACAAATACGTAAACTAAGCCAAAATTGATCCGCGAACGCCCTACGCCCGAGAATAATTATTTGTAAGCTAGAGATAGAAATCAATTCACAATAGCTTTAGAGTAAAAAATGTGTTATCAAAATAATGTGAATTATGGCTCAGATTGACAGGTGTACGATGTAGAATCCATCTTTGAATAAAGGAAAACGTGGTGGAGAGGGAGATTATAATCCTAATTGAATTATAACTACTCACAACCCCGGTTTCGAGTAGTATTAGGTAATATAATTCTGCACGTGTGCCTAGGAGGCACCCTCCTCAGCATGCGCGATGCCTGGCCTGGCACGAGTTTCATGTTTTATAAGAGGGGAGCAAGAATAGGGAGGCCCGTTTCCTTGTCCCGGATGATGACCGAGGAGGGCGTTCGTCTTTTTGTTGAAGCCTTCGCTTCTGCTTTTGACGGATGTCTTGCTCTAAAGATACGAGAGGTGCCTTCATCGGCATTAGTAAGTTCCTAGGCTCAAGATACAAGAATTTTGTTACATTCATCGTTCGTTTCCGCTGTACGTCTGCGCCGATAATAGTGAAAAATGACGAAGACATGGACGGATTTACATGTAGGGGAAGACCCACTTCCTATGTCGTATTCGAGACTTATACATATTATATTTAGTCTTGAATTTATCGGGAAGTCTTGCCCGATTATAACCCACGTTCATACCTCAATTCATACCGGATTCAGTCTTATTTTATTTTATATTATTACTTTTCTTTCAATGTTTGTTAGTTTCCCACAACAATGCATCTAACTCTTCAATGACAAAGGTGAGATGAATATGAAATCCTTAAGCTTTAATTTGCAAGAGTAATAATCAACTATAGCTTAACATGAGTTTCAACTCAATATTCAAGGGCCCCACCTTGTTTGTTATCAATTAATAAGTTTTTAATTTGCAAGAGTAATAATCAACTAGTAATAATCAACTATAGCTTAAGATGAGTTTCAACTCAATATTCAAGGGCCCCACCTTGTTTGTTATCAATTAATTCCTTGTTTAGATGATTCCAAATATGGCTAGTTCCATATTTTCTAGCAAGTTAATTTAAGACTTTGTAGTTTTTCTTGAGTAATGATGATAGTTACAACCATATGTGGACCTACTGCTCTCAAACAAACAAGTTATGTATTTAATATATAAAGATTACGCGCTACTACTCTTATTTTCACCTAGTTTTGAAACGTAGCTTCAAACTGGCTTTCCATGCCATCGAAAATACTCTATGCGCATATGAGACCAACGGCCCACTATGTTTTAGCTCTACCACACCAAGATCAAAAGAGTCCACACCTTGTAAACCCAAATATTGGCTACACGAGGTAACGAGTCTTGTACTTAATATATAAATATATAAAGATTTTTAAGTAATTCTTATCACTGACAATTAATTTTGATATGAAAGCTTATACTTTATCGAATTACACTGGATCTAAACATGTGCAACAGGTTTGCAAGCCATTTGCAACAACCATGCCTCTAGTGAGTCCATTATTGAATTCGATCGAGGGTAAATGATTTGACGGGAAGCACCATTAATTAAATCACTAAGTATCAATTTAAAAAAACTTAAATCGAATCGAGTCATGAAAAACGCAAATCCTAATCAAAATAAAAGTGCCATGATTTGGTTCGCTTTTGGTTCGAACCGCGATTTGATTTTATAGTTTAAACCACGGATTAAACCATGAATTAACACCGATTAAACCATTAATTAGCACATATTTGAGATTACACAATTAATTGTCATGCTTGCTTCAATTTTCTGGACATAACATACGTAATCTATCTATATATTAAAGCGAAGAAGCAGTGGTAAATGTTGCACACTATATAAAGACAAAAACTTAGTTTACAATATACTCCCTCCGTCCCACTATACTTCGACACTTCTTTCCATTTTGGTACGTCCACTATACTTCGACACCTTCCAAAATAATCAAGTTTTTATATTTTTATATTCACTCTACCCCACCACTCATTCTCTCTCTTCATTTTCTACCACACATTTATTCAACCAACATTACTATTTACCCCACTCATTCTCTCTCTTCCTTTTCCACCACACATTTTTTTTATTTTATTCTTTTTTTCCTCGTTGCTGAACCCACCTCAAGGTTCAAGATAAATTTTTAATTTTGCTAGAAAGATACCTCTTTAATCTCTCTCGAATTAGAATGTTTTGTCATATTGGATTCACTTGTTATACTTACAACAACTATTTATTTATTATTTTTTATCACATTTTCTCTCTCCTACCCTATTTTTCATAATTATAACAGTTACTTGACTAACATTTTTCCTTAATTCTCGTGTCCTTCCTATTTTGAATGAAACGTTGGGAGTATATTTTTTTAAAAAAAGAAAGTTAGGAGTTCAATCCTTACTAATAACTTTCACTCCCCCAAGTGATAAATCTGCAATAGATTAAGTTAGACCAAAATAAATTTATTCCCCCCCCCCCCTCTCCCAAAGAATTCACACTCTACGCCCATATATGAATAATCGGTCTGTTTGATACCTAAATAATCAATTTGTCTCACTTTGCACTCTGAAACTAATGAACATTAGAAAAACTAACGAAATTAATCATACGCGTATCATGTGAGGGCAATTATAATCATTCTCATTTTTCTAACGATAGTTTAAAAAAAATCTTATTTTTTTTCAAAATGGAAAGTAATCATTTAATTTGAGAAGGAGGAGTTACTAATTAATTAAAAATTTAAGTCAAGCTTGAGTGGCCGTTGGCACCATGTAATCCTTTAAACTATATGACTATATGGAAGGAGAAAATGTCCCATAAATTTTAAAAAAGTTTCATAATGTCTCATAAGTTACTTTTCATATTGTATTATCATGTTTTGTTTTTTCTGTAATAATACTGTATATAAGATAATGCATAATATTTTATACTCATATAATAAACATTAATGATAATAGGTGACGTCGAGGACCGGTGACCAGATTCCAGTGACCGTATTCCGGCGAGTTTCATACGACCGGCGACCATATTCTGATGGTTTTTCGACGGTCGGTGGCAGCGAGCGACATCGGTCGGTGGTGGGTGGCAGCAGCGGGCGACGGCGGTGATTGCAGGATGCAGTATTGAGAATGTTGTATCATAATTTTTAAATAATTCATATAAAATGTATGTAATATAATATAATACTATATAATAATTTATAGGACATTTAAATTAATGAGAAAATTGAGAAGAATTGATTTGTCGCAAAAGAAAGTTAATGGAAGCCTAACAAACACATTTCATTTGCTTAAGTTGGGATAAATTATTAAAGCATCGGATATGTAGTAGAATAGTGCTTTCACATCTATACTATATTAAAAGTAAGAAAGGGGTCAAAATGGAAATTTTGCGCTCAAAAACATCAACATCAAGTGGTTAAATTTGAAAATTTGTCAAGTGTATTTTAGTCATTTACGTTCGTGGCATAAATGTTGATATTAGACATTGAAATCAATATCAAGTACTTTTGATTGGATGCCTCAATTTACGAATTTTTTCCCCCCAAATTCTTTGATCTCAATTATTAAGGTCCTACTATTTGCACATTTTTTTTTAATTAAAATAATGTGCAAATAACCTAGATATCCTAAACCAACATGGTTAATTGTGAAAAGTTATCATTAATCAATAATGAAGCTTTTTTTTTTTTAGCCTTTGACTTTTTCAACCTAATCTTCTAAAAAGTAATAGTAATAATTATATTGTCCACTAGTCTTTTAGATTTAAAAATTGAAGTTTAATTTATGATTTTATTTTTTGAATATATTTTATATTATATATTTATCTAAATAAGTTTATTATTTTTTAGACTTACTTCTAAAAAGTAGTAGTAATAATTATATTGTCCCATATATATATACTAGTCTTTTAGATTTAAAAATTAGAGTTTAATTTATGATTTTATTTTTTTGAATATATTTTATAGTTTATATTATATTTTTATCTAAATAAGTTTATTGTTTTTTTAGACTTACATATATTGAAATTTTAATTTTTTAAGATAATTTTAATAAGTTTTTTTCTTATTTTAATAAAAAAAAATTATGCAAAATGTGTCCTAATTAAATAATTTACATTCATTAATATTTAAAATTAAAAAATTAAAAATTCATTTAATTCAAAAGAAGTCATTTCATTTCATTTCTTGAGTCAATTTAATACAACAAATTCATTAGTACGATTAGAGCGCAAATATTGCTCATAAATGTTAATCCGAGTCATGTATGGAGTAACCCATGCAGCTGTTGAAATTACACGAATCCGGCGCGCGGACCGGACATCTCGCGTTGTCGAGGTCGTGCTGTATTTTTTCTCGTAGAGTCGCCACGCCGTTTTAATTACGCTCAAAATATTGAGAAAAGACTTTTTGTTTTAGTTTTGTTATGTGATGAGATTTTGAGTTCGGAGGTCAGGTTACGCTCGGGAAGAGATAGTTGAGCTCACCCGAGTCGCCTCGTATACACGAGTCTTTCAATACCATTCTTTCTTTAAAAGTTGTGCGTGTGTGTGCTTTTAAAAATGCATTTTGAAAATGATGTCTATATTGTAGACGATGTATTTAAAAGAAATATTTAAATATTGAAATTAATTGAAAGAGGTTAGAAAGGAGACCTTACCAATGTTGGTTTGTGTCTATCTTTCGCTGGAGAATGTGTTTGATTGAGTGTGAATAGTATTTCGGGATGGATCGGGATTGCCTCTGGGGGGACCCCAGGTGTGTCTTAGGTAGATTTCGGGATGCTTTCGTATAGCTCGGGACGGTGGCGAGCTTCCGGCGTGACTCAGGATGGCTAGGTATGTGCGGGCAGAGGTTCGGCGTGCCTTGGGATGGCTAGGTGTATTCGGGCAGAGGTTCGGCGTGCCTCGGGATGCCTCGGGATGGACCGACGGGGCTTCGGGATGCTTCGGAATGGTTCGGGATGGACCGACAGGGCTTCGAGTTGCTTTGGGAGCGCCTCGGGATGGCTCGGGAGCCTCGGGATGGCTCGACAGGGATTCGAAGCGCCTCGGTATGGCTTCGAGAAGGGTCGGAGGGCCTCGGGAAGGGCCGGACGTGGTGGTTTACGAAGGTGACTGCTAAGATCTGATGTGAGGACGTGACGGTGTCCGAAGGTGACCGCTATTGTTTAGTTAATTGGTTTTACTTTATTTTTATTCGTGTAATTAAATTTATATTGAGATGAATAATATTGGAATAAACACCCCCCCTTATATTAAACCATAATTATTGTTCAAAATTTATTAATTTAAAATGAAAAAAAGTTAAATATTAATTTTAGAAGTGAGGGAGTACTTAATGTTACTTGTTTAATAAACCCAGTTCATATATTAAATAATGAGTATCTTTATTAAATATTTTTTTCATTAAACTGAAAAAGGGTTTTTTAGAAAATTTACACTCAAAACTGTCAGAATAATTTTCACTTTCAAGATAATGAAGGTTGATCTTATTGGGTATTTCTATTTGCATAATAGTCCGAAAAATAATTTTCATTTTCAAGATAATGATGGTTGCTTGATTATTGGCAATAAGTACCACATGGAAAATGTGTATAAAATCTCAAAAGTTGAAAAAATACATTAAATACACCCTCTGTTCTTAAAAATCGTGCACAATATTGACTTTGTACATTAATGGATCACTATTCTAGGCAACATTGTGCAAATAGAATTTTTATTGTGCAAATAGAATAACCCTTATTTTATAATAAATTAATTAAAAAAAAAATTAACACCAAAATTCATACTCCCTCCGTCCCAGACCAAGAGTCCTAATTTTCCTTTTCGTCCGTCCCAGACCAAGAGTCCCATTTCTTAAATAAAAATATGTGAACAGTGTTTCGGACATTTATACCCTCATAATGTTTATATATTTACAAAAAAATCATTTATTATACCCTTATAATTTTAACATATTTACAAAAAAAACCAATCATTAACTTACTATTCCTCCCACTCATTATCTCTCCTACAAAAAAATTATTCATTAACTTACTATTTCTCCCACTCATTCTCTCTCTTATTAAATATTTTTAATTTTTACATTCTCTCTTCTCTAATCTTCTACCCACTATTAAATTTTTTTTGTTTTTTTTTAAATTTTCATAAAAATCGTGAAATACTCCCCTAGGACCCTTGGTCTGGGACGGAGGGAGTAATTTTTTTCCCTCTACAAATAGAAATTAATTTCATTTGATTCGGACACAGAAAAAAATCCTCTTTCTTGAATATAAATCAAATATTTTATAATAATTTTTTTAAAAAAAAAAATTCAACCTAAAATCATTACAAAATTTCCTCCAAAAATAGATACAACTTTCATTTGATTCGGACACAAAAAAATCCTCTTCTTTGAAGTGCATGTCAATATTCTAAAAAATAAATGTAGTATAAATAGGTAGTTTGAAAGAGGGAGAGGAAGAAGTGAGTTGGGTTTGATGAGGGAGTGTAGTGTTTGGGAAAAAAAATTCATTTAACACATTATTAGTTATTTTTGGATTTTGATTTTTCTTCTCAAAATTAAATAAGTTAAATTGAAAAAGAATATTATAATTTTGTTCATGATGAGTTAATGTAAACAAATATGATATTTATTTTAAAAAATTCTCTTTTCTGAATATAAATCAAATATTTTATAATAATTTTTTTTAAAATTTTTTTTTCACCAAAAATAATAAAAAAAAATTCCTCCAAAAATAGAGACTATTTTCATTCGATTTGGACACAAAAAAATCTTCTTCTTTGAAGTGCATGTCAATATTCTAAAAAATAAAGATAGTATGAATTGGTATTTTGAAAGAGGGAGATGAAGAAGTGGGTTGGGTTTGATGAGGGAGTGGATTGTTTGGGGGGAAAATTTTTCATTTAACACAATTGTTAGTTTTTTTAAGATTTTGATTTTTCTTCTCAAAATTAAATAAGTTAAATTGAAAATGAATATTATAATTATGTTCATGATGAGTTAATGTAAACAAATATGATATTTATTTATTATTATTATTGTTCGTATACTAATAAATGATATTTATTTACAAAATTAATTATTTGGTTGTTACATTGATGGAATGCTGTTTTTCTGAATTGTGGCATATATATATATAGAGTTGAAATTGAATATCTATACACATATAGAGTTTCAATCATTCGAAATAAAAAAAAATATTTATTTATTTATTTATTTATTTATTTAAGTCACTATTAGATTTATACATAATATATTTTTCTTTTCAAATGATTATGTAGGCATAATTGATTACATGGGGAAGAGATATGAAATATTTTAGGGGTGAAATGAGATTATTCTGTACATATATTATGAAGATAAAGTCTATTAGGTGATGTTTTTTTTCCTTTAATTGATTGTAATTTACAAAATTAATTATTTTGTTGTTACATCGATGGAAGGATGTTTTTCTAATTGTGACATATATATATATATATATATATATATATATATATATATATATATATATATATATATATATATATATATATATATATATATATATATATATATATATATATAGTTGAAATTAAATATCTCTACATATATAGAGTTTCAATCATTCGAAATAAAAAATATTTACTTATTTATTTATTTAGGTCAATATTAGATTTATACATAATATATTTTTATTTTCAAATGATTAAGATAATTATGTATGTATAATTGATTAAGTGGGGAAAGAGATATGAAATATTTTAGGGATGAAATGAGATTACTCTATATATATATTAAGAAGATAAAGTCTATTAGGTGATATTTTTTATTTCCTTTAATTGATTGTAATAATCTTTGTTGTAAGTTAAAAGATAGAACTACTATTGATGTTTGAGTTGAGCTTTCGACGTTTGTGTAGTGTCGTTTATTATATTATTGTAAATGCAGTTGATTTGTCGTTTGATAAAAAAAAATTATTAACAAAAAGTGGATATAATTTTTCAGTAATATATGTGAGATGAGAGACGCATTTGCAAATTTTAGAGAGATAGATGAATTTGTGATAGGTGGATATGGGGGTGGGGTATGGGAGGGGGAGAGATGTGAAGTTAACAATTTAATATTTCCACCTTCTTTTTAATAACATCTCTCTATATATAGAGTTGCAATCATTTAAAAGAAGACTTTATTTAATTATTTAAGTCATTATTAGATTTAGTCGGTGTTCTAAAACGCGGCCTAAGCGCTGGGCGATGACCAAACGCCGCGCCTTTTAGCAAATCGGCCAAATTAGGCGTAGGCGTCATTAGGCGTTGACTAGGCGGGAATAGGCATTGACTTGGAGGGATAAAATCCAAGGCCACAGCCAAGGCCGGCGAAGGCCAAGGCCACGGCTGAAACATGCTTGCTACCCCAGCTAAGGCCTAATATATATACCCACAACCACATTTTCCTTTCTTCTTATTTCGATGTGGGATAAGTAACCTCTAAGGCTAAGGCCAAGGCCGAGCCAAGGCAAGGCCCGGCCGAGCTAAGGCAAGGCGCCGAACCAACAAGACCATTTACTTTCTTTATTTTTCGATGTGGGATATCTATCCTCCAAGGCCACGGCCGAGCCAAGGCAAGGCGCCGAACCAACAAGGCCATTTACTTTCTTTATTTTTCGATGTGGGATATCTATCCTTCAAGGCCACAACCGGCCAAGGCAAGGCCACGGCCACGGCCGAGCCAAGGCCACGACCAAGGCTAATTTTTAATATTTTTGACAAATAAATAGCATCTTAATATTAGATTTTTTAATTTGTATAAAAATATTATTTATTTTTGACAAATAATAAAAATAGTGGCACTATTTTTTAGATATATATATAAATTTATGAAATATATTTAAAATTTATCTAATTTCTCGGTCCCGCCTAGGCCCCGCTTAGGCCCCTAGGTGCTAGGCCCGACTCCGCCGCCTAGCATCCGCCTAGCGCTTTTTAGAACCTTGGATTTAGCCATAATTTAATTTTCTACATAGGGATAAAGTTGTAATATTTTGAATATGTTACAAAGAAATTAAAACTTTTAATTTACGAAATAAAATTTGGTGTTTACTGGGGATGAGAAAATTGGGATTTTGGGTTGTCTAAAAAATTGGGTTCCCTTTTCCGTTTATTATTTCTAAACTAATACGGATTGGTTTAATATATATGCATTTAATGTCTGTGAGGCTATCGGGATCAGCTGGCCCGGCTAAACGAGGCTCATGTGGTGTGGCAGCCTTATGAAGGGAGATACGCTCCGCCCTACTGCTCTCAGGGTGAGGCCGTATGGTTGGCGAAGGTCCCTCTCGTATGCTTTGAGAGGATCGAGTGGCATCTGCCTGATCGCATTATGAGGCAGTTTGGCCTGAGGCAGTTTGTCCCAGCACCGTGCAACACTAGCCCGGAGTTGCACCCTTCTGATCGGCGGGGAAACAGTACGGTGAGATGGAGTGACCGCCATCACCTACTTATTGCACGATGGGAACAGCGGCACGAACATCTGGTTCCCGGGGAGTACGGCTTCCACGATATGAGTTACTCAGATCCATATATGATATGGTATCGGGACATAACGTGTAAGTTTGTGCCGCATCTCAGTCATATAGAGGAGGGTGGATACCAGTCGTCTGCCCCTGCCTTAGAGTTTATGGTAAGTTTTTACATTTTTCAAGTTATTATTTCTAGTTTTTTTTTTTTTAACAAAACATCAATTATTAACTTATGTCTCTCGTACTTATATATATATTTGATATATAAACAGGTGCAGACCCTTCAGCGCATGCATGTCATCAATGAGAGTGATGAGCATCCCCAACAAGCTGAAATGCGGGCGATTGTGACACACGGGTTCACGGGAGTTAGGGAGCTCCAACGCCTTCATTCTGCTGCACCTCCCCCACCGGTAGATCGCGTACAGGGGGTACAACAACCTCGATAACGTCGGGTTAGACGTCGTGGACAGGCAGAACCACCACCCCAAATGGACTTACACGATGAGCCCGACCCCGAGCCCGAGCAAGAGCATCAAGCGCAGACCCAGACCGAGGTGAATGATGGACAATATGAATGGCATCACGATCCACATGGGCCACATTGGGGAGTTGGAGTGGGGGTTTCGGGGGGCCTGGGAGTGGGGGTGCCGGGGGGAGTGGAAGTGGGGGTGGCTGGGGGGGTGGGAGTGGGGGTGGCTGGGGGGTGGGATTGGGAGTGCCCAGGCAGACCCTTCCCCTGGACCATCCACTATGGGCTTCAAACTTTATACGAGTGGAAGTGGGTTGAGGACTCCTATATCACAAGCAGGGCTCCGCCACTTCTCCGATCCGAGTGAGATTACCCCTGCTCAACAGGAGGAAGAGATGATTAGAAGAGGGTCTCGACACCGGAATCCGACGAAACCCTACACCCCGTCTTACTACGATAGGAGGTAACGAGTTCACTTTTTTTTTATTATGATGTAATGAAACTTTGTAGTATTAGTTTAGTTTTTATTTTGATGTTTTTATTTGTAATAACTGAAACTTTGTACTACACATTTATGTAGATGTATATGTATATGTTATTTGGTTTAGTATTATGTGAATGTAATGAAACTTTGTACTAATAGTTTAGTTTTTATTTTGATGTTTGCATTTTAGTGTTATTTGGATGTTTTATGTTTGTTATGTTTAATTTGGTTGTTTACAGCAGGTTTGATGGTTTGTAGTTTGAGCAGGTTTTGGTTTGGATGTTTGTTATTTGCAGTGGAGTTTCTTGTGAATGTCTTTCTTGATGGGGGCTTCTGTTCATGTGAACTCGCTACATGGTGTAGCGATTTCACTAAACTCGCTACACCGTGTAGCGAGTTTAGTAAAATCGCTACACCATGTGGCGAGTTCACTTGAATTTTTTTATTTTTTTTTGCCTTTTGCTCTCGACATTGCAAGAGGTCTCCTTATGTGACCGCATCCATTCTCCCATTTTATTTTATTTTGCTCGACATCTCAGGAGGACACACCATGTGACCGCTTGCATTGTTTAAATCGCTACACCGTGTAGCGAAAGCTTCAATGCAAGGCCCAAATGCCCAGAATACCTGTCGAAACATGGAGGACTCACCGACAGGAGGAGGAGGTATAGAGTACTCAACAATTGTCCTCGGGTTGTATTTTTGAATGGCTGATAGGACCCGGGGTAACCTCTTATAAGATTCCTCCCAATCTCCAAAAACCTCTGCAATGCCCTTCTGCTTTCCACACCATGCCTTCTTGTATGTAATTACCTTGTTGAACCTACTAGAGATGTGTGCAATAATGACTCCAACCTTGACATCTGAATCGGCCTTAATAACACCAACGACTTCCCGACCGATAAACTTGGCATCTAGATTGGGGTGATCTTGACTTGCTCCAGAATATAAGCAGCAGTGAGGAGCCTTATACTTGGTCACTTCCCAATAGCCAAACTTCTTCCTACTCACACGAACATAAAAATTGCATGGATAATTTTTCAATAGACACTCAATTACCCACGTGTGAGGTGTGCTCTTTCTTACCCTGAACCTGCGATTATTGCGAATATGGAACCTTTTTATATCAAATTGTGCCTCGTTCTTGCCAGGAAAGCGTATCCCTTTAGCAATCGCCTGTTTTTCCGGATCCCAAACTGGAAAACTATGTGCATGATCGTAATCAATCAAGCCTTGTTCTTGTCGAGCAGAAGTACCAATATCACTGTAAAAGGGATAATCCGCTCTCTCATATCTTCGATTTTTCGGCACTTCATAGTGAACAAGAGGTGCTTCCACATCATCATCAATCGGCCCATCATCACCGGCTCCCAAATCGACATCAGAATCACTACTACCCTCCTCATATTCATCATCATCATCCTCTAGCATTGCATCTACATCAGTGTGTACTTTCTCTTCTTCATAGTCAACATCATAATCATCATTAACATGATCATTATGCCCAAATGCCCGATCATCATCATTAACATGATAATTATGCCCAAATGCCCCATCATCATAATTTGGTGTTTGGGTTGATACAAGAGTTTGGGAACTTGGACCAACCCCTGCATCACGGTTACCAGTTGATGAATACCCATAAATGGTCTCTGTGTGCTGTGTTTCAAACTCTGGATTGGGTCGATTTTCAATCAATTTTACAACCACATACAGCTGCAAATTTACAATCCCCCCAAATTTAGCAAACTGATCAAACATTACATCCATACACGCATCATCTTCAATACAGAAAGGAAAGTACTCACCAATCCCGCTATCAAAAGAATGAGGACATCTGTAAATGTCTTCCAAATCAAATTGAGACCGATCTAAGTTCGCCTTTTTATATAACTCATCAATCAACTCATTGTATCTCCATCGGCAATTACCCCTTATTGCACATTTTGGTCCTTTTTTGAAATGAGGATCATCAAACGGTTGTTCATTATCACCTTCCCAATAACACATAAAAATGATTGGACCCCCGTTCATCTTTAACCCTACATTACGAAATCAAAGTGTTAAAACCTACATAACAAAACTCTAACATTTATATCTACAATATAATAAAACACGGTTAAATAATTAAATTTTATATCTAAACACAAGTGAAAACAATGATTAATATGATGTTAATTTACCTTGATTCTTGATCTTCAATGTAACGACCCTAACCCTAGGCACTAGTTTAGCATCCTATTATATGCATTTTATATTAATTGCTCGTTTTATGTCTTTAAATGTTTATGAAAAGTTAGGATGGTTATGAAATAACTTTAAGGCTTTAAGGTTTAATGGAAAATAAGATAAAGTGTTGGGGTGAAATTATAATAATTGAAAATAAATAAAATATTATGAGTAGTCAAGGTGTGTTGTGTAAAGATTTGTAAGTTGAGGTGGTAGATGCAATTTCTTAAACTTGGGGGACTTAAGTGAGCAAAGTTGAAAGATCTCCCTTTAAGTTAGTCAAATGGAACCATACCTCCCTCACCTCCTTCTTTAACCTCCCCATTCCTCATCATCTTCTTCATTCTCCTCACTTTTTCCCCATGGAAACTCCACCCTAGCTCTTTTCTTCCAAAAATTATAATAAATTCAATTCCCCTCCATTTGAAGATCCGTTTGTACTTTCATGTTCGTGGCGGCGAGGGGGGCGCATCAAGCTCGGAAAATAAATATTTCGTTTCACATCAATTTAGTAAGTTATTATGACTTCCTTATAATAATTGCTCACTTTATGTGTTATTGAATCTCTTGTTGAAAGAAAAGGATTTTTGGTATTTTGAATAATGTTAATTGAGTTGAAATAATTTAGTCAAAGTTGAATTGATTTTGGGTTGTAAAATGGTGATCTAAGATTGAAAGAAGAATGGTATAGAGTAATTGTGAATTTAGTCAAGTTATTTACTTGGGAATGAAAGAAATTAGGACTTAAATGAGCAAGAAGAAAATTACTAGTATGTGGGTTTGTTAAGTGGGTGTTTGGTGAATTAGAATCCCTTCCTTGAAGTTTGAAATGGGTTGGAATGGTTAATTTGAGGTTTGGTCATATTTATTCTAGTTGTGATGAAAGAGTTTTGAAAACATTTTATTTGGATTTTTAGAATAAATGAAAAATAAGTTTGAATGACTTTTGTGAGTTGCAAGTTGTTACAATTTCTTTCCTTGTATTTTCATATGTGTGTTTATAAATGGATTTTTATAATATACTTGTTGTTGGTGAATTTGATCAAGTTAGTTGCTTTGGAATGGAAGGAATTGGAAATTAATTGAGTAGAAGACATTAATAGTATGTGGGTTTAGTTAAAATGGGTTGGAATGGATTAAGTGAAGTTTGGGTATAATTTTCTAAGTATAATGAAGGTGTTTCAAGAGGAAATGGCTAGTATGGTTCCTTTTAAGTGCTGCCAAAAATCTGCATTTGGCTTGGTTGGAAACAAAATTGGTAGATTGCTGAAGTTACAGCTTCTGTCCTGCAAATTTGTGAAGGGCACGAGTCGTGCCCATTGGCACGAGTCGTGCCATGCCCCAATTCGTTCCCACGAGTCGTTCCTTGGAAGCCCATTCGTTCTGATGAGAAAGATGCTATTAAGGCACGAGTCGTGCCCTGCCCAGTTTTTGTTGATGCAATTTTAAAGCCAATTATCCCTAACCATTTAATATGTATTTTAACTAATTGAACATTATAATTAAAATTCAACATATGAACTATCGAATGCTATCTTCGCAACCAATTGGTAATATAGGAAAGTTCATTATTTTCTTGGCCAAAGGACGTGGAATAACGTATTATCCTTGAACTCTAAATTGGGATATTTCTTGTATTTGTGATTTTATATCATAACTTATTATAGTAAATGTGTGGACCTTGTATGTTGCACATTTTGGACTCATTGTTATATTCCGATATAAATGCTAGGGTTCCCTACTTTGGAATTCCTAAATTGTTTTGGGATTGGTTCAAGGATTTATAGCCGTTGTGCTAATGTGTTGAATACTTGTTATAGTATTTCTATCTTTATGATATTCTATTATTGTAGGATTCCCTACTTTGGAATTCCTAAATTGTTTTGGGATTGGTTTAAGGATATATAGTCGTTGTGCTAATGTGTTGAATACTTGTTATAGTATTTCTATCTTTATGATATTCTATTGTTGTAGGATTCCTTACTTTGGAATTCCTAAACTGTACTTGTTGAAACAATGATTTATAGCCGTTGTGCCAATATGTTGAATACGTGTTATAGTATTGCTATCTTCATGATATGCTATTGTGGTATGTATCCCTACTTTGGATCATACATTGTTTGGTTAAGCAAGTATGTTATTACTGTGCTTAGTTATGAAAGTTCAGCTGGTATTTGTTTGTTGGGCAATGTTATGAAATTATAATGGCACCGAGCCAAGTTCATTATAATTCGTACATTGGTAACCCGAATTTATTCCCCTTGTGTGGGATTAGTGGGCTAGCATCTCCTTTTGTGGAAGATGGTTCTAGTTTCACTGGGGATACGACTGTGTGTCAGAGTCCCTATGGTACTGTTATTGTTTATGGTTTCGGAACCGCTTCATCAACTGTTACTGCTGCTCGGATGTGTATATCCTTTTGGAGATAAAACCTTGGCTCAGTATCCTTCTAAGTGTTACTTTATCGTACTTATGTGTTGTGATATATTCATGATGAGCTGGTTGTTGTTTCCAACCGGTATGGGACGGTTGGCGGCAGGGAGCCTCTCTTATTATGTGGATATGTATTTTGATATGTTGCGTCTTGTTTGGCATCTTGTTGCATTCATAATAGATTATTGAGATTTATTCTAACCCCTTCCCCTTTTACTGTTTTAGATTGTGCTGAGACAGGTAACCTGAATCGGTGAGGCCGGGGATAAGAGTGTGGACTTTTGCTTTTGGGACTTGTCAGGTTATGTATATGAGTAGGTTGTCTGGGAGTATTTATTAAGTATTACTCTTTTGGAAAGTTGTATATAAAACTCTTTTGTAAAACAAAGTTATTTGGGGGTTTTTGATGTAATTGATCAGATTATGGTTTATTGAAGTTGTTGTTGAAATTCCTCCAAGTGGAGATATTATTAGTTGATTTATTTTGGCAGTTTGAGAATTGGTTTTCTTGTAAGGTGAAATAAAAGTTTTTAAAAAATGTTGCAGATGGGTTTCCTTAGTTTGGGCTTCTCAAGCTCGGGACCGCGTTAGATTCCGGGTTGGGGTGCTCACAGTTGGTATCAGAGCTTAGTTTAGAGGTCAATGATAGATGTCTAAACTAAGGGGGAGTGTGTGGTAATTGACGCCGAGTGTTTAATGCAGGAGTTTGTTCTAATGGCCGGAAGCAATGATGACCAGCGAAAGGTTCTAGAAAATGAAGGATTTGGGGACAAGTAGAATTCAGAATGAAGAGATGATAAATTTATTCAGGATGTTTGTACAGAATATAGGAACTCGGGGATCAGCTCTGAATCAACCTGAAGGATGTTTAAATGGTGGCCTCACAGTCATGGTATTTTAGTAATGAATTAAATTGGTCTTGGGTTGAATATGAGAAATATTGCAGATGGGTTGATACATTTTACTTGAGTTTAAATGGTTAAATTAGTTGGGATGTGGTATAGTGAAGTTTTGGTATGGTATTGATGTTAAGAAAAAAATGATTTAAGTATGTGGTATTGTTTAGGGTTCCTTCTAATGAAGTTGGCTAAGTTATAAGGTTGTTGTTATATATGTTATATGATGCTATTATTACCGTATAAATGATTATTGATAAGTTTGACAATTTGCTTGGCTTTTGAAATAATGAAAAAGGGGTTTGGAAATGAGTAGAGTGATGGTTTGGAAAAATATGATTTGGTAATTGAAAAGGGTATTATAAAAGTTGATATATGGTGAAGGGAGTATTGTTGGGTGGCTGGTAATATGTAAAAATAATGAAAATAACTTGGGTGGTAGGTGAATGAATATGGCAAATAGTGATAATATGATATGATTTAATGTGGAAAGATAGGGTAGTAGGGTTATATGGCTTGGAGGAAGTATGTGGTATCATTTGAGAACTTTATAATTAAAGTTGACTAAGTGGTATAGTTGTTGTTGAATTGTGGTTATATATGGTATATGATGATATACATGATGATTGTAATGGTTAGTCAATTAATAGGACTTTGGAAATAAACAGGAAAGAGTGGTTTTGGAATGAATGTGGTAAGGTTGATATTCAAAGTTGTTGGGAATTATGTATTCATTTTAGTTAAGTTAGAATGATCATGAAAGGATTTGAAGAAAGATTTAGTAATAGCAATGTTGTCTAGGGTAAAATGGTGTTGTAAAGTGAAGGTCTAAGGTCGAGTATGTGTTTCGGGTCTAGGAGAGATAGATCTCTCAGAGGTCACTAGAGGTATATTACCTGTCTCAGGAGTTAGGGGTCATATTTTTATAGATCCTGTTTCATATCTTTATGTTTGGGCATTGCATTTTATAATGTGGCATACATTGCTTAAGAGTCATCTTATGTGCTAGAGGTTTCTACTCTTATGAGAGAATACCTCGAATCTTCTTTGGTTTACCACGATGGTGATGTGGTTATAGCTGGGCATGTATTGCCAGTTGGTTGGTATGCATCCCAATTTGCGATTTTGAGATATACGTGACCTGGATGGGTAAGTAGTTGTTGTGCACTGGTAGACTATCATAAGAAGTGAGTCTCCTTTTCTATGCCTAATTTGCTTATATTGATATTTGATATAGATAAACCTTTATATGGTATTCTTGTTATATATGCGTTAAAGGCAGAAAATTTTTGGTTAAAAGTGTGAAGGGTATTTGGTATGTGTTAGACTTGAGTAAGGAGTCCTTCTAAAAATTTTATGTACTAGTTGTGAGTAGATGGTAAATGTGCTTCCATCGGAGTATCCCATGTGTTGATTATGGGTATGATAAGCAGAATTTTAATCCTTATTTGAATGGCTTTATGGTAATTAGGATCGATGACCTCTTTGTTTAATTAAAGTTACGAGAGGATCATGAAGATCATTTGTGAGTTGTGTTATATGTCTTTAGTGGGAATTCATCGTTTGAGAAGTTTAGCAAATGTGAGTTGACTCGAGAAGATTTCAAATTTTGGGTTCTATAGTCTTAAGCTCGGATGTTACCATGGTTCTTACGAGGATTGAGTCCCTAGTCTTTGGATTGGCAAGAGCTACCTAAGGATTATCAAGGGATTCTTGAGAATTGTAAAATCGTCGATTTAGTTAACTCGGAAGGATATATCAATGGTGTAGGATGTAATAAGGGTAAACCATATGGATAGAGATGGAGAATAGATTGACTATAGATCCGATCCTTACCTTACCTCGTGGATGTGAGGACTTTGTAAATTTTAAGTGCGTATTAAAGGAGGATTAGGTTGTGATATTATGATAAATGGGAAAGTAATAGCGTATGCTTCGAGGAAGTTAACTTAGATAAAGCAGAATTTTCTTATCCTCTACTCGAGAGTGGTTGCAATTGTTTTACATTATTTAAGTGGGAACCTTATCTTTTTGAAGCTTCCTTTGGGATTTGTTACCGATCCTAAGAGTTTGGAGAATTTAGTTACTCGAAAGGAAGAGATTAGAAGAATATCCAGATTCTTGAAAAATAAGTTGGGTGTTGTGTGATGAATTTCCTTTCAGCTTGAGAAGTTTAATTAACCTTAGCGAGGTTATGTATAATAATAGTTTTTAGTTTAGCATTGAATTGGTAATGTATGAAGCTTGGTATGGAAAAATCATTTGCATGATCCCTCGTTTGTATGGAGTTCTTCCACTAATGATGATTAGACGGATTGGACTTATGCGGGAGAACCGTTGAGAGTTATTAGAATCGCAGTTCGGGGAATTAAAACCCTAGAGTATCCGGGTTGTGAAAATGAATAGAGGAATCATGCCATTGAGGAAACTATTTGAAAGTTGTAATTTGAAATGCGTGGAAGGTCACCTTCTTTATTTGATCATTAAGGTAAGTCTTTTTAAAATTCGTGACGAATTTTCTTTAAGGGGGAGTAAGTGTAACGACCCTAACCCTAGGCATTAGTTTAGCATCCTATTATATGCATTTTATAGTAATTGTTGACTTTATGTGCTCGTTTATGTCTTTAAATGTTTATGAAAAGTTAGGATGGTTATGAAATAACTTTAAGGCTTTAAGGTTTAATGGGAAATGAGATAAAGTGTTGGGGTGAAATTATAATAATTGAAAATAAATAAAATATTATGAGTAGTCAAGGCGTGTTGTGTAAAGATTTGTAAGTTGAGGTGGTAGATGCAATTTCTTAAACTTGGGGGACTTAAGTGAGCAAAGTTGAAAGATCTCCCTATAAGTTAGTCAAATGGAACCATACCTCCCATACCTCCCTCACCTCCTTCTTTAACCTCCCCATTCCTCATCATCTTCTTCATTCTCCTCACTTTTTCCCCATGGAAACTCCACCCTAGCTCTTTCCTTCCAAAAATTATAATAAATTCAATTCCCCTCCATTTGAAGATCCGTTTGTACTTTCGTGTTCATGGCGGCGAGGGAAGCGCATCAAGCCCGAAAAATAAATATTTCGTTTCACATCAATTTAGTAAGTTATTATGACTTCCTTCTAATAATTGCTCACTTTATGTGTTATTGAATCTCTTGTTGAAAGAAAAGGATTTTTGGTATTTCGAATAATATTAATTGATTTGAAATGGTTTAGTCAAGGTTGAATTGATTTTGGGTTGTAAAATGGTGATCTAAGATTGAAAGAAGAATGGTATAAAGTAATTGTGAATTTAGTCAAGTTATTTACTTGGGAATGAAATGAATTAGGACTTAAATGAGCAAGAAGGAAATTACTAGTATGTGGATTTGTTAAGTGGGTGTTTGGTGAATTAGAATCCCTTCCTTGAAGTTTGAAATGGGTTGGAATGGTTAATTTGAGGTTTGGTCATATTTATTCTAGTTGTGATGAAAGAGTTTTGAAAACATTTTATTTGGGTTTTTAGAATAAATGAAAAATAAGTTTGAATGACTTTTGTGAGTTGCAAGTTGTTACAATTCCTTTCCTTGTATCTTCATATGTGTGTTTATAAATGGATTCTTATAATATACTTGTTGTTGGTGAATTTGATCAAGTTAGTTGCTTAGGAATGGAAGGAATTGGAAATTAATTGAGTAGAAGACATTAATAGTATGTGGGTTTAGTTAAAATGGGTTGGAATGGATTAAGTGAAGTTTGGGTATAATTTGCTAAGTGTAATGAAGGTGTTTCAAGAGGAAATGGCTAGTATGGTTCCTTTTAAGTGCTGCCAAAAATCTGCATTTGGCTTGGTTGGAAACAAAATTGGTAGATTCTTTGAGATTCTGACTTTTGTCCTGCAAATTCGTGAAGGGCACGAGTCGTGCCCATTGGCACGAGTCGTGCCATGCCCCAATTTGTTCCCACGAGTCGTTCCTTGGAAGCCCATTCGTTCTGATGAGAAAGATGCTATTAAGGCACGAGTCGTGCCCTGCCCAGTTTTTGTTGATGCAATTTTAAAGCCAATTATCCCTAACCATTTAATATGTATTTTAACCAATTGAACATTATAATTAAAATTCAACATATGGACTATCGAATGATGTCTTCGCAACCAATTGGTAATATAGGAAAGTTGATTATTTTCTTGGCCAAAGGACGTGGAATAACGTATTATCCTTGAACTCTAAATTGGGATATTTCTTGTATTTTTGATTTTATATCATAACTTATTATAGTAAATGTGTGGACCTTGTATGTTGCACATTTTGGACTCATTGTTATATTCCGATATAAATGCTAGGGTTCCCTACTTTGGAATTCCTAAATTGTTTTGGGATTGGTTAAAGGATTTATAGCCGTTGTGCTAATGTGTTGAATACTTGTTATAGTATTTCTATCTTTATGATATTCTATTGTTGTAGGATTCCCTACTTTGGAATTCCTAAATTGTTTTGGGATTGGTTCAAGAATTTATAGCCGTTGTGCTAATGTGTTGAATACTTGTTATAGTATTTCTGTCTTTATGATATTCTATTGTTGTAGGATTCCTTACTTTGGAATTCCTAAACTGTACTTGTTGAAACAAGGATTTATAGCCGTTGTGCCAATATATTGAATACTTGTTATAGTATTGATATCTTCATGATATGTTATTGTGGTATGTATCCCTACTTTGGATCATACATTGTTTGGTTAAGCAAGTATGTTATTACTGTGCTTAGTTATGAAAGTCCAGCTGGTATTTGTTTGTTGGGCAATGTTATGGAATTATAATGGCACCGAGCCAAGTTCATTATAATTCGTACATTGGTAACCTGGATTTATCCCCCTTGTGTGGGATTAGTGGGCTAGCATCTCCTTTTGTGGAAGATGGTTCTAGTTTAACTGGGGATACGACTGTGTGTCAGAGTTCCTATGGTACTGTTATTGTTTATGGTTCCGGAACCGCTTTATCAACTGTTGCTGCTGCTCGGATGTTTATATCCTTTTGGAGATAAAACCTTGGCTCAGTATCCTTCTAAGTGTTACTTTATCGTACTTATGTGTTGTGATATATTCATGATGAGCTGATCGTTGTTTCCAACCGGTATGGGACGGTTGGCGGCAGGGAGTCTCTCTTATTATGTGGATATGTCTTTTGATGTGTTGCATCTTGTTTGGAATCTTGCTGCATTCATAATAGCTTATTGAGATTTATTCTCACCCCTTCTCCTTTTACTGTTTTAGATTGTGCTGGGACAGGTGACCTGAATCGGTGAGGCCAGGGATAAGAGTGTGGACTTTTGCTTTTGGGACTTGTCAGGTTATGTATATGAGTAGGTTGTCTGGGAGTATTTATTAAGTATTACTCTTTTGGAAAGTTGTATATAAAACTCTTTTGTAAAACAAAGTTATTTGGGGGTTTTCGATGTAATTGATCAGATTATGATTTATTGAAGTTGTTGTTGAAATTCCTCCAAGTGGAGATATTATTAGTTGATTTATTTTGGCAGTTTGAGAATTGATTTTCTTGTAAGGTGAAATAAAAGTTTTTAAAAAATGTTGCAGATGGGTTTCCTTAGTTTGGGCTTCTCAAGCTCGGGACACGCGTTAGGTTCCGGATTTGGGTGCTCACATTCAACAATTTTGATAAAATAAAATGATGTGTAGAAGCTTTATTTTGAAGAAATGTGATTGAGAGATAGGTGATTGACAGAGAGAGAGAAAGCTGAGAGAAAGGTGATTGAGAGAAAGAGAGAAAGCTGAAAGAAAGGATTACATTCACTCACGGGTGGTTTTGATTATATTTATGCTGACTGAAAACTGAACTTTGGAGCTGAAAAGGGGCATTTCTAACATAAACTCGCTACACCGTGTAGCGAGTTTCATTAAAGTTGAATTAAACTCGCTACACCGTGTAGCGATTTCAACTTTAATGAAACTCGCTACACGGTGTAGCGAGTTTAAGCCAGAGATTGTCCCCCAATAATTTCCTTCATTTCAACATTTCTTATTTCCATTTTTTTTCGTTCGCGAAGGTATTTTGAGCAATACATATAGGTTAATTTAGTTATCATAATGAATATCTAAAAATTGTTACTTGTAGTACATATAATGGTGTAACAATAACAACTTTTAAATTTTAATTTGGACAATTAAATCAGCTTCAAATTATTGCTCAAAATAGCTTCGTACTAACATCAAAAAAAAAAATTTACATGTGTTAAAAAAATAATGACATGTTGCTGAATTATGTTTTTGTTTAAAATATTTTTTTTACATGTTTTAAAATAAATGATGACATGTTGCTGAATTAAGTTTTTGTTTCAAATATTTTTTTTATGTGTTAAACATAATATGTCATGAATAATTGCAACAAAATCAAACACAAACTGTACAAAATAATTTAAAAAAACTAAAATAACATCACAAAAAATAAATATTGTCAAGTTAGTGGCCACATCCCGGCCACATAGAAAAATATTACATAAATAAATAAATTCATTGACCACAGCCCAGTCACCGATCACATAGGAAAATATTACATAAATAAATTCAGTGTCCACATTCCAGTCACATAGAAAATATAACATAAATCCAAAAAATTCAGTGACCACAGCCCGATCACATAGGAAAATATTACATAAATTCCGGTACATATTAAATTCGACAGAAATTCAAATATTACATGTCCAACAAATTAACTTAACAATCCTTAGGGAAGACCTTAGAAACATTGAAAAGTGTAATGTTAAATAGTTTTTTTGAGCGTGAGACGGCAAAAACAACAACCTAATAGATCAACAAAACAAAACATTTAGAACAAAATGTTAAGGAATACTCCCTCCGTCCCGGAACAATCTTCATACTTTCCCTTTTGGGCGTCCCAAAACTTACTTCACACATTTAAAACTTACCTAAAATGGAAAGGAATCTTTACTATTCCCTCCTCTCATTCTCTCTCCTACATTATTTTAATACTCACAACACCATTATAATTTACTATTCTCTCCACTCATTCTCTCTCCTATTTTATTTTCACACTCACAACACTTTCAATATAATACTCCCTCCTTAAAACCAGTGCAAACAGTGTTTGTGAAGTAAGTTTCGGGACGGAGGGAGTATATCCTTAGGGAGTGTAAAGTTAAGGAAAATATTTCATACCTGAGTAAGTATAAGAACAGCACCAACACCTATGTCACTTCCGCCCTCACTTTCCTTAAGCACTTTGTCAGCAATGTAAGCTTCAATTGTGTCGGTAGTATCCTTCAAAGTCACCGAAACAGAGCCATGACCAGTTGGTGTGCACTCCTTGACAACAACAACAACCTAATAGAACAAAAATATAATGACCAATTATTTGTAAATTTCAACCTTAACTATAATTAATGTAAAATATTATATCTGTTCCACCCTGTCATATTGTTTTCATTTCTCCTTGATCATTCTCAACGGATAATATGTACCCTCTGCAGTAAGATAGTCCATTGCAGAAAGCCAAGCTTTGCCCTGAAAATCTTCATCCTCCATCGGCTCTTCAAGCTTTCTACGTATGGCCTCTTGGGTCGACTGAGGGGGGCGGGGTTTTCCTGAGAGACATGAGCTTTTTCGGTGTGATGCCGACACACGGCGGACTGTGCGACACCAGCGGGACCGGCAAAGTTATGAGGCGGTGGAGATTCTAACTCTCGTTCGATTTGAGGCGGTGGAGATTCAAACTCTCGTTCGATTTGAGAGAGATTAGATTGACGATTGGAGGTTTGACCGGGATGACCAGGAAGAGGTTGTCGTCCACGATACCAGCGGGAGAGCGATGGATCCATTTTGACAGTTATAAATTTTAGACTGAGAGAGATGAATTAGATTTAAGAGAGATAAATGAGAGATGGACTGAAAAAGAAAGAAAAGGGTTTGTTTTGTTGGATTTGAAGAGGACGGTTTTGAAGGGTTTTTGATTTTAAAAAACTCGCTACACCGTGTAGCGAGTTTAATTTGGTTTGACCAAACTCGCTACACCGTGTAGCGAGTTTAGGTTAATTAATTGCCCTAATTAAATTTCAAACCATCAGTTTTAATTACACATAATTTGCTACGTCGTGTAGCGAGTTTGACCAGCCCCAAGTCAAACTCGCAACACGGTGTAGCGAGTTTAAAAAAAAGGGACACTTTGGGCAATACTTTGAACAGTAAGTTATTTTGATAAATAAAAAAGTAAAAAGTGATTATTTGAGAAAAAATTCTTGTTATTATCCATATCTTACAAAATTTACACTATTTCATTCCCGAACTTGAAATAAATGTTCATTTTTGTTCTTATTATTGAGAAAATAGTTGACTCAAGTAAGTGATTAGTGTCAAGCCATTGACTCGCTTACTATTATTACGCTCCAAAAGTGGAATGATCAAAAATAAGAAATGGACATTATTGATGGTGGTAGAGTCAGGATAAACTCTGGAGACATGACGATTGATATTAAATGGAGATTTATTTGGTTTTGAACAATGACTTCTGATTGCATTGCATAACAGTTAGATTAGTGTTTTTTGAATTTGTATTAGTGTTTGTTGAATTATTTCTTGATTATTTTTCAGCATTCCTATCAAATACTCCTTGCATTCTAAAATGTTTGTCTCATTTGACTTTTTTATTAAACTTTGACCACAAATTTATGAGAGATTAATCATGTTCATGAAATTCTAAAAGTTGTTGTTGATAATATTATTAATGTTGAATCAATAGGAATTTTTAGAATTTCATGAACATAATTAAATTGTCATATATTTGTGGTGGTCAACAAAAAAGTCGAATAGAACAAACATTTTGAACAAAAGTATGAACCATTCATTTTAAAATATTTAATTTTAACTATTGACCGAATTATTTATACAGTTCTGCGATTCGACTACACTTGATGTATCAGTATAAGTGGTTCGACTACAAGTTTGGATTGATGTGATGGACATTGTTTCATCTTCATCTTTAGTGGTAGGAGTGCTCCACTTTATTATCCATTAATTGATTTTCTCCATCACTTTCTGCCTAACAATTTGGTAACTTCCAATCTTAAGACAGCAACCTTGATCTACTATTATTATAAACTAACAATAAAAAAAAAAATATATATATATATATATATATATATATATATATATATATATATATATATATATAGAGAGAGAGAGAGAGAGAGAGAGAGAGAGAGAGAGATAGATTAGTTAGGATATGATCCGAAGAAGAATTAATAAAGAAGACTAGGGTCCAAAAAGAATTGACATGAAAGCTAGATGCATAAACCATTTTTTGTGTTAAGGTGTTCTTTATTATGAAATTCTGACATTGATTTTTTTTTTTTTTACAATTTAAAATTTTACTCCCTCCGTCCCATAAACATATTCTCATTTACCATTTTGCTTGGCCAAAAATATGTTTTCATTTCCATAATACTAAAACCATTGAATTTTCCATGATAAAAATGTCTACTCTTTAAATTATTAAAATTGTGAGTGTAATATTTACTTTCATCAAAGGTAATCTTAAAAAAATGAACACAAACTTTGAATTGTCAAATGAGAACATTATTTTGAGACGGAGAAAGTATTATTTTGGTATACTTCTCCTGACCTGAGTTCACAAGGAGTGGACAGGCAGGCAGAGCTACAACAAGCACATAATATAGATACATATCCAACTGCAAATGACTAGTAATTCCAGCACATTGAATGTCGCGAAAATGCCCCCCCCCCACCCCCTTAACCTGCAGAATGCCTCACTATAACAACTAAGGCTCCGTCTGATTCGCGTATAACTTTTTCTAGAAAACAATTTCCCCAAATAAATGGCCTTGCTATTGTTGAGTCAATGTGTTCATTGTCCAGCATCCACCCGAGCATGACAGATCTCGTGATGAACGAAAAATAGTCACCTCTGAGGTCTAAAGTCAACTAGAAACAGGTCATGTTTAAAAAAAAAAAAAAAAAAAAAATTGAGATTAAGATGACTTAACATGTTTCAACTTGAAGCTGGTCTGCGTGGCCTTAATTGAATTAATGATACAAGAATCTCACTTAGGGATGGCTAAAAATTCGAACCCGTCCCGAATTCGAAAAGACCCGCTCCTAATAGATCGGATTTGGGATCCAAAATTGAAAACCCGCCGAGGTTTTGTAGGGTTCGGGTTTACCCCCGCCCCGATTAACTAGGAAATTACTAAAATAACCTTATCCATTGATACACTCTGTGGTCCTGTAAAAATTACAAGAAGGTTAATATGAAATCAAAAAGAAACTAGAAAAAGAACCATTTATTTCTTCCTACAATTATAGGATCATATCTGGCTTTAAGTGACATAAGGCTTATAAGCTGCAAGCCAAAATTGACAAGACATTACCTTTTTGTGAAAATAGGGAGTAACTCAATTAGCTAAGACACTCTATTACATTCTGCACCAGGTTGGAAGAGGTCTGTTATGTTCACCATTCAATCAGTTTTTTTTTTTTATATAGTTTCCTATTCCAATCATTATAAGGTACTTTAGCAGAAACTAAAAATTCCATCAATCTCATGATATGATTGTTTTTTTTTTTTTAATCTTCTAGATGGGAATGTAAAGAATACATTTCGGGTTAAACGGGGCGGGGCTCAGATTCGGGTAAGGCATCAAACGGGGCGGGGCGGGGCAGGTTCGGATAATTGTATCTCACCGTAGGGGCGTGTTGGGGAAATGAAGAACCCGCCCCAAACCCGCCCCGTTGCCATCCCTATTCTCACTAGCAATAATGCACAAGCATTACTATACCTTCATGAAGAATATGAACTTTTGGTAGTTCATAGAGATATCAAATCAAGTATTCCCTCCGTCCCATCCTAAAATGAATATCCATTTAGAATGTTGTGCAACGCAGCGAAAGTAATTGACAAAACAACACACAAAAACAATTGGAAATCGAAAGAGAGAGAGATATTGTATTTGCGGTTATGAACTTCTGCTTTCTTATTCGGCCGTCAATCAATTGGCTCGGTGTCCTGGCAAGAGGGCGCCGACCTTTTGCCAGGACATCGAGCCATCACATCCAACAATCTCCACCTTGGCGAGCATTCGCCCAACCCAACAGAAGATACAAGGAACCAATACCCAAACCATCTTGTGTAGACATCGAACCTCTCCATCTCTAACAGCTAGAGATGTGCAACAAATCCAAACAATGCTTGAACTTGTCAGTAGTAACCGGCTTTGTCAACATATCAGCAGCATTCTCTGTGGTGTGAACCTTCTCTAACACAACCTCACTCATATCAATCAACTCCCGGATCTTGTGAAATCGCACATCAATGTGTTTCGTCCGTTGATGATAAATGTGATTCTTCGCTAGAAAGATCGCGCTTTGACTGTCACAAAGTAACCTCATTCCACCTTGTTGAATACCCAATTCCTTAACTAAGCCCCGAAGCCATAAGGCTTCCTTTGCAGCTTCAACAGCTGACATGTACTCCGCTTCTGTTGTAGACAATGCAATAATGGACTGAATCATAGACCTCCAACATATGGGTCCACCTGCGAGTGTAAACGCATAACCCGTAGTCGACCGCCTCCAATCTAAGTCACCCGCATAATCGAAATCTATATACCCCACAACAGAAAGCTCCTCACTCTTTCCCTCAAACATGATGTCATAACCCATAGTGCCCTTCAAGTATCTGAGAATCCACTTAACTGCTTCCCAATGCTGCTTACTCGGATTCGCCATTTACTTGCTAACCACACTAATAGCTTGCGCCAAATCTGGCCTAGTGCAAACCATAGCATACATGAGACATCCCACTGCGCTTGCATAGGGAACCTTTGACATGCCCTGAATTTCTTTAGTCGAACTCGGGGAATCTGAGGCAGATAAATTAAAGTGACTCGCCAATGGTGTTTTCACAGGCTTTGCATCCCGCATATTGAACCTCTCCAACACTTTCTCCACGTAGCCGGCTTGAGACAACCACAATCTCCTAGATTTTCTGTCTCGGCGAATCTCCATCTCAAGAATCTTCTTGGCTTCCCCCAAATCATTCATGTCAAACTCTTTACTCAACAAGGCCTTCAACTGATTGACCTCGTTCTTGCTTCTACCCGCGATAAGCATATCATCCACGTAAAGTAGCAGAAAAATATATGAGCCATCATCAAGGCTTTTCACATAAACGCAGCAATCATACTCACATCTCTTGTAGCCAATACTCACCATGTAGGAGTCAAATCTCGTGTACCACTGCCTCGGAGATTGCTTCAGCCCATAAAGTGATTTCTTCAATTTACAAATCAAACGCTCCTGCCCGGGCTTCGTGAACCCATGTGGTTGCTCCATGAAAATCTGCTCACCCAACTCACCGTGTAGGAACACAGTTTTCACATCCTTTTGTTCCAACACCAAATCATAATGCGCTACAAGACCCAACACAATTCGAATGGAAGTGTGTCTCACAACAGGCGAAAAAATTTCAGTATAGTCCACCCCCTCTCGCTGCGAGTATCCCTTTGCTACCAATCGAGCCTTGAACTTTTCCCCCTCTTTTTCTGATACCGATTCTTTACGCTTGAAAACCCACTTGCAACCAATAGCACGCTTCCCTTTAGGAAGCTCCACCAAATCCCATGTATCATTCTTATACAACGACTCCATCTCCTCCGCCATAGCCGTTGCCCACTTATCCTTTTCAGGACTATTTATTGCCTCCTGAAAAGAATTTGGGTCTCCACTACTAAGAACAAGAACATATGAAGCCATGTCTTCAAACCCATACCTGATAGGTGGTTTGATTACTCTCTTAGGTCTCCAAACTGAAGTACTAGCCTCTTTAGTTTCCTATGTAGTTACCTCTGAATCCGGAAGAGTGAGATCCGTATCAGTTTCATCTTCATGTAACTCCACCTCAATAACCTGCTTATCGCTCCCTTTGTTTTCCGGCACCTTCTCTTTATCATCTTGAGTACACTTCAACATAGCCTTTTAATCAAAGACCACGTCCCTAATCAAAGACCACGTCCCTACTGATCACCACATTGCTTGACTTGGGATCCCAAAGCTTGTATCCTTTTACACCTTTTTCATACCCGAGAAAGACACATTGTTTTGACTTTGGGTGAAGCTTTGACCTCTCTTCACCAGGAATATGCACATAGGATGGACACCCAAACACCCGGATATCGGTGAGGTCTACCTCATTTCCCGTCCATACCTCCTCCGTAAATCTGTTATCCAATGAAGCCCTAGGTGACCTGTTTATCAAGAAACATGCCATACTCACCGCATCAGTCCAAAAATTCTTCGCCAACCCTGCATTGAATCGTAGACACCTAGCCCTTTTCGCAATAGATCTATTCATCCTTTCAGCCACACCATTTTGCTGTGGTGTCCTGCGTCTTGTGTAGTGCCTCTTGATTCCATCTTTGTCGACGTAACTTCTTGAACTCACCATCTCGTGGTACTGTCCCATTATCACTTCTCAAACACTTGATTTTTCTCCCTGTTTGATTTTTCACTTCAGCTTTTCACACCTTGAACTTCTCAAAAGTTTCTGACTTGTGCCTCATGAAGTAAACTCAAACCTTTTTCGAAAAATCATCAATGAACTAACAAAGTAATAATGTCCACCTCTTGATTATGTTCTAACTGGCCCCCACACATCTGAGTGAACATAGTCGAGAATGCCCTTTGTTGTATGTTTACCCATCTTGAATTGCACCTTGTTTTGCTTTCCAAGAACAAAATACTTGCAAAACTCAAGTTTCTTTATTTTTCGATGTGGGATATCTATCCTTCAAGGCCACGGTTGGCCAAGGCAAGGCCACGGCCGAGCCAAGGCCAGGCCACGGCAGAGCCAAGGCCAAGGCAAGGTAAGGCCAAGGCTAATTTTTATTATTTTTGACAAATAAATAGCATCTTAATATTAGATTTTTTATTTTGTATAAAAATATTATTTATTTTTACAAATAATAAAAATAGTGGCACTATTTTTTAGATATATATATAAATTTATGAAATATATATAAATTTATCTAATTTCTCGGCCCCGCTTAGGCCCCTAGGCGCTAGGCCCGACTCCGCCGCCTAGCATCCGCCTAGCGCTTTTTAAAACCATGGATTTAGCCATAATTTACTTTTCTACATAGGGATAAAGTTGTAATATTTTGAATATGTTACAAAGAAATTAAAACTTTTAATTTACGAAATAAAATTTGGTGTTTACTGGGGATGGGGAAATTGGGGTTTTTGGTTGTCTAAAAAAATTGGGTTCCCTTTTTCGTTTATTATTTCTAAACTAATACGAATTGGTTTAATATATATGTATTTAATGTCTTTAAGTATTTTCGATTCAAGATGTGATTTGGTTAAGAAAAATTGTTTACATAATCGTATTCTTTGTTGTTCTCCGTGTTATTTCTCCTCTATTTACGTTAAATATCACTATCTCATATTACATTATTTAACTTTAATCGCATTTAATTAGATATATTGTTGTACTAATTTTGGTTAGGAAAATTGTTTACATAATCGTATTTGATGTTATTTTCTTTGTTATTTATTTTCATATATTTACGTTAAATATCACTATTTCATATTATATTTTTTAATTTTAATTGATATTTGATTATATATATTGTTGTATTAATTTTGATTTAAGATAAATTATGCTATTTTCGTGCATCGCACGGTGTCTTGCTAGTTCTAGTTAGTTAAAGCATGTGAATATGAAATCACTGTTTTAAGAAATGACATATTGTTACTATCCATTTCTTACAAATTTTACACTATTTCATTCCCGATCTTGAAATAAATGTTCATTTTTGTTCTTATTATTGAGAAAATTGTTGACTCAAGGAAGTGAGCAAATCCGTTATCCAATGAAGCCCTAGGTGACCTGTTTATCAAGAAACATGTCATACTCACCGCATCAGCCAAAAAATTCTTCGCCAACCCTGCATTGAATCGTAGACACCTAGCCCTTTCCGCAATAGATCTATTCATCCTTTCAACCACACCATTTTGCTGTGGTATCCTGCGTCTTGTAGTGCCTCTTGATTCCATGTCATCGGCTAACTTCTTGAACTCGCCATCTGTGTACTGGTCCCATTATCACTTTTCAAACACTTGATTTTTCTCCTGTTTGATTTTCAACTTGACTTTCCACACCTTGAACTTCTCAAAAGTTTCGACTTGTGCCTCATGAAGCAACTCAAACCTTTTTCGAAAAATCATCAATGAACGTAACAAAGTAATAATGTCCACCTCTTGATTCTGTTCTAACTGGCCCCCACACATCTGAGTGAACATAGTCGAGGATGCCCTTTGTTGTATGTTTACCCATCTTGAATTGCACCTTGTTTTGCTTTTCAAGAACACAATACTTGCAAAATTCAAGTTTTTTTATTTTTCGATGTAGGATATCTATCCTTCAAGGCCAAGGCAAGGCCACGACCGAGCCAAGGCAAGGCCACGGCCGAGCCAAGGCCAAGGCAAGGCAAGACCAAGGCTAATTTTTATTATTTTTGACAAATAAATAGCATCTTAATATTAGATTTTTTTTAATTTGTATAAAAAATATTATTTATTTTTACAAATAATAAAAATAGTGGCACTATTTTTTAGATATATATATAAATTTATGAAATATTTTTAAAATTTATCTAATTTCTCGGCCCCCCGCTTAGGCCCCTAGGCGCTAGGCCCGACTCCGCCGCCTAGCATCCGCCTAGCGCTTTTTAAAATCATGGATTTAGCCATAATTTACTTTTCTACATAGGGATAAAGTTTTAATATTTTGAATATGTTACAAAGAAATTAAAACTTTTAATTTACGAAATAAAATTTGGTGTTTACTGGGGATGAGAAAATTGAGATTTTGGGTTGTCTAAAAAAATTGGGTTCCCTTTTTCGTTTATTATTTCTAAACTAATACTGATTGGTTTAATATATATGTATTTAATGTCTTTAAGTATTTTCGATTCAAGATGTGATTTGGTTAAGGAAAATTGTTTACATAATCGTATTCTTTGTTGTTCTCCGTGTTATTTCTCCTCTATTTACGTTAAATATCACTATCTCATATTACATTATTTAACTTTAATCAGTATTTAATTAGATATATTGTTGTACTAATTTTGGTTAGGGAAATTATTTACATAATCGTATTTGATGTTGTTTTCTTTGTTATTTACTTTCATATATTTACGTTAAATATCACTATTTCGGTTGGGTTTCGTTGGTCCATGCGCAGCGGAAGAAAGCAATTAACACGAAAAATCCGGAGCCATGGATCCGTTCTAGATGAGTAATTAAATAAGATGAAATAGAATAACCAACCTTGTGTGTTTTTGTCTTTGATAAACGCGTTCCAACTCCAGATTGATGATCTTGTGAATCCTTGATGAACGATCCTTGAATCACGAACGTTAGATCTTGAATTGTGAAGATCCTTTATGTGTATCCACGCGTTGCACGAACCCTAGAACAGTTCTAGGTGGATTGCTAGATCCTTTGATTGAAACTCCTTTCAATCAATGAAGAAATATGAAATTGGTGTTTTTGATTTCTCAATTCACAATTGAAAACTCACTCTTTTGTGTTTCTCTATACCCAAAAATGTGTGTGTGACTGCTAGGGCAACCAAGGGTTAGTATTTATACGTTATAAATATTTTCCCATTCGGAAAACCCTAATTTTGAGTCATTTACGTATCTGTCAGCGCCGACGGGACGACTCGTCCCCCAGGGCACGAGTCGTCCCCTTCCACAATGCTTCAGATACAGTCGTCCCCCTTAAGGGGAATAGCTCATACAAATCCAGGGCACGAGTCGTCCCTATGGGCACGAGTCGTCCCCTATAGGACGAGTCGTCCCCTATAGGACGAGTCGTCCCTTAGGACATTCCCTCATATACACTCGTCCCAGGCCAAGGGAATAGTTGGTTCTGGGCCTGGGGACGAGTCGTCCCCTGTGTACAAAATTCTATATTTTTTCATTTTTGACAATTCGTTCGATGCGTGTGACCCCATAGGACTATATTATGTTGGCAATGAGTTCGATCACATCGATCCTCATAAGACATGAGCGGACTCTAGCAAGCCATCATACCTACCCAAATAATATAATATTAAGTTCGATTTCCTACATAGAACATATCACAATCTCATTGTCACACGATGTTATATTGAACATGAGTCATGGTCCATGTCAACTCATATTGTTCAATGCTTTCTCGTTACCAAGTAAATTGATCAATCGAATGTTATTAATCACATTAATTCATTCGGACATGGCCATGTACATCATCAATCTTACTTACGAGTGGCCTAGCAAACATCTCTCTTTACGAGGGACAAATTTCCATCTTGACTTATCATTCTTCCCAACAAGAATCCTATCATGCCAATAATAGCTCTTATTGTTATCCTTAAAGATAACGTTAAACTATATCAAACACAATATTCATCGAGTGGAAGACGATGATAATCTCAGGTCAAAGGATATCAATGATATAACTATATGAGATTTAATTATGATATTTGACCATGACATAAATCTCAATGATATAACTATATGAGATTTATTAGTTTTGCCAAGTTGATTTTGTACTTCATTTTGAAATATTCTAAATATCTCAAATGCTTCACTTTTGTACTTCATCAGATAGACATAGCCATATCTAGATAAATCATCAGTGAACGTTATGAAGTACCGAAATCCTCCCCTAGCAATGCTATTCATTGGTCCACATACACGCATGTATGAGAGCCAACAAATCACTAGCCCTTTCACTACTCTTAGTAAAAGGTGCTTTTAGCTTACGTCTTGCCCAATAAACAAGATTCGAAAACATCATATGATTCATAATCACGTGAGTCTAAATATCCATCTTTATGGAGTTTAGAAACGCGTTTCTCATTTATATGACCAAGACGGAAATGCCATTTATATGTGTTGTTCACATTATTTGGTTTAGATTTCTTATTTACATGATAGACATTTTCAACATTATTTTCAACATCAAGAACATAAAGGCCATTGAATAAATTCGCAATACAATAAAGCATATCATTCAAATAAATAGAAATTTTCTTATTCTTAATAAGAAAACTATAACCTTCATTATCCAAACAAGAAATTGAAATAATGTTTCTACTCAAATCCGGAACATAATAGCAATTATTCAAAACTAATATTAGTCCGCTAGGTAAAGTGACTTCATAAGTCCCTACGGCTAATGCAGCAACTCTTGCTCCATTTCCCACACGTAGGTCTACTTCACCTTCCTTGAGCAATCTTCTATTCTTTAGTCCCTGCACATTTAAACAAATGTGAGATCCACATCCGGTATCTAATACCCAAGAACTAGAAGTAGAAAGTAAAATATCTATCACATAGATACCTGAAGTTATGGCAATCTCATTGCCCTTCTTCTTCGCAAATTCTTCCCCGATAAGCTTTGCAGTTACGCCTCCAACGCCCAGTTTCCTTGCAATGGTAGCAAACTGCATCCTTTTGAGATTTGGGTTGAGGCTTCTCAACAACGGCAACCTTTGCCTCCGGTTTAGCAACTTTTGCTTTAACCTTGGTTTTCTTGAACCCCTTTCCTTTATTCACCATCAACACTTGATTGGTTTTCTTGGCGATATTGTTCTCTGCATTCTTAAGCATCCCATGCAGTTCAGACAGAGATTTATTCATCTCATTCATGTTATAATTCATAACAAATTGATTATAACTTTCACGGAGTGAATGCAATATCATGTCCGTAGCCAGTTCCAACTGGATAGGATATCCAAGCCTCTCAAGATGTTCTAGGTGACCCTTCATTTTCAACACATGAGGCCCAACAGGTTGTCCTTCAATCATCTTGCATGAATGAAGAGCCTTCATGGTGTCAAACCTTTCCTGACGTGCTTGCAACTGGAACATTTCCTTCAAATGATTTCCCAAATCATAAGCATCCATGTGTTCAAGATCCTTTTGAAGGGCCTTACACATGGTAGCGAGCATCAAGCAACCAACATCAATAGAATCATCCATATGTTTCTTGTGTTGATCCTTTTCAGCTCGAGTTGCATTAGCAGCAGGCTCGGGTGGAACGGGTCCATCGAGAATGTACAACTTTCTTTCTTGTTTGAGAACAATTCTCAAACTGCGGATCCAATCCACATAGTTGTTGCCATTCTCTTCCAACTTGTCCTTCTCAAGGACTGATCGCAGTGACAGAGTTTGATTAGGGTTTGATGCCATTGATCTACAAAGATATGCAACACATATGAACACATATAAGTACCAATTTCATTTAAGAGATTAAATAACGTATTTCATAAATACTCCCACTAAATTATATAACCTTCTTATACAAATATGCATAATATAATTTAATAGGCTAAGACCCAACTTTAATTTAATTTCAAGTCGGCTATGGCACGACTGTTCAAAATTAAACTAAAAAGGTAGATAACATTTATCAATCATATCACCATATGACTCTTAGATCCTTTATGAGATTATAGACATCATATGTCACATGTTTCAATCTCATCTTATGTCTTAGGCCCAAAACCGTTTTGATAGCCTAATTAAGTTCAACCATTTTAAATGTATAGGAATCACCGTTTCCTCATCTTGATCATACAAAGATAGAATTAATGTACCTCGCTATGACGTAGCCTACATAAAACTATCCGTGTATTCACAAGTGTTTAAAATGGGTGGCATAAACAAACTCAAATTTCAATGAAGGTTCAATTTTTCATGTTTATCAATTAACATGGCAAGGTTGATTCATAAAAATTATATGAGCATAATTATGAACATGGGATGATGCATCACAAATCACATTTGATCTTTACATCAAAATTTCTAATCAATTAGGGTTTAATGATTCATGCAAAATCTCATTTAATATGAATATAATCCCTTCAACAAACAATTTTGTTCAAGACCTAGAAATTTATCAATTTACAATAATCATATTAATGAAATTGATATCCCATAATCAAGATTAATCATATTAATCATACAATTCAATTTCATAATCATGGCATATCATTATATACAATTACTTCACAAGCAAATCCCATATAAATTCATATTCTAAATCATATTCATCATGGTAATTCACATAATCATCATTATACAATTATCATGATTATCTAAAATAAACATCATGAACAGGGCTCTGATACCACTGTTGGGTTTCGTGGGTCCATGCGAAGCGGAAGAAAGCAATTAACACGAAAAACCCGGAGCCATGGATCCGTTCTAGATGAGTAATTAAATAAGATGAAATAGAATAACCAACATTGTGTGCTTTTGTCTTTGATAAACGTGTTTCAACTCCAGATTGATGATCTTGTGAATCCTTGATGAACGATCCTTGAATCACGAACGTTAGATCTTGAATTGCGAAGATCCTCTATGTGAATCCACACCTTGCACGAACCCTAGAACAGTTCTAGGTGGAATGCTAGATCCTTTGATTGAAACTCCTTTCAATCAATGAAGAAACATGGAATTGGTGTTTTTGATTTCTCAATTCACAATTGAAAACTCACTCTTTTGTGTTTCTCTAAACCCAAAAACGTGTGTGTGACTGCTAGGGCAACCAAGGGTTAGTTTTTATATGTTATAAATATTTTCCCATTCAGAAAACCCTAATTTTGAGTCATTTACGTATCTGTCAGCGCCGACGGGACGACTCGTCCCCCAGGGCACGAGTCGTCCCCTTCCACAATGCTTCAGATACAGTCGTCCCCCTTAAGAGGAATAGCTCGTACAAATCCAGGGCACGAGTCGTCCCTATGGGCATGAGTCGTCCCCTATAGGACGAGTCGTCCCTCAGGACTTTCCCTCAGATACACTCGTCCCAGGCCAAGGGAATAGTTGGTTCTGGCCTGGGGACGAGTCGTCCCTGTGTACACAATTCTATATTTTTCCATTTTTGACAATTTGTTCGATGCGTGTGACCCCATAGGACTATATTATGTTGGCAATGAGTTCGATCACATCGATCCTCATAAGATATGAGCGAACTCTAGCAAGCCATCATGCCTACCCAAATAATATAATATTAAGTTCGATTTTCTACATAGAACATATCACAATCCCATTGTCACACGATGTTATATTGAACATGAGTCATGGTCCACGTCAACTCATATTGTTCAATGCTTGCTACCAAGTAAATTTATCAATCGAATGTTATTAATCACATTAATTCATTCGGACATGGCCATGTACATCATCAATCTTACTTACGAGTGGCCTAGCAAACATCTCTCTTTACGAGGGACAAATTTCCATCTTGACTTATCATTCTTCCCAACAAGAATCCTATCATGCCAATAATAGCCCTTATTGTTATCCGGTTAAAGATAACGTTAAACTATATCAAACACAATATTCATCGAGTGGAAGACGATGATAATCTCAGGTCAAAGGATATCAATGATATAACTATATGAGATTTAATTATGACATTTGACCATGACATAAATCTCATAATGGGTCAAGTCCAGTACCTTGTTCTCCAACAAGTACCCATGAATTTAATGTGCATCCCTATGCATATAATCATTATATGATTATCCATTAAACTTCATACTAGTGCTTCATAAGTACTAGGGACACGATTATTAAAGTAAACATGCAAACATATATAATAATCAAAATAACAATCTTTTATATAAATGAATAATGACATTACATATAAGTCTATCTCTATAGGCCTAGGGCACTAACACCTACAATTGCATATTATATTTTTTAATTTTAATTGATATTTGATTATATATATTGTTGTACTAATTTTGATTTAAGATAAATTATGCTATTTTCGTGCATCGCACGGGTGTACTGCTAGTTCTAGTTAGTTAAAGTATGTGAATATGAAATCACTTTTTTGAAGAAATGACATACTGTTATTATCCATTTCTTACAAAATTTACACTATTTCATTCCCGATCTTGAAATAAATGTTCATTTTTGTTCTTATTATTGAGAAAATTGTTAACTCAAGGAAGTGAGCAAATCTGTTATCCAATGAAGCCCTAGGTGACCTGTTTATCAAGAAACATGTCATACTCACCGCATCAGCCCAAAAATTCTTCGCCAACCCTGCATTGAATCGTAGACACCTAGCCCTTTCCGCAATAGATCTATTCATCCTTTCAGTCACACAATTTTGCTGTGGTATCCTGCGTACTGTGTAGTGCCTCTTGATTCCATGCTGTCGACAGAACTTCTTGAACTCGCCATCTGTGTACTCTGTCCCATTATCACTTCTCAAACACTTGATTTTTCTCCTTGTTTGATTTTCCACTTCAGCTTTCCACACCTTGAACTTCTCAAAAGTTTCTGACTTGTGCCTTATGAAGTAAACTCAAACCTTTTTCGAAAAATCATCAATGAACGTAACAAAGTAATAATGTCCACCTCTTGATTATGTTCTAACTGGCCTCACACATCTGAGTGAACATAGTCGAGGATGCCCTTTGTTGTATGTTTACCCGTCTTGAATTGCACCTTGTTTTGCTTTCCAAGAACACAATACTTGCAAAACTCAAGTTTGCAAGTCTTCACACCCTTCAACAACTTGCGCTTATGAAGTTCACGCATCCCCCTTTCACCCATGTGGCCAAGCCGCATATGCCATGTAGAAGGGTATCAACATCTACCTCGCATTCTACGGATGTTATTCCACCTACAACCGTGTTCCCTAGCAACCTCGTAAATATTTTTAGAGCCCTCTCACCCTTCATCACCACCATAGCACCCTTAACAACTTTCAAAACTCCACCTTGAGCTTTATAGGTAAAACCGTTTGCATCCAAGGTACCCAATGAAACCAGATTTTTAGAAACCTCTGGTACATGTCTAACATCACATAACGTTCTAACCACACCATCAAGCATTTTAATTCTTATAGTTCCTATGTCAAGAATTTTACATGTAGCACCATTACCCATAGTAACTATACCAGAATTAAATGACATGTAGGTATCGAACCAATCACGATTCGCCGTCACATGAAAAGAACATGCTGAATCCAAAATCCAGCAATCTGTCTAGTGCTCTACAGCTGATGAAGTCGTGAGCATATCACCATCCACATCATCCGAGCAATCTTCAACCACATTAATTGACTTTAAAGAACTTGCTTTACCTTTCCCTTTCTCCGGACAATCCTGCCTCTTGTGCCCCTTCTGCCCACACTTGAAACAATTCCCCTTATACTTCTTCCTTGACTGCGAATGATAATTCTGCCTTTGCAAATTATCCCGGGACTGGGTTCTCTCACGTTCCTGATTCTCCTTCACAAATAACCCTTCACTCGCAGGTTCATTAGCGGACTTCTTCCGTTTATGAAAAGCTAGAAGAGCTTTTGTGACCGGTTGCAATTCCAAAGTATCCTTCCCCCACGTCAACGTAGTAATAAGGTTTTCGTATGTTGAAGAAGTAGGCAATGAGTTCAATAACATCAAAGCCTTGTCCTCCTCGAATGTCACCTCCGTCATCTTAAGCCCATACAGCCTTTGCTTAAGATGCAACTTGTTTGACAAGGATTTCGACATATACCTGACCTCCAAGATCTCCCAAACCTTCGTTGGTGATTCTTCATCAATCACATGATACACCACCTCATCCGCAAGGCACTGCCGTATCGAAGACACAGCCCGTTCTTGCAGCTCCTTCCATGGTCCTTCGATATCTTCGAGTTTAGAAGAATATCGAAGAACTTTCCCCAAACCTGTTTGAACCAGATAATCCTTTACCCGCCTTTGCCACAACGCAAAGTTTTCATGCCCATCAAACTTCTGAACATCGGACTTCACCGTGATAGAATTAACTCCAGCCATCGCTAACCTGGCTCTGATACCAGTTGTGGTGCAACGCAGCGGAAGCAATTGACAAAACAACACACAAAAGCAATTGGGAATCGAAAGAGAGAGAGAGAGAGATTGTATTTGGGATTATGAACTTCTGCTTTCTTATTCGGCCGTCAATCAATTAGTCTTTTACATAATAGAGTTACAACCTTAAATACTTAAGAAACAAACCCTAGTCTGAACTATTTAAGGAAACACAAATAAAAAAGCCCGCAGTCCATACCGCGGGGGACAAGACCCCCGCACCCCCCTTTGAGGCCCGTTACCAGTCTTGCCAGGACATCGAGCCATCACATCCAACATAGAATTTAATGATAGTTTTGGAAAAACTTATTTTAATAGAAAAAAATCATAAACATTCTTACTATTCACTTTCAAAATTTTAGTTTTGCAAAACTATAATGACCTATGAAAAAAATTAAATATAGGGGCAAAGTTATTTGAAAGTAAAGTTTCAAAAGGTCATTCATTTTGAGACAAAACAGGACATTCAATTTAGGACGTATGGAGTGATATCATATTCCATAATAGATGCAGATCTCAATACAAAGCTTGGAGATTTCGGTCTAGCAAGAGCAAGTGGCCACAGTATGGGCCCACAAACGAGGCGCATGGCAGCGACGCTGGGAAACCTTGCTCCTGAATTTGCAAAAAAAAACAGCAAATGGAAAACACATGGCTAGAATGAGATGCTTACGATCAATTTTCCTATCCAATCTTCTACAAGACACTCGAATTGAGCATTGTTCCAGGCAAGACTGAAGCAGCAGACAAGCTAGCAAGGTCTACTGATCAAGGCTGAAGCATCTGCAAGGACAAAAATTATGTCATAGACAACCATTAGCAGGCTGAATGTATGGTTCTGGTTCCATGTGCTGGCTAGTCCGTCTCGACCTAACGGAGTATATGTTTCTATTAGAAAAGGACTCAGTTTATGGTACCATTTAGCAGCCAAGTTACTCTTGATTTAGTTGAATGATATTTTACTTGATATTATCTTCTGAACTGATTTATGGTCAGCATAGACAACCTACAACTTGCCTTCTCAACTCCAAGAATTCATCCTTTCTATGCCTCGATCTTCACAAGTACTTTCCTTCTCTCATATCTCAACGAGAAGAAACATTTTCTATGCCATTTTCCACTTCTCGTTTCCATAAATACATGAAAAATAGGAATTAAAGTTGTTTAATTTAGTTCAGAGAATGTTGTTCTTCAGAATAGGCTGACATCAGTAAAACAGAAACTGAATGTACTTAAAAAGAGTAAAGATGACTTAACCGAATGATTAATATGACGAATTAGAGCTAATCCAAACTTAAAGTAATCAAGTCTAGTCTGATCCAAAGCTGAAGCACGAGATCCTCGGATCCCAAAACATTGGCTAGCATCAGAGTATAGTTTCCCTATACAGCATGTGCACTCAACTTTCAAGGTATTTCCAACACGAAATCCAACCTAAATTTTCTATCTATATACACAATATACAGTAAATGTATTTGTAAGTTTACATAACCTCTATTCTTTACAGTTATTTCCTCAAACTGTGACACATCAGTAACCATATGGCAAAGAATGCTCTAAAACTCGTCCTGCTATTTTTCTTTCTAGGCCACATTAGCTCAGAAATCAATTTTACATACAACGGCTTTCACGATTCAAATTTGAGTTTGGATGGATCTGCATCTGTGAAGTCTAATGGTGTTCTCAGATTAACGACAGATACAAGTAAGTTAATGAGGCATGCATTCTATCCAACTCCTATATGTTTCAAAGGAAGTGATCCAAATAATGGATCCTCTGTTGTCACCTTCAGCACCAACTTCGTATTCTCCACGAATCCCAAGTATCCTGATACAGGAGGCCATGGGTTCGTTTTTGTCCTCTCATCCACCAAACAGCCAAAAAACTGCCTTCCAAACCAGTATTTTGGCCTACCAAACGACACAAAAAGCTCCTCTACACGTATTTTTGGGGTTGAGTTTGATATTGTCCAAAATGTTGACCTCCTGGATATCAATGATAACCATGTTGGTATAGATATAGGCAGCTTCATTTCCGCCTTTTCTAAACCAGCTGTTTATTACTTGGACAACACAATCACCCACAATTCTTCCATTGCTCTCAAGAGTGGTAAGCCATTCCAAGCATGGATAGAGTATAACAGCCAAAAGAAGCTGACTAATGTAACCATAGCTCCTCTTGACGTTCCAAGACCATATCAGCCTTTATTCTCTTTCCCCCTCGATCTCTCGTCAGTTTTAGATGAGTACATGTACGTGGGTTTCTCTGCTTCCATGGGCTTGCTTTCAGCGGCTCACAACATAATGGGATGGAGTTTCAGTATAGGTGGGCAGGCATAAGATTTAGATCATTCAGATCTCCCCTTAGGGAAATCAGTGAATGTAGCACATAGTAAGGGATTTGCTTTAGGCATGGCCCTCGTGAGCTTCTCTTTGGCCTTCTTGATCATATCTGGTGGTGTTCATTTGATGCGAAGGATTAAAGATGGGGACGAGATACTAGAAGACTGGGAAGTGGAGTATGGAGCTCGTAGATTCAAATATTCCGAACTCAAAGCTGCCACGAGAGGATTTGGAGAGGGGAACTTTATTGGGTCGGGAGGATTTGGGAAAGTCTACAAAGGAGTGGTACCAAGCACAGGGTTAGAAGTGGCAATAAAGCGAATTGCACAAGACTCACAACAGGGGATGAGGGAATTTGTGGCAGAAATCACAAGCATGGGAAGGCTTAGACACAGAAACCTACTGCAGTTGCATGGGTGGTGTCGAAGGCAAGACGACCTCTTCCTTGTTTACGACTATGTCCCAAATGGAAGTCTCGACACTCTATTGTTCGATGATCCTCAGCAGAAAAGGAAGGTTCTAACATGGGAGCAAAGGTACAAGATCCTCCTTGGTGTAGCACAAGCATTATTGTACCTCCATGAAGAATGAGAACATAGGGTTATTCATAGAGATATAAAGCCAAGCAATGTACTGATAGATGCAGATCTAAATGCAAAGCTTGGAGATTTTGGCCTGGCTCGGACTTATGAACATGGGCTATGTTGGGTTAGAGGATCAATTGGGCTAGACATCAAGGCAAAGGGGAAGATTTTCGTAGCAGGTTTCTGGGGTCAAGAGCGGCCGCGCTGTCTATGTGCGCGACCGCGCTCTTGTGCCGAGAATGGTGCTCGGGAGGGACATCTTCGAGGGCGACCGCGCTGATAGGTAGGGCGACCGCGCTCAAGGGCCGTGGCTGGCGTTTGGTCTTACTCGTCAATAGCGCGACCGCGCTCAGCAGGAGAGCGGCCGCGCTCCGCCCGATTCAGCAACAGTCAAAGTTTCCTTGTTTGTTTAGGATTTGGACTCTACCCTAGGTCATATATAAACAATGTTCCGCCCCCAACTCAGTTGTAACACAAATTCTAATTACATAGTGCAAGATCCTGGCTTGGTAGTGCCCCCAGACGTAGCCAATCAATTTGGTGAACTGGGTTAACAATTTCTTGTGTTCTTTCTACGTTTTCATTGATTTCTTGTGCTTGGTTTGTGTGCAATTATTATTCTTGTAGGTTTGCTTGGGTGTGGAGGGTCATATTCACAACAACTGGTATCAGAGCTTTTGGTTTCAAGATCAAGGGAGTTGTTCCAAGCAATCAAGAATGGGCAAAGACAAACAGGCGGTTGAGAAATTCGATGGGTCTGACTACGGATATTGGAGGATGCAGATTGAGGATCTCTTGTACAACAAAGATCTCTACAAGCCTCTGAAGGGTGTCAAACCGGAAGATGAAGATCAGGAAGAATGGGAACTCATGGATCGGAAGGCTTTAGGGGTGGTTAGATCTACTTTGTCAAAGTGGATCGCGAAGACTACCAGGAAGGCGACAACCACCAAGGAGCTATTGGATTATCTTACTGAGAGATTTGAAACTCCGTCTGCTGCAAATAAGGTTGATTTGATACGCAAGATGGGTAGTCTCAAGATGCAAGAGGGAGGATCCTTGGCTAAGCACATCGATGAATTTATGGATGTCATAGATTCATTGACAGCGGTGGAGATCAAGTTCGATGACGAGGTTCATGCATGCTTGTTGCTAGCTTCTTTACCGGCAAGTTGGAGCGGAACGGTGACTGCAATCAACGCTTCGGCGGGTAAGAAGAAATTGAAATATGATGATGTTAAAGACTTTCTTTTAGGTGAGGAAAATCGCATGAAGAAGTGGGGGACATCAAGTACTTCGGGAGCGGCTTTAGCTACTACTAGTAGGGAAGCGGGTACTAGCAAACAAGGGAGAACCGAATCAGGGAGAACGGAATGAGTGGTAAGGGCAAAGGCGATGAGACCAAGGACAAACCGAAGGTTGCGAAGGGATCTGTTCGGTGCTACTATTGTAAGGAATTGGGACACTTTAAGAGGGATTGTCCAAATCGTAAGGGCAATCGGGCGAATGTGGCGGTCGAAGGCGACGATGTGCGGTTACGAGTGTTAGTAGTGCACTAGAATCATGGGTCTTTGGATTCGGGGGCATCATTCCACTCTTTGCGGGCATAAGGAAGAGATGGATAATTACACTTCCGGTGATTTCGGGAAGGTCTATCTAGGCGATGGCGAGCCTTTGGAAATCAAGGGAAGGGGGATGTCAGGATAGGAGCATCGGACGGAAGGTTCTACATCCTGAACGGGGTCGAGCACATTCGGGTTTGAAAAAGAACCTACTTTCGGTTGGGCGGTTGGACGAAGAGGGTTACAAGGTGACTTTCGGCTGCCAGAGGCTGGGTTATTACCAAGGAGGATTGTGAGATCGCTCGGGGTAATAAGGAGGGTACTTTGTATTTGGCGAACAACACCAAGGATAGTATTGCGGTGGCGGCGGCCAAGGGTGATGCTTGATTTGTGGCACTTGTCGATTGGGTCGCATGAGTGAGACGGGGATGAAGGTTCTTTGTTCCAAGGGTCTACTACCGGGTTTGAAGACGATCAACGTGGGGATCTGCGAAGATTGTATGTTTGGCAAACAAGGGAGGAATAATTTCTCAAGGACAGTAGGGGATTGAGGGAAGCAAAGTTGGAATTGGTTCACACGAATTTGTGGGGGCCATCTCCTAACGTCTCTAGGTGGTGCGTCATATTACATGACTTTTATTGATGATTCTACAAGGAAGGTCCGGGTCTATTTCTTGAAGGGAAAGATGAGGCTTTCGAGGTGTTCAAGTGGAAGGCTTTGGTGGAGAATCGAAACGGGACTTAAGCTTAAGTGCTTGAGATCCGACAATGGTGGGGAGTATGAGCTCGGGAGTTTAGGGAATATTGTCTTTGCGAATGGTATTCGTATGGAGAAGACTCCAAAGAAGACTCCACAACTCAACGGGGTAGCGAAGAGGATGAACAGAACATTGAATGAGCGGGCTAGAAGTATGAGATTGAAGTGTGGACTTAGAAGACGTTACAGGCATATGCGGTTGACACGGCAGGCTTTCTTGATCAATCGGGGACCATCGGTTCCATTGGGAACGGAATTCCAGAGGAAGCTTGGAGTGGCGAGCGAGTAAATCTGTCCTTTCTTCGCGTATTTGGCTGCGTTTCTTATGTTCATGTTGATTCTGTGAGAGAACTAAATTAGATGCTAAATCTAAGTGTACATTTATTGGGTATGGCGGGGATGACTTCGGGTATAAATTTTGGGATGACCAAAACCATAAGGTTATTCGTAGTCGAGATGTGGTATTGATGAACAGGTTTTGTACAAGGACGAAAGGGGGCATCGATGATACTAGTTCGTAACCGGATATTGTTGAGGTGGAGGTTCCTAACTCGGGTGGGAGCGGGACGGTTCATGTTGACCGTAGTCGGGAGGTCACCGAAGATGAACCACGTACTCGAGAACCGGATATTCCGGCTGCGTAGATCCGGCAGTGCGTGGATCACATGACAGGTATACTCCTTCGAATTATTATTTGTTGTTGACGAGATAATGGGGAACCTAATGTTATGCGGAGCGGTTCGTAGTGTGCTTTGTGATAAGTGGAAAGGCTGCGATGGATGATGAGATGGTCTCATTGAAGGCAAACAAAACTTGGGAGTTGGTGAACTACCTAAGGGGAAGAAGGCACCGCATAACAAATGGGTTTACAGGATCAAGGAGGAAGCGAGACGGTAGCAAGCGTTACAAGGCAAGACTGGTTGTTAAAGGGTTTCAGTGAAGTACGGTATTGACTACACCGAGGTATTCACTCCGGTTGTGAAGATGACCACCATCGAATGGTTGCTGGGATAGTAGTGGCGGACAACTTCGCTTGAACAGATGGATGTGAAGACGGCCTTTCTTCATGGGGACTTGGAGGAAGAGATTTACATGGTACACCGAGAGGGTTACTTGTCTAAGGGTGGCGAGGAGCTAGTTTGCGAGATTGACTAAGAGCTTGTATGGCCTTAAACAAGCTCCTGGCGTGGTACAGAAATTTGACGGATTCATGCACGACATTGATTTTATCGAGATGTGAAGCGGATCATTGTTGCTACTTCAAGAACACGGACAACGGGTATATTATCTTCTTTGTTATATGTGGACGACATGTTGATAGCGGGCTCTAGCGTAGAGAGGTAAACAGGTTGAAGACTCGGTTGTCGAATCGGTTCGAGATGAAGGATTTGGGAGAGGCAAGGAAAATCTTGGGCATGCGGATTGATCGGAATAGGGAGTCGGGCAAGTTGGTTCTTTCACAAGCGAGAATATGTTGAGAAAGGTCTTAGCAAGGTTTTGTATGGAAGAGGCGAAGCCAACAGGGACGCCATTGGGTTTGCACTTCAAGCTATCCGAGAGGGACTCGCCTAGGAACAAGGAAGAGCGTGACAAGATGGAGAGAACTCCATATGCTTCAGGCGTGGGAGTCTCATGTATGCAATGGTGTGTCTAGGCCGGACATTGCGCATGCGGTGGGAGTAGTCGGCGGTTCATGGGCAATCCAGAAAGCAACATTGGGAAGCGGTTAAGTGGATCCTACGTTATTTGAAGAATGCTATTTGGTAAGGCTCTATGTTTTTCGAGCGAGAAGTGGTGTTAGCGGGTTATGTTGATGCGGACTTGGCATCAGTGATCTTGATAAAAGGAGAAGTACTACGGGTTATGTGTTTACATTGGGTGAGTACAAAGCAATCTCACGGGCTTCTAAGTTACAAAAGATCGTGGCTCGGTCGGCTGCGAAGCGAGAATATGTGGCGATGACGGAAGCGAAGTAAAGAGATGGTTTGGGCCGAGAACTTCTTGGGTGAACTTGGGAAGACGCGAAGTGGTAATATTCTCTACGGTGACGGTCAGGCGCAATTCACTTGGCAAAGAATCCGGCATTTCATTCGAGGACGAAGCACATTGAGCGAGGTTTCACTACATCGAGGCATCTCTTGGAGAAGAAGACTTTGTGGCTTGAGAAGATATTGGGATCGGAGAATCCGGCGACATGTTGACGAAGGTTGTGAACCTTGAGAAATTGAAGGCGTGCAAAGCTTCAATTGGGCTTGAAGAATGAGAGAGGAGGATGGCACTACCATGATCGAGGTGAGCACTAGGAGGACACCAAGCGGTGAGTTGAAGACGGATACGGGGCTTATATGTGTGGTTGATCTCTAGGTGGGAGATTGTTGGGTTAGAGGATCAATTGGGCTAGACATCAAGGCCAAGGGGAAGATTTTCGTAGCGGGTTTCTGGGTCGAGCGGCGCGCTGTCTATGTGCGCGACCGCGCTCTTGTGCGAGAATGGTGCTCGGGAGGGACATCTTCGAGGGCGACCGCGGCGATAGGTAGGGCGACCGCGCTCGCGGCCGTGGGCCGGCGTTTGGTCTTACTCGTCAATAGCGCGACCGCGCTCGGCGAAGAGCGGCCGCGCTCGCCCGATTCAGAATCAAAGTTTCCTTGTTTGTTTAGGATTTGGACTCTACCCTAGGTCATATATAAACAATGTTCCGCCCCCAACTCAGTTGTAACACAAATTCTAATTACATAGTGCAAGATCCTGGCTTGGTAGTGCCCCCAGACGTAGCCAATCAATTTGGTGAACTGGGTTAACAATTTCTTGTGTTCTTTTCTGTTTTTCATTGATTTCTTGTGCTTGGTTTGTGTGCAATTATTATTCTTGTAGGTTTGCTTGGGTGTGGAGGGCCATATTCACAACAGGCTCCACTCAAGGACTACGCACATTGTAGGGACACTAGGGTACCTGGCACCTGAGTTCACAAGGATGGGTAAGGCTACAACAAGCACAGATGTGTACAGTTATGGTGCACTTGTGCTAGAGGTAATTAGTGGAAGGAGAACAATTGAGCCCCAGAGGAGTGCCGATGAGCTAGTTTTGGTGGATTGGGTTAAGGAACTACACTCTCGGGGAAAGATAACTCAAGCAGTTGACACCACGCTAGAAGACTAACTCATATGAAGCAGAGCTTGTGCTTGTTCTTGGACTGCTTTGCTCCCATCACGACCCTGATTGCAGACCTACTATGAGAAGGGTTGTGCAGGCTATGGTGGGGGATGCCAATCTACCTTCAGATATTAATCATGAAGGTGCTCGTGCCATCATACACTACACAGACACTTCTATAGATGATTCTAATCCTTCTTATGATAGAGCAACTTCATCCACAAGTATTAGCTTCACAGGTTTTGACAAGGCTGCTTCTGGAGCCAAGGCCTACCGGATCACTTTCTAAGTACTATATACATAGCGGAAGTAACGAGTTCTCTTTCAGGGTTGAGGTTTGCTGTTTGTATTTCATTTGTACAACTAGCAGATAGTTTATATTTTCTTTTAGAAGAGATTGACATATATCGATCAGATAAAAAGTGTTTCCCAGAAAGGAAATTGATCTTGGTACCTTACAAACAAGATCTTCATTGTCAGCTCTCTTATTAAGTCTTTAAGTTTTTGACAGATAGGTTAGTTTATATGGTCGAGGTCTATTTGGACTATGTGTTTACTAGAGCTTTCACCTTGCTATTGTTTTCTCTTATATTGCTAGAGCATGAATGGTACTCGTTTGGTTTGAAATGTACCTCGGTTTCCCTATCCACGTTCTATTTCTACTGGCCTACAGGGTTATATATAGACTGCATTCACACCTGTAACTTGGAAGTAAATATTTTGAGTGTTTACAGTACTGGAGGTGTAGAACTTGATGTCACATAAAGCACATACTTCACTACTGAGTCATAGCCTTTAACTGGATTGATGTAAATTGAGTTGGCCATGGATCTGTCTAAATTTCTCTTTAAGCCTCTGTATCTGCAAAATACCCAACCATTGAACGAATAAAATTCAAATGATAAATGATAAGATCATTAGTCAATTTGAAAATATTATGACATTTGAAGAACTGATACCCTTTTCATCTCAACTTCCGCTTCTCGCTTTCGCTGCCCTAGTGAATGCCGCAGATTAGTAATGTCAAAGACATTATCCAAGTCGTCCTCAAATGCAGATTCTAGATCCTCACGAAGAAGTGCAGGCAATTTATCCACAACTGGCATTAAAAGAAAGCAATTGAACTGCAAAGATAAGACATTCATCGGTAATTAGCAGGAACATAAGCAGCAGACAAATAGAAAATTAACAGTGAAAAAATCTCCATGTGAACTCTGCTTGACCATTGAAAGAGATGAGCTTGAGGATGTTGGAAAATTACCTTTAGTTCCACGGAAGCCAAAAAGTATTCTCTTATGCCATGGAAAATTTGTTGTACCAGTGCATAAACAATACGTTCAGAAGAAGGAGCAAGCCTCCGGTTCCAAAGTGTGCTATCTAAAAGGTCAGCCAGCCTTGTTTCTGTACTTTGCATACTTGTGCTTGGGTCGATGCCTGAAGACAAATGACTTATTTTTACATCTGCCTGTGGCTTAACATCTTGATTATCATTGGCTGCAGAACCAAATGAAGACTCCTGAGAAAGATGGGCAGATATAGCATTACCGCCACTGCCAGACTGCTCAGTTCTGCCAAAGGAATCCAAGAATTGGCGTAATCCAGCTCGGTTCTGTAATATTATGGAAGTAAGTAAGAGATAGATGAGAGCAGAAAATAAAACAACCAGGGTGAATGACAAATAAAAAGAGGATCAGGAGGAACTGCATATTTTCTATTTCCCAAAAGAACTTTTTAACAAATTCCATAATGAAATCAAGAATGGCCCACAGATTTTTGCAAAGTTTTACTCTTCTGAAACGTAAATTTGTCAAAAAGATGTAGATACTGCAAATCATCAAATCCATAATGCCAAGTGACATTGAAATGTTATCTTGGAATTTACAGAAATATGAATTGTGAAGGCCTCAACATCAACTAATGGCAACCTTATTGTGGAGGGGACCAGGTCACGTAGCGGGTAGTGCTTACTAAATCCTCCATACATCTGCAAGCAGTTATAAAAGAACAAAGAGAAGATATTGGTCAGAAGCTCGGCCCCCACAACAAGACATAAAAATAACTCACAGCATCATGAAAATAAGACATTTGTAGAGTTAATGAACAGATAAACATCACTGGCAAACATATGAAAATACATGAAAAAATGTTTTTTTACAGGAAGTCAGTACTGAACTTCCCCCAAAATTAGGAACGGAATAATTACAAATCCACGGTATCCACGGTATGTACTACACCCTCCATTACATCAAAGGTAACATTCCACGGTATGTACTACACCCTCTGTTACATCAAAGGTAACATACTTTCCTTTAACAACATAATGAAACATACTTTTTGATCGGGTTACAAATAATGCAACAAATGTGATAGTAAGTTGCATATTTTTGTCATTTAAGTGTAATTAAATGTTGGAAATTTAGAGTTAATTATAAATGTATAAATATCCAAATGAATTTATTAAATAATTATGATTAGGATATGGTTTATCTATCATAATTATTAAATAAATATTTATAGAAAATTTTGAAATGAAAAGACACATCGTTTTGGAAAGATGTTGTAGACACCCCATTCTGAACACATGATTACACTACTCTTGGTCTCGCCTTTATGTTTTGATGAAAGTTCATTAGTTTCATCATGTTTCGTTAGGTTTTAACTAACTTCGTTAGTTTTGGAATTAACTGAATAACTGGAGAGGGCAAAACAGTCAAAACTGCATGCTTGTCTCGTATGAGACTATGTGTCTCGCACGAGACATCCTCTCCATAACGTGATTTGATTCACTTTCCTTCTTGATTTCGATCTCTTTCTTAACCTCTACTCTCCTAATCCGGGATTGACTCAGATTTGGATCTTCTTAAAAGATTTTCTACCATACTTGTGTTTCCTAATCTTAGTAGACAACTAATTCTTACCTATAAATACAAGGGCTCCCCTTCTCATTGAGTGACTTCTCCGACCTTCTCCTACCTTCTCCTACCTTCTGCTACACACGTTTTGTTGGATTCTCTTCTATACATAAGACATAAAACAACCCTAAATCTCTCTTTAAATTCGTTCATATCATCTCTCATACAAGAATCTCAAGCCTTTGTCAAGGCTACCCATTGGAAGCTCTCAAAATCACAAGGTAAATTCCCTACATTTTTATCTTCTCTTCTCAAGCTCTCTAATTGCTTTTAGAGTAGTGTAATCCCATAAAGAAGGATTAGCCTAGAGTCCCTTCAATTCATGAAGGTGATTTCGAAGCACACAATCCGACATTCCAACCCTAATTAATAAATTAGTTAGGTTTAACTTGTTTCTTATTTAACTGAATTAATTGAATTGATTGATAACACCTAATTAGCAAGACTTATCCTAAGATTGGGTGGAATCGGTGCTTCTTGGCCTTCCAATTCCATAAATTAAACCTCGAACCCTTGAAATCACAGAAAAAGTTTTTCTTATTATTTTCCTCAAATAAATAATAAGTGGCAACTCGTTGGACCAAAAATTCACCATTGCTACAGATGTGACTCTTCAAATAATGTCTTTTGCAAAAGAGAACTATTTGAAAGTAAAAGACACATCCTTTTAAAGGGTGTAACATTTGAAAATGTGTTTTTTGGAAAAGGCATCTCTTTATTTAAAAGGGTGTGATTATTACTATAAATAGAAGGAACTTCCATTCTTTTGGGAAATCAAAATCATGAAGTTACAAGTCTTGCAACAAGAAAATTTTGGAGATTTTCTCTTTGCAATATACACCAAACACATCAAACACAAATTTCTAAGTGATTATAATTGAAAGAATATCAATTATAGTTAACCCTTCTTTGTATCTCAAAAGTAATTTTGTGGTTGGGCGAAATATTATTTTTAGGAAAGTGTGATCCAAGCCTAGAAGATACATCAAGTTATATCATATCCATCACAACACCCTACAAATATTGTTCTAACAATCTTATTACCTTTAGGAAAGTGTGATCCATGCCTAGAATACACATCAAGTTCTATCATATCGATCACATTCCCCTACAATATATTGTTCTAACATTAAATAGTATGAAATTGCATTATTTATAATGAATAGAAAAAGTATGTTGCATTATGCTGTCAATTTGTAGTACATTGTATTGATTGTAACAAACGTGATAGTAAGTTGCATGGAATTGTCATTCACCCGTTCGGAACTGTAGAAAAAACTTCTTGATCATGACACTTTAGCAATAGCATCACCATTTTGCTCTTGAAATCCCAGCCAACTATGGTGAATTCGGACAATGGATGAGCAATAGACACGTAGAAATGAATTTATTCATTAAGAGTGTATATGTTAAGGTGTGCCTCTGAATCCCACACAGAGAATCTCATTTGACAAGTCAAAACTTCATTAGATGCATAAATACCTTAAAATAATTGTCACACATAAATAACACATGTTCTAACTTGTTTACTTCGAATCTGAAAAGGATATGATATCATGTAAACTGCAAGCTTATTTTCAAAGAGACTCTTTGAAAATGAGTAAATTAACATAACTTTTACAAGCTAGTAACGTACATATGCTAACCTACTATGAATATCTAGAAGTGACACAAATCTTTCCCTAAAGACATATCCCCTTGTAGATCACATAAATATCACCATTGCCCAGAATCAGCAGGTTCTTATCTGGGATAGATAGACAAGTGATTTGATATGCTCCTGCACAATTTCTCAGGAAAAAAAAATGTTCCTTCTGAACAAGGATGAAGGCCATTGACCTGTTTCAGTTATGTCAGATGTCCTTAAGTGAGGTCATTCTGTTTCTCAGAGTCAAGGCTGAGTCATTTTGACAGGTGAACATAAGAAATGCTAACCAAGTGTCCAAAAATTGTAGTTACACATAAATTAGTGAAGGTAGTTTCAAACTTCTGAAGTGTCGATGAAGTTTACGTCCCCAACCCAGTACACACTGTTTATAGATATCTTAGGTCTGTTCTTGATTATGAAACCAATTGTTACAGGGATAAGTCTGTAATTTATAAAGCAATGGAACCATTGAAAGGTAATTTATACTGATCAATTCATCCGGATGACAATATCCTTCCAGCACATTATAAGCAGTTCAAACTTGATTATAGAGTAACAGGATATGAACTAAATGGATGAATGAAAAAGCAAGGCGGATTACTTTTCTCGGCATGATCTTTCTGTGGATTCTGCAAAGTTGTTGAAGGCAGAAGCAACACGCCTCAGGAACACTTCATGGCTGCTTATATATTCACCATCTTTCTGTTGGGGAAAAAATAATACTAGCATGATGTATAAACTAGCAACATAGTGACACACAGACAATTAAATGCTAATTCTATGAATTTCAAGAAAACGTTAAGTAGCATATGCCTAGTAATAGTATCCAAATATTAATAGAAGTCATACCTGGAGAAGAAAAACAGAGATGGGACGCAATCTCTTCAGAATGTGCAAGAGCCTACTGCCCAACTGCATCCCCAAAACAGAGGCTTAGTTTGGCATTTTGGTCACAAGTGTCAACAGAAAAATGAAGAGAAAACAAAGAAATAATTGGTACTCTAATAAACACATAACCCATAAACTAAATAACTTGAACGTTTGAGCGCCAAAGAGATGCATGCGCAGAAGTTCAGTGCAGAGAGTTCATGATTGTCAAGAGTGATGTAATTAAGAGTTCAAGCTCCTGACACATAACAATCCTAAGATCTGTGACTCTTGCCACTCAAATGTAGATCTTTAATGCACAAATCAGACATCAAACTAATTTCATTTGAAGTTTTGAACTAAATCTATAACTAATGGTTCAGATAAATAAGCCAGATCACGGTGCCGATAAATATGGCTGTTTAAAGGCAACCACTTGTCCATCCCGGTATACCCCTAAAGTTGTATCCAGATCATTATTTGATTATAAAAAAAAAAAATCACGTAAACTAATCACCTGATGAAGGAAAGGTTCAAATGTATCACGAGCTTTTGCAACAGCAATGACACAAGCAGTCCTACATATTTGAATTAAAAGAAGAAAGTGTTAGAAGACACTAAGAATTCAAAACAGAAAAGCCAAAGAACTGATAAAATAGTTTGTGAATACTCCCTCCGTCCCAAAATGATCTTCCTATTTTTTTTGCCGCTACTACGAATGAACTTTGAGCAATAATTATAGGTTGGTCTAATTATACTAATGTAAATCAAAAACTTGTAATTGATACACTATCAACAATACTATCAATAACAAGTTTTATATTTTCATTACGATAATTAAATCAACCTAAAATAATTGTTGAAAGTCTATTCCTGTTTATGACAAAATAAGTGGGAAGATCATTTTGGGACAGAGGGAGTATTTGAATAAGCTGGAAACAAGTGAGGACCTAGAATAGTTTGTTCCATCATGAATATCTTCCACTCCACATGCATTGACAATTTCTTCCCGCGTAATTGGAGGGCATTTGTATCCTCCAACAACAAAGCGGAATTCAGCCATCGCACGATGATATTGTGCACCTCCATAAAGACGCATACCTGCATTCTAGACATGGTGGAAAACAATTTTAATATACAAAAGAATTTTGGAAGCCCAAATGCAATGAATAGCAGAAACATGCTGCGGCTCAAATGCTTAACTTATATGCTGGTACCATCCAGGCATCCAACTGACAATTTAGAGTTAGCAAATGGATTGCAAGGGCTAATTAATTACAATTTTATGATACCCACGATATATGTTCATCAGTAGTACTCCCAACTTCTCATGAAATTCTCATATATATCTTGTATTTTTAACCTACAGAAAATATGCATTTGAAGTGCAAACGATTTATATTTACATGAAGGAGTCATTGTTAAGGAGTACAATCTATTTTCAAGGGCAAAAAAAACACTTAACAGCAAAACAATTGTTCCAACAAGAATTGTGCATATTGTAGAATAAATTTCAATTAGTGAATTAGGTAAACAATATGAGTGTATCCCTTCCACTTCAATAATCCTACCTAAGGTCAGAGGAATTGAAATTGCCAAATTCTTCATTACATCTGGTCGGACTAAATTCAGTTGGCAAGATAAACTGATAAACATTGAGCAATCTCATCTGAATAGCTACATTGAAACAAAGCATTCTCAAAATTTAAATAGAAAAATGGTGTCCGAGACTATTCAGAAAGTATCACAGGTCATAATACAGTAAAATATGAATGACCTGCAAAACTAAAATAATACTGGTAGTAATAGCAGCAAGCAGCTTCCAAAGCTTACAGGTATTAACTTGTGGGGGAACTGAAGTCCATCCGTACCACTTAACACTCCACCATTAACCCTTTCATCGTGTAGTGTTTCCCCTGCAATAAAACGTCATGGAACTATTGTTCTGAAAAAGGAAATTACTAATATAAAGTAAGAACAATAAATGAAGGAAAATGTATGCGATAAACTACAATGGCAATATAACATCTTATTCGCTGAACACAAAATCTATTACAGATTTAAGGTATCCCAAGTTTAGCATGATTGATATGATTTACCAAATTTATCTGGAGGTGCAACAACTGCCCCTTTTAGTAGCAACGATAACTGCATAACATAGAAATCGTACTCAGATGATAATAATAGAAACCAAAATTATTTAATTCAATATAATTGGAGAAGACTATTCAAAAACCTTCATACATCAAAATAAGAGAATATTTCCAGCTATCACCTGAATTGCTTCTACTTTATTACTCCCTCCGTCCCAAAATGAACATCCATTTTCAAGAAAATTCTGTCCCAAAATGGATGGTTTTTTCTTAAAAAATTGTCCCTAAATGATTTTTTACCAATTGTTTTTCATAGTTCATTATATACTCGCAAAACTAAAAAATTGAAAGTGAATGTTAAGGATATTCATGCATTTTATCAACTAAAATTTACTAAAAGTCAACTTTTTCAGAATGTCCCCTAAATGAAAAATGGACACTCATATTTGGACTGAAGGAACAGTATAATTTTGAATAGGAAAATCCTGATTGATATTCCCGGCTAAAAAAATGTTGTTTATGGTCTATCTTCGTTAGGAGACAACACATGCCTGCTAAAAGAGTCACTCCTTATGGTATAGTACATAAGCCGAAGAAAAGCAATAGAAAACATGAACTATCTGATGGAGCACTCAAGGTAATGTGGTAAACCTCTGCCCTAACCACTTTTAGAAATTTTATTAACACATCATAACTTTTTTTATTTCACTTTGTTTAATTAATTTTAATTATTATTATTTATTTATTTGTTGGTTTGGGGGAGTAATTGAGCTAAGAAAAAGAAATTAGCAATAACATATTTCAAAAGGATCAGAGAGGATTTGAGAGATAGAAACCTTGGTCAGGAACAAATCGTGAAAAGCTCTTCCTCTCTCCTTCAATTTGGCTTCATCTAGAGTGCTAGTGAGAACACAGAAAAGAAGAAAACTGAGACAGTCACTCACTAGCAAATAGAAAAACAGACATGAAACAAAGCAATAAAACAATGGCGCTCATGCCCTATCCACTTTCTTAACTATTATGCAATTACAAACTCGTGTTTTGTAACGTATGTTTAAATCTGAAGTGACTCAAGAATCATTAACATTACTAACCTCAGTTCTTGATTTATGTCATTCAGCTTCCTTGTTGTGCTACGGTACTCTTTCTCAAGAAGTGGAATGATCAATGGGACACTATCCATATACCTTGTAACAATATGTCAAACTTTCAGTCGAAATACAAGTAGTCATTAAATTAACTATAGTCCTACAAGCATGATAAATTCACACCCTGTACCTTTTCTGCAGTAACTGCTCTAAGAATTGCCTAAGACTGCTCACACCTATCCTGCTTCTTTCTTGCATTGAAAGCGACCGACCCAACTTGTCCTCCAGTGATGCCACATCTTCCATTTCCCTTAAAGAGATAGCCTACAGCCAGGATACAAAAGTATGAATATTGTAAAAGATAAATGAAGAGAGTGAAAGGGTTCAGAGAATAGCATCTTATGTATTTCTGTAAGTAAATTAAACTGGAAGATGAACAAAAAAAGATCATTTGGGAAAGATACACAGTAAAATCCACAGCCACGAGAACCTTACATCGCAAAAATCATATAGAAGATAAATTGATTGAGTAACCTGTACATAAAACTAAATCAGCAGCTACAAGCATATACCATTGATATCAATGTGAAATGGAGTGCCACACTTTTTTACTGGTCTGCAGAAGAACTCAAAAGACACTCAGGCATGCTTGCCAGGCGACAATACATTGAAGGTTGTTGTTATGCAGCAAACATGTACACATGAGACAGCAAACATGTACGCACGAGACGGATAGAGAGGAGAAACTCAGAAAGGGAGAGTGAGAAAGAGAGTATAGGATACATGTTAGTTCGGCAATATCAATGTTGTTTCAGTGTTTGATAATTACGGTGAAAGATCAAAGACTACAGATGCTCATAACTTTGTTACTGAACATTGGGACACTGGGAAACGAAAGCTAAAACGCAGTGGATAGCTTATTTGAACATGAAGGCGCCATTACAGTAATTTATATGGTGTTCAAACTTTAAGTTTAAACTTGAATGTCTACGGATTCATAGCTGTTGTATGACATAAAATCTGCAAGGGCAGTCAATTCATCCTTTTCATTTCAAACATACAACCATGGGTTCAAATTGTGCTACTGGCTCAAACCTGCTTATAGCGATTTCCTAGGGATCTGCTAACCAAAGGTCGTGAAATATGAATAAACTGGTTGACATAATAAATATTGATATTCTTAATGAATCTGATAAGAATGTATTCATGCCCAAAGCATTCACAGTAAACACCTAAAAGCCCTTACTTTATAGGATATGACCAAATAGATAAATGAGGGGATGCAGAATACGAATGTTTACAAACTGCAACAGGCCATCCCTCTATATATCTAATCATTCAATAATTAGTTTACAATAATTACTTGCAGTACTGCTTCTTCAAAAACCCATTGCTATTTTTCGTTATTAAAGCTTATCTTAATAAACAAAACTGTGGCTTGTGAAAACTTACACGTAGTTGCAACTCTGCCTAGTGGATGAGTTTCAGTATGCAGATTAGCACAATTGTTTCAGTAGAATCAGAATGATTATGTAAGATCTTCAAGTATTAGATTCATGGAAATAGTTGAACAAAAATCTGAATTCATGAAAATATACTCCACAAGAGAACGTTCCACTTTTCGTTTTGTGTTGTCCAACAAAATAGTCAATTTTTAAAAAAAGATGTGTTCTATTAAAGGAAGTCCAAACATGTAAAGCCACAATCTTAAAAGGTTTCCCAGCAATGGGACTAAACTTTCTGGATGGAAAGTGAACAACGTCACAAGATTAATTTTCAGGTGACTACATAACGAGTTAGTTGCGAATGATATGATTTATTCGAGCAACGTCACATGCCCAAGAATGAAGAATGCAATTAAGATTTCATCGAGCTATCTCGCTATTTCAAGAGAATAATAATGAAGACCCATAAGAAGTGAAAGGAATAAACCTGCTTAAACTCGTCATTGGATCTGTAAACTGACTCACGTCCTGTACCAACTCTTCCAGATGGCACTGATGTGAAAAAGGGTGAATCACCTAGCATGGAACCATCAAGTACTGATGCAGGTGGTGAAAGAAAAACTTCAACATCTGATACACGTGCAAACTGAGGTATTTTTGTATCAAGCTTTGTTGACACAACTACGGTCCTCGAAAGTTCAGGATCAATCTGCACATGACATACAAACTCAAGCTTTCACTTCCTTTTCACATGTAATAAATGGCTTCTATAATATATACCAGTGAGATTCCTAAGAAATCATTCAACTGTGATCATAAATGAGTCTACTTCTGTAGAAGTACATACTTGCATTACCACCCTACGTGTAGTTGCATTGCTCCAGTCATTGCAGTCCTCAAGGCATAATACAATGAACTCTTTATGCTGCATTTTTGCACGTACCAAGGATTCCACGGCACGAGCTTGAGCCTGCCACATGTTGAGCACAAAGAATAGTGACATAATATTAGAATGAAATGAAGAAGTACAAAGAGAAAAAGTTGTGAATTATGGCATAAGATTGGACCTGCAACGCTCTGTTTTTTCGACCTGGGGCAGGAGCAACTAGTCCCGGAGTGTCTATGATGGTGAGATTGGGACAATATTTGTATTCCACTTTAATAATTATTTCCTTTGCAGAAAATTGACAAGTTTCCTGCTCCAGCCGCATGTTTTCAGCTTCAATGTAGACCTAGAAAAATCAACACAAAGTCCTATTTAAATAACAACAATCATAACTAGCTGCATAAACTCAACAAGGAGTACAAGCTCTTTGGAAGATAACTGATCTCAAGTATTATTGCATCACTAAGCTCAATCTAAACCTGTGATGACGAGAAAAGAAAGTATCACAATGACAACTAAAAATATGATCTTAGTCTTAAACCAGTATTATCAAGAAAACTTGTAACTTTGTAAGACCTTAATTAAAATCCAACCAGATTGACTCAAAAAAGTCAAAAACAGAATCTTCGGTCGGACGATGGCAGACAAGTAGAAAATGCCGGAAGCATTAAATTATAATGTTGTACGTTAACCCACGGCTACAATGAACAATTGTAATGCACAATTAAAGAGTATCTGTGGGAGAAATGCATTTTTAACCATTGCACTTTAATTTTGTACAAAAATCCCATTGCACTTTCCCTTTTTCTTTTTCTTTTTCTTTTTTGATAGGAAAATAGAATTGTATTAAAAGAAGAATAATACAATCAGATGAACAAGATGTCCATCTACAAAGAACAAAAGACGAAACACATGGATTTTTTTCCATTTTGACTTTAACCATTAGACCACAGCCTAAGCCATGAGAGACACTGCTGCCTTAATCTTGAATACAGTAGAAGCGAATATGTATCTATGACAAAATCCGCAAGCACTTAACTCGTCAAATTGTCACATCAAATAGCCATCACAAAAAATGGAATGTTACAGCAATCGGTGAAGCATTTAACTTGTTATTAAATTCCAGAAATCGCTCAATGAGTGTAGCACAAAATAAAGGAATTAATTCCTGTAAATCATCTCAAGACACCTTCTTCCTTTTTCACTGACCAGATAGATATAGCTTATCCAACTTGGGGTTTCCTTAATAACTTTTCAAATAAATGCACTGTTGTCTTGTTGTTGTTTGTTTTCATCTTCATCAAATCCTAGTTCTGTTCCTAGAATTTCTGCAACTGGAAGCTCAATTACTGTCAATTACGTAATCAACTCATGTAGGTTTCTTCCAGATTCAAAGCACGTGAGCATCAAACCAGATTAAACGGTAAAATCAAACTTCATAGCAGTTGTTTCAGCAGACATTGTCACTGATCTCATTCCTTTTTGGAGCCTCGTACATAATGGCTAATTAATGAGTTAATTAGACTAATCCAATGCGTTTGTAATTTTGCCATTGGCACAGATTTGCTTCTTCAGTATGCAGAATCAACGCAGTGGTCCATTTCTTATGGCTAAGGCTAAGGTGCAATGGCTAAAGTGAAACCCAAAAGCAAAATGCATTAAAAAAATAGTCACCTGAATATCATGTAGAGATTTTTCTTCGGAAACAGAGGGGTCAGAGTCAGACAACAGATGACAGAGAGGGGAATCACAATCAGGATTGAATTTCATATGCAGGGTGATAGGGCGTCGAGTCTTGGTGCCGCCGCCGACGTGATTGAACTGGAATCCCATCAGAGCTTCCACGAGAGCACTTTTTCCGTCCGTCTGGTGGCCGACCACCAGCAACGCCGGCGCGTCAAACGGAGTCTCGAATTCCTGAGCAAGACCGTGCAGCTCATTGTAAGCTTCATATAGTCTTGACTGATTTTCCCTTTCGTTGTTGAGGTGGCCGGCGTCCGGTGAGGGTTCTTCTCCGGATGTCATTTTTGCTCTTCTCTGAGCAGTTGGAAGAGAGTTAGCTCACTGCTACTGTCACACTGTGTGTGGTTTTTTATTTCCTTTTGTGATTTTTGTAAGGATTAAGTTACCTCCGCCATTGGCACTCAAAATTCGTTCTATCCAATAAGAATAAAGAAATGAGAAATTACCTGAAGGCCCTCGGATATAGTTATATACTGAGAACGTTATATATACTCCCTGGCCCCAAAGAATAGGCTTTCCCATTTTCATTTTCAAAGGTCTCCGTTAATAGCCTTCCACTTTCCTTTTTGGCAAAGCGAATCTTTACTATTCCCTCCACTCATTCTCTCTCCTACATTATTTTAATACTCACAACACCATTATAATTTACTATTCCCTCCACTCATTCTCTCTCCTATTTTCAAATTACACTCACAACATTTTTTCTTCCCACCCATTTTATTAATTTGAGTGCAAGGCAAAAAACGGCAATTTCTATTGGGACTAGGGAGTATATACAAGGAACGAAATATTTCAATATCGTTTTGTCCGTCTCGTGTAATTATACACGAGATGTAATTTATAATCTCGTGTATATGTACACGTGATGACATGTGTACGTACACGAGATGTTATAGATTACATCTCGTGTATATGTACACGTGATGACTCGTGTACGCACACGAGATGTCTCGTGTACATATACACGAGATTATAGATGATATCTCGTGTATACTTACACGAAATAGTGTCTGAACCTGCATTTTCACAATGGCAATAAAGAAAAAGCAACAAGAAACAGAATTAGAACTGAAATTTGATTCTTAATATGATAGCACATCTCCACAAAACAGTGGAAGGGACCAATAGACCATTATACATATACTATTGCCAAATTGTATACGAAATAAAAGTGTTAACAAGGCTTATGCATATAATTCAAACATCAAAACATCCAAACATTCATACAAACTTGATAATTCAAAAACGTTATCCTGATCATAGAGTTCATTGAATGCTGCTATCATATCTCGGTATTGGAGGATCAGTTGACTTGCGCTTGGATCACAGTGTTCCCTCCAAGTCCTCGGTGGTGGTGGTATTGGGTAATCATTGGCTGACATGTGCAGCTGCAAAAGTAATAACAGTTAAATACAACGAATTTAAGTAAGACAATTAAATATAACTAATATAAATGAGACAGTTAAGTATAACGAATTTAAATAATATTGTTAAATTTAACGATTTAAAGTATCATACCAATATAAAATGGTTTGTCACTTGTCCCACCACAACTGTGTTTATCGGTGGTCCTACTCCTGCTGGTACAGTCACTGGAAGGCATAAGTTGCCACAGCTAGCCGAGTACGAAATGAACGCCACATTATACCTCGTGACAATGATGTGCCCAAGATCTGGGAGGTCCATCCAATAAGTATTGTTCGACGTCGGTCGGACATAAATAGCAATCCTACGTAAGAGTTCCTTTACATTTATCCAAGTTAGAACTCTTTGATAACGGTCTTGGCGAGCATGCACCTCATTGTAACATTCTATGCGCACTCGAGCCCACATCTCCTCATTTCCGGATATCTGTGCTCCTACGGCTCTATAGCCACAATGTCCATCAGATGCCACATCTGTGATGCCTCCAATAAATGGGATAATGAAAGGCGGAAAAGACGTCATATATGGAGAGTCAGTATATACTAGCGTGATTGGGGCTGTCCATTTCCCTCTCCACGACCACGACCCCGATCCCGTCCTCGTCCTCGACCTCGCCCTCGACCCGTCCTCTCCCACGACCAGGAAGCGGCTAGTGGTGGATGAGACGTAGGAGTACAAGCAGGGGTAGATGGTGTGGGTTCTGAAGGCGATTTGCGTACGTGCGTGGACTCGAACTCGCTTGGGTTGATGCAATGAATGCAGATCTAGACTGAAATAGGGCAAAGAAAAGAGTGAGAAGCATTCATACTATCAACATGCAAATCAAATACATCAAGAACGTAAAGTGTGAGCCAAAAATGAATGAAGATCTATACCCTTTGCTAGTCGAGGATGGTGTAGCGGGGACTCGAAAAATTTGTTAGTATGCTCCCAATCGACGGTTCTCTGGAACTTCCCTGGTCAGGGGTTTATTCGCCTTTGAAATATGATTTGGCTCGTAAGCATCTCGTATGGTGATTAAGCCCTTCTTCCATCTTTTGAATAACTTTCTCCTTACCGGTTCGTGTGCTTTCTCAACTTTATTCAACATAGCTTGAAAATTGTCTTTATTTATTGAAGTCTCAGATGGAGGGTTGTCTACTTCAATGTCCAACTTCTTCCAAAAATCATGAATCGAGGACAGCTCAATCCGTCCCCCACAGTCCTCTATCCGTGCAATCTCGTGACTACATGGAAGTTCATGTGTTCGCCTGTAGTAACACCCGCATGCAGCCTCAGTGATGACATTACCCCCATTATGACCCCGCTGGTTTTTAATGATTTTCTGAATATGAGCCCGCTCTTGTCTGATATTGCGCAAGGCTTCCGTTGACACTTTAGTCAATATGTTGTGATACAAATTACGGGTCCTCAAATCAATTGGAGTTCTGGTATTTGATCTATTCATACTCTGTTTGATATTTTTTTAGTTGGATATCCAAGATCTTATGAGCCTTTTTGAAGATTGTGTCAAAAGTAGAAGAAGCACTCCCTAATGCCTTCTTGACCTGTTATGCTCACCCTCGCCCCGTTTGTGGTATGGGTCCCAAAGTGTGGTAACACATCCGTGTGCATAGACAGAATATTACGAGAGTATGGAGTAATCCATGTATCGCGAAGGTAATCCAATAATACAGATAAGATGCGAAACGGTCACAAAGCCCTCGCTAACGTTCGTCCCATTCGCCGGAGGTAGGGGCTGAGATTGCATAATTAAAACTCCTCATGAATGATTCTGTCAAATCCTCGCTACCTGTATGACTCAACCCATGCTTTCTAACATTGACTTCGATATGCCTCCGACACAAGAAATGTGCGGTGTCGGGAAAAACTGTACGGAGAGCGCTGATGAAACCCAATTTACGATCAGTGACAAAAACCGTTGGCAATCGGGGAGGTGTAAACAGACTGTGCAAATTATCCAATGCCCATATGTAATCATTCGCACTCTGATACTTGAGGAACGCATATGCTATTGTGAAATTATGCCCGGTGGAAGTAAATCCTACAAACGCATACACAGCTGATACCTGTAAATTGAAGATGAAATAACACACTTTAGTACAAGAGATGAATGTAGATAGTTCATATAGTCTTGAAATTGATAATATATAACAACATACCCAGGATATGAAAGACATCATGTAACGTAATCGTCATCTCCCCCCACGGCATGTGGAACGAGTTAGTCTCAGGAGACCACCGTTCCAAAAATGTCGTTAGCAGCGCATGGTTAGGCCTCTGAATAGTGGCATCGTGCAGCTACTGGATGCCCGATGCATCAACAAGGGTCAGCCAGGCTCTATCAGTAGCCTCCAATTCATCACGCTTGAACCTGTTTATTCCAAACAAAAAATATAATCAATAGTCGAGATCGAGAAAAACATGGGATGATAATTAATGGAATATTTAGAGTGTGTGCCAAATAACTTCAAGATTTTAATAGTTTCACATTAATGATTATCTTACTTGTGCAGATGCAGCAGTCTCGTATGGAAAGTCACCACTGACTCACTAGTGGCGTCCCTCCAAATCTCCCGGGCTCTGTGATCACCAAACCCGTATATAAGTGAAACAACCTCTGGGCCGCCACCTGGGTCACTCTGAATATGCCATGATGGTGCCTCCTCCTCACCCGCATCCTGTCTCCTCCTCCGTCCCCGCCCTCTAGCCACAATCTGACCCCGCCTCCTCCCATGCCTCAATGGTCTAACCTTTATCTCCTCCTCCTCCTCCTGCTCTTCCTCCTCCTCCTCCCCATCCTCACTATCCCCCTCCTACTCCTCCTCACTATCCCCCTCCTCCTCCTCCCCCCTCCTCCTCCTCCTTACTATCCCCCTCCTCCTCCTCCTCCTGAACGTCATCAGATGCTACCGCCTCCTCCTCCTCCTCCCTCTCCTCCTGCTCCTCCTCAGTTGTGGCTTTCTTGTCATTCTTAGACTTGCTCCGCTTTTCTTTTCTCTCCGGATGCATTTCAGCCTTCCTCTTTCTATTGAACGCGGTCATACGCTCACGTGCCTACAAAAAACAAATAAGAGACAATAAATTAGCTATTTAGCATCTGGCAAATATGAACAATGTAAAGAAAAAGAGTGAACACTGGGAAGCTCGTATGAACTCACACGAGACACATCTCGTGTGAGTTCATACGAGACACATCTCGTATGAACTCACACAAGACACATCTCGTGTGAGTTCATACGAAATGTGTCTCGTATTTAACTCATTGACGAGACGTGTCTCATGAGTTCATACGAGACTCCAATTCTAAACATTGGATTTTGATTTTGAAGAACAAAATATGTTTCAGTTACTTCAAATTGTTCTCTTAGATGGTAATATCAAAACAAACATTTCCCCATAATATAAGTGGAATAATGAATATTATTCCTCTTGATAGTTTCTTCTGTTTTTTCATCTTTTTCGTTTTTGAATAAAAAGTTGTATATTTTTTTTCATGAAGAAGAAATTAAAATGGTAAGTGAATCAAATATTTTCAGCTTGAGTCTCAGATGAACTCACACGAGATGTGTCTCGTGTGAGTTCATACGACGGCGATGGCATCAATCAGTGACAATCCCACCAACGGCGGATTTTCCAACGACGACAACCATTATTCCAATTTCCTTCCACTGGCGACCTATTAGTGCCTTGGGTTTGCATATTTCGATTTCAATTTTTGATTTTATTCAGGCCTTAGGTTTACATTACCTTCTTTACGGGCACGGTGCTAGAAGAAGCTCCGACGGTGATGGCGATGGCGGTAGCGGCGGTGCTAGCTCCGCGTGGACCTTTGGAATTTTTAATCTAACCATTTTTGTCTTCGTATTCGTCAATCGTCGTCTAGGTCGAGAGCAGTGACCGAGGGAGACGGTGAAGAAGTTTGAGCGATTAGAGAGAGAAGAGGGAAAAGTGAGTTTATAAATGGGTATTTTGGTAATTTACTTATTCCCCTGGAAATAATATTCTCCTCGTATTTAGTATTCACTGTGCCGTCTCATAGGGATGACCCAGGCAGGCCAAGGAACCAGGATCGAAAGCAAGAAAAGCTGGACCGGAACCTGATCGGAAAAGTCCTGAACCGCCATGAACCCCCACGAAAATCGGAACCAGGATAACCTAACCGTTTTGGATAAGAGTCGGTTAAGGGTCACATAAATGGTGAACCGGATCGAAATCGGAACCGGATCGAAAATTCCTTGTTTTTCAATAATTTTTAGCTTCTTTATTCATTATTGATCGAAATCGGACCGGAACCGCACCGGAACCGGAACCGTACCGAAATCGGATTGTGGTAATCGGAACCGAATCCGAGGTAAGCAAGGGCCAGTTAAGGTTCACCCTTTTGCCAAACCGGAATCGGGCCCGAAACCGGTTTTGGCCATCCCTACCCTCTCATATGTCTCCGAACTCACTCAAAAAAAAAATCAAGAGTTTAGTACTTCCTCCGTCCCAATTTAATTTAATATTCCTAGTTTAAATATGGGAATTAAAAAAGCGTATGAAATATGAAATAGGAGATAAGAAATCGATCAAAAATAGTAAGTGGTTTGTTAGTATGAGTGTAGCAAGTGAGTCTTATTGTTCATTTTAGTAATAAATCAAATTAAGAACTTTATTATTATGAAATCTATAGTATAAATGGCAACATGTCAACTCAGCATTTAACGATCATGAATAGTTTTAAGCGGCAAATTTCTCATTTTGCCCTCATACATTTGTCACTTTTCTATTTTGCCCTTAAAAAAAAAATTTAAAAAAAAAAAATTCGTGCCCTTAGACACGGACCCTTAGACACGGACATGTACTAGTAGATTATAAAGGAAAGTAAAAACATTAGATCGAAACGAACCGAAGAGAGTAGTAATAATTTTCCCCCTTCTAGTCTTATTTCTAAATTTAAAAATAAATGTATCAATGCAATTACGATTTTAATATGGTATAAAAATTTGCACTGATAATAAATGTTAACAAGTTAAATGCAACTAATTTATATATCACATACTCCCTCTGTCCCAAAATGTTTGTCCCATTTGACTTTTTTGTTGAACTTTGACTACAAATTTATGAGAGATTAATCATGTTCATGAAATTCTAAAAGTTGTTATTGATAATATTATTAATGGTGAATCAATAGGAATTTTTAAAATTTCATAAACATAATTAAATTGTCATATATTTATGGTCAAAGTTCAACAAAAAAAGTCAAATGAGACAAACATTTTGGGACAGAGGGAGTATATTTTATGAGTCCATCTATAGTCTAAAGTCTGGCATATATGTCACTATAATTGATCTAGGGTAATAGATTGGGTTTTTTCCCCTAGGGCCCTCCCAATCCAAATTATATTCCTCTTAAAGAAAAGTTTTTTCCAAATTCCAAATACACCCCTCCGCCTAGTTTGGGCGACCGCCCATCAACATAGGGCGATCGCCCAAGTGAAAAAATTACCTCCATCCGCCTAGAAACTTATAAGACTTTTTAAAAAGTCTTATAAGTAACCTATAAGACTTTTTAAAAAGTCTTATAAGTAACATATATAAGACTTAAAAAGTCTTATAAGTTACTCTTATATTTAATAAGTCTTATAACATATATAAGACGCACAAACTCAAAAACTGAAAATTATTAATAAGTCTTATATAAAACTTATTAAAAAGTCTTATAAGTAACTTATAAGACTTTAAACAAATCTTGTAAGTTAAAAAGAGTCTTATTATAAGACTTTTTATATAAGTCTTTTAAAAAAGTCTTATAAGTTACTTATAAGACTTTTTAAAAAAGTCTTATAAGTAACTTATAAGACTTTTTAAGTCTTATATATGTTATAAGACTTATTAAATATAAGACTTTTTAAAAAGTCTTATAAATTACTAGGCGAGTCTTATAAGACTTTTTGTACAAGTCTTTTAAAAAAGTCTTATTTATGTTATAAGACTTATTAAATATAAGACTTTTTAAAAAGTCTTATAAGTTACTAGGCGAGTCTTATAAGACTTTTTGTACAAGTCTTTTAAAAAAGTCTTATATATGTTATAAGACTTATTAAATATAAGAGTAACTTATAAGACATTTTAAGTCTTATATATGTTATAAATAAGTCTTATAAGTTACATATAAGACTTTTTTTAAAAGTCTTATAACTTACTAGGCGGAGAGGGGGTTATTTTTTGATGGGCGGTCGCCCAATGTTGATGGGCGGTCGCCCATACTAGGCGGAGGGGTGTCTGGGGAAATAAGTAAATGTTGTTTCTTAGATTGGGTTTAAATCTCGCCCAAGGGGCCCTAGAGGAAATGGGCCTAATAGATTCTACCAAATAATATCCTTTTTCATTTGTCAATGTATTTTAAGCTTCAATACAATACGTAAACTGATTTTAAAAGTTACTTCCTTAGTTCCAAATTGTTTTGGCATTTTGTTTTGTTTTTTTTAAATTGCCCTATAAATAGTAATACTGCCCCTTTTAGAAATAGGACAATCAATTTGGTATCTGCAAATTATTCACAGAAAAGTAAACTTGACTTTAAAATTTCCTTCTTTGCGCTGAGTCTGAGCAAAAATAAGAGAATAATATCACAACGTACCTCTTCATTATGATTAACAAGTGATCATCAAATTACAAAATGGAGCCACATAATTTCACTTTTTTTTCCTCTCAACTTGATCAAACTTTGGCCCACAAATACTACTCTTTATTCAAGGTCTCGACAGTTCAAAAATCCATGAAGAACATCACTGGCTTGCCATAACAGAACGAGAACAAAAAACAACAATATTTGATTCCAAAATACCACAAACTATGTCCCGTTACTTCAGATTTGCAAATAGCTTAGGTGCAACCTGTAATTCAGTAAAGTGGTCTCATTAGAACATCAAGAGAAATGGAAAATGTAATCCAGAAAATGAAATAAAATACAGACTATAAGAAAGCAGACTTACACATTTGTCAACACACTGCCAATAATCAAAATACTGTCCAGTGCAGTGCTTGTGCCCCTCCTCGTCATCCTGAATCCTTTTTACACATGACTGTATGATGAAATATATATGAGTTAGAAACAGCTCTTTACACTTCCAAGCATATACATTTGATTTCACATACTCCCACCCCCACCCATGGTAAGTGACTCAATTTTCCTTTTTGGTTAGTCCCATAACAAGTGTCAGCGTTTCAAAATGAGGAAATAGTCTAAAAGTGCAATTTTACCATGGTACAGTCAATGTACAAACAAGACGCACATTCTTACAAAGACTAAAAAGGGAATTGTGACACTTATTATGAGACGGAGGGAATATATACATAGATGCACATAGAGGGAACAAACAGAAATGAAACCAGTAATGCAAAGACATTTCCACCGTGCTACTTGAAAAAAAGGCTATAGCATGGTTTTACGAAGCTATAGGGTCAAATGCAGAAGAAGGACTCAAACTCTCCTCTCTTTTTTTTCTAAAGTTCCAGTGTTACGTAACCACAAGCATAAAGCTGTTTGAGGTGAGACAGATTAAAAGAGATGGTGATGGTGGCATTGGTGGAGGCGGCAACCTAAGGAGGTATGGGAAAGGGAAGAATGGTAACAATAAAGAAAAAGGAAGGGAAGGACAGATTGACATATGTCTTTTACTAAAGACGTCTAATGTATATGTGTCAAATGTTTTTAACTAAAAAAATCTTAGAAAGGTCCTTACATAATTAATTTCGGAGATTGGACTTTTTAATTTTTTATCTTAGTTAAGCTCCTTATAGGTGGCTCAAGGTGTTGATAAGCAATATAGAGTGGAAATTTTTGCTCCAATTCTAACCCATCTTACATATATATCTATTGTAGCACTATTAGTGCCGCATGATGCCCATATTACCATTAAATGACAGTTTGAAGTGAACATTTAACAGCATAAGGAGCATCAATGTGCCATTTATATTTTTGTGGGAAAAATATCCATTATGGAGGCGTGCGATGCTACATTATTGTGTCAACGCAGATTCTTTCAACTAAGATAGTAAGAAAGAGTTGGAGAGAGGAGGTACAAGCGACATGGGCGCAGAATCAGCGTCAACGAAAATGAACTTCAAAAAAGGTATAGTAATAGTTTCTGTATTGAGAAGTACCTGGTATGCAATAAGAGGTTTAACACACTTAGGCTTGCAAGAATCTTCAAAGTACTTCTTTTGGTCTACGGGATCTTCATCCGCCCTACAAAGAGGAAGAACAGAAAGTTAGATAGCAGCTCATAAAGGAGATTTGTCTCAAGTGAAATACAGTAGTATACCATCCACATAATACATGTCAAAAGTAAAAAAGGAGGGGGAGTACTTCTAACGCTAGATGCATTGCACTATAGCAGGGTATAGTATCACTTTTTTCTCGTAAACAGCCACACTTGTGGAAGTTTTGAATGGAAATTCACAGAAAATATAAACAACTACACACACACACTTGGTTTCAGAGTAACTGGCTGCAGAAGGCAAATTGTAGCAAACATGAGAATGTTGAATTGGATTTGCCTTAAACCTAGCAAAGATTATACTACTAAACGGAGCATAATGACTCGTTAAGGTCACCACAACAGAGAAAAAACAAGAAAATCATTTGATATCATTTAGGAATATACATATAAACCAATCAATTCCCTTGTTAAGAAATGAGATAAAAAATAAATTAAAGCCAAGCTCGGGGAAGTGGAAGACCTAAACTAGCATGGGAAACTGCAAAGACAATGAGTGAGGGTGCTAATCTAGATCATGAATTGGACCGAAAAGCACAGCTTAAAGTATTGAGTAAAGTTGTAAGCTGATGAAGACTATATACTAGAGTTAACAGCATTGCAATGCCGCTAACCAAGCATCAAAATGTTTTTCAAATTAAAGTCACCACAGGTTCAAGTCTGTTCACAAAATTAACCTGTTGTTTTAAACAAATGAGATATTAACTGATATCAATCCCAATAAGAGAATAAAAACTAAGAAAACCCTAAATTAATGAGATAACAAAATTGTTAACACTTACATATCTGATAATTAGAAGGCACCAAGACCTGAGAGCAACCGCGCTTGATATAATCGCACCTGCAAGAACACCATGTCATTAATTTACGGCCTTTTCACGATCCCAAACAGAAAAATAAAGAAAAAAGTAGTCAATTGCAAGCCTCGTCATTAATAAATCCATATCGTTCATCGAAGTCGCATCAGGATTCCAATTAGGTAAAAATAAAGAAGATACGAACAACAAACAGGGAGATACAAACCACAGCAAGAAGATCAATGTTAATTACAGGGAGAATAAATCAAATCGGGGAAACGAAATGCATAAATTTAATAAACTTGAAGATTGAATCAAACAGAAACCCTAATTAATGGATCGAGAAAATAGTTGATCGATCTGGAACGATAAGATTAAATGTAGATTGGCGTGATTCGATCGATAATTGGGAGAAATTAGGGCAAGCGATGAATACCTTTCAAAAGGCTTTAAGCCGCAGTAGCGTTGAGGGAGGTGAAATGAAATGAGATGTAAAGGAGTGGAGTACTGTATTTGTTTGGGTCGGGTGAGGTCTGCGTCAATCGGGTTGGGCCAGGTGCGTTAGGGAAAAAAAACTAGAGAACCCGCGGGTTCGGGTCGATTGAATATGGTGTTGGTTTACTTTTCGGAACAAATAATAATAATAATAATAATAATAATAATAATAATAATAATAATAATAAATGAATAAAATTAAAATATACTCTGTCAATGTTGATGAGTCTCAACTCACTCACGTGGTATAAAAATAGTTTCGCATGATTGAAATCTATTACTCCCTTCGTCCCAATTAAAGCTTCACCAATTATTTAAAAGATTGTTTCATTAAAAACTTCACATTTTTTTTGGACAAAAAAAACTTCACATTTTTTTTGGACAAAAAATATTATTATTTTAATGAGCTGGCCCACTTTATTAACAATAACCCTTAATTAAATCCAGCTAAACACTAAATTAATTAACTCTTACCCAACCCAAATTAACAGTCCAAGTCAAAATTAAAAATCCTAAATTTATTTTCAAAAGCCACTCTCTCTCCTCACATTTTCTCTCTCTCCTCACATTTTCTCTCTCGTCCCTTTGTTGTTCATCTTACGATGAAACCCTAGTCTCTCTATCTCCGTCTCCCTCATCGATTACACCAGAAAATATAACCTCTAATCTTCTATTTTCTCTTCTCTTTGTTCTCCTTGTCGAATGGATTCGACATTTTCTATCAATTTCCCAAATGAATCGTCCATGACGACGAACGATGTTTCAATCGTTGCCGGCGATTCATCAAATTTCTCTCCTTTTTTGTCCATTAATGGTGAATCGGTGGTGGGGGGAACCAATTTCTTCGGTGGTGGAGGAAACAGAAGTGTATCAAAACATTTTTGGGGAAACTTTGACTCAACCAAACCTAAGTATCGTTCCATTATCAGTTTTTAATGAGCCATGGTGGTCTTTGTCGAAGGAGCTCGATGAGATATTTGCTCGAAATGGTCCACAAACGTACTATCGATTTACGGAGGATGACTCTGTCTATGAATGGACTCCCCCCATTCCAGAACCTGCTATGTCACCCTTCCAGAAAAAGGTTGCAAGCCACAACCTTAACTTGTTGATGTTGGGTTTGCACTGTTCCGCTGTACAACGTTGGCTCAAGAAACATGTTCATGTTTTCTTTTCACAATTCAATTCTTTTTCTAGTTTGAGTACATTGTTGGGAGTTGGTAAAAATTACTCTGTGAAATGATGAATATGGCTTCTTGACCTATTTTGTGATTTTTGTTCAACTGCTCACTCTTAGTTGCATTGATGTGAACTTTCATTGCCTTGGTCTGCATATGAGGTATTTGTTTGATCAACACCTGATAAGAACTTTTATGAACACTGTGTTTGAGCCTGATTTGAGTTGAGATAGGTAATCTATGCATTGTGATATGCTTATGTTGAGTTTGAATTGGTGAGATGCATGTTTAACTTTGTGTGGGCTGCGTGCTATGATGATTAAAATCTGAGAATCACCAAAAACTACTCTATGATATTTCTTAACTGAGAGTACAAAATACCCACCAAAAACTACTCTATGATGTTTCTTAACTGAGAGTACAAAAGACAAATCAAAAACTACTCTGTGATGATATTTTTCTGAGAGTAGATACATGTCCTAATGGTCTACACCATTACCTAATGACATGTGAAGAAGATTCATTTCATGCATCATGCCTTCAAACTCTTGTCCCTGCCCAGCTTGTTGTAAATATCTAATGCAACACTGAACTAATTTTGTATCCACTGTCAAGTTTCTCTGAAGTACTCCATTTCTGTCCAAATGGTCTTTTCCAAGATGTTCAAGTGGATAGTTGTTTGAACCCCTAACATCCATTATGCCTCTCATGCAAGATTGCAAAGAGAGGAACAATTTGTTAAGAGTGTTAGCTGATAACTTTTCAAAAGCATCTTGCACTCCATTTATTAACTCATCTACATTGTTTGCTTGAAGAGTTCTCCTCACTGAATCTAATGAGTTGAATCAACCCAAATCATTGATATTTGTGTCTGGTGAATTTGCTGGCTGAAACTTTAGTTGCATGTTAAATCCATATGAGCTTGTTGCTGCTCTGAAATTAACATCATCATTGTTGATGTGTGGTGGTGCATTATCACACTGGATTATTATGTCTTTGCTTGATGTTACAGGCCATTTACCCTTAATAGCTGGAAGAACTTGGTTGATCAGCATGTTCTTTGTGACTGTTGTATTGACTGAATCCAATGGTTTTGTAACAATTACTCCTGCTACTCTGTTCTTGCTGTTTCTCTTTCTTGGTTCTCTTGTGATGAATGGTCACATACCAATTTTCCTATCAAAACTGAGATTACCATTGTTGTCATAAATAGGCCTACTCACAGCACAAAGAAACATCACTTTTGTGATAAATCTTTTGCTTTGACATGTCCTATGAGGATTTTCTTCACCTAAGCACATGTAGTATCTCTCTGCTGTTCTGGTTATGTAAAACTATTTTTCATCTAAGTGTATTTGCTGCTCCATGGGTTTGAACTCAACTTTATTTTTCTCTACTTGAAAACAGATTGCTTCAAGGCAATATTTAAGCCTTGCTATTTGATTTTCATAACTGAGACTTGGTTTAATTGCATTAGTGTGAGCCATGATCACTCCTTGTTTTTTTCCATCTCCCAATTGTGCTTTTACTTATTCCTAATGCTTGACCAAGATTTCTAATGGTTCCTCTTTTTGTCAATTCAATTGATTTCATTTTCTCTTCATCTAATTTAATTCTTTTGCTTCTCTGTTTTCATCCTTTGTTTGAACATAAATTGACAGGTTTACCTTCATTTATCTGGTGAGTCACCTTACTCCAATATGTGAACACTCTCCTCCTTGTTATTTCAAATTTTGTTGCAGCCACTTGAATATAACCTCTAAGAAGTTTCCCATCAACCAAATCTTCGATCAAGAATTGGCCCAGCATGTTCATTTGATTTGAAGTCAAATTTGGTTTGGCTAACAAGTTACACTCCGATCTTCGACTGCTGCTGGATTCACCCATTTTGTACTTGCTGTTATGATTTTGTTTTTTAAACTGTGGGTTGTTCTCTTTGTTCTTCTGGTTGAAGAACTTTTGGTAATGGTGGAGTATGTAATTATGAAGATGCAGGTTTATGAATATGGAGGGTTTATAAATATGGAGGGAATGTTTGAATTCTGAAGTGGACTATCTTGGTAATAGTGTTGTAATTTGAATTTTCATTAACAGTGTTGTAATTTGAAGTTTGGTGGAAAAAATTAGTGCTTGTTTTTTATTTCCTTACCTCCCCTAATTGAAGATTAAATTTTCTCTCTCCTATTACTTTTGAATATAAATATTGATTTTTTAATATTTGTGCCCATCCAAAAGGGTGAAGCACTTATTGGGACGAAGGGAGTATAAAATATAATATTACAATTTTACTAATAATTTGTAGAAAATGAAATTGTTGTATATGTATTACTAGTTATATTTAATATGTTATAGTTAAAAGGTCCCAAACTAAATTTATATTTTGCTTTTTGGTATGTTCCATAATAAACTTTACACTTCGCAATTTTCCTAAATTGCAAGAAGTGAATAGTGTTTTGAATATATATGTCATCAACTTTTTAAATAATTACAAAAAAAAATAAAATATATATTGCTTCACTAACTTCTTTTTACTTGCTTATTTATAATGTTTTGGACATTTATATTTCCAACACACTTGACTCGTTTATCCTTCTTTTTAATGTTTTTCTAAGAAAAATGCAATTTTGTGAACTTTAGCACGAAGTAGGTATTAATTACTCTCAATAATGTTAATATTAAAATATATTTTTCTTCCTTCTCACTTTCACTTGTATGTTTAAAATTTAACAAATGGGTCAATTGTAATTTGGTAATTTAAATTTTATCAAAATTTACAATTGGTTATTAAGTTTGCATTTGTTACAACCCAATTCTTGAGTTTAACAAATTGTTGAAATGTGATGAAAAATGGATGGCCAGTTAAAAATCTTAAGAAATGACACTCATGTGCGACATTTGAATGGGTATACTTGTCATTTTAGCAGGAAATTTAACGAACTAACAAGGTTTTAAAAAAAATGTGTCCATATATGTTAAAAATATAACAAAATTCATAACTCAATAAAATCACCAACACACACACAATCTCCATCAACACTAACACCACCATCTTTACCACCACCACCACCACCATACCACTGCCTAAGCACCACATTTTATCTTCATCTAGAACCATTCCACCAAACCTAAATCCAATTTCAAATTATTTAATTCATCTAAAACTTATCACACAAATCAAAAACTAATCTTCAAAATCAACAACTTATTTACACCTCATTGATCACCAAATCGACAAAATAAAACTGGGTTCATCCCGGTTGGATGAGTTTTCATGTAATCATGGTGGTAATAATCGACGGAGGAAGGACACGAGAAGTGCATTGGAAAGACAAAATGTTGATGGGTTTTCACTTTTTATGGGTGGGAGATGGGGTGGCGTTGGGGCGACAATTAAGGGGCTGTGAGGAGGAATAGAAGGTGGGAAGGTGGAAGATAATGAAGTTGGGAAGGATTTCTGAGATGGTGAGAGAGTTGAATCGGATGTGTGCCTGTGTGTGCCAGCAGTCTTCTGTATGTGTGTTGCTCACACATACTGTCATTTTGTTATATTTTTTAATGATCATCCATTTTTTCATCACATTGTAACGATTTGCTAATCAGAAATCGTATTGCAACAATTACAAACTTAATAAGCAACTGTAAATTCCTTAAAACTTAAGAAATCAAATTAAATGTTTGGGGAATAGCTTTGGTGATTCCTCAGAGCATCTAAGGTCTATTCTAAGAATTGAGACCCAATACCAAATATTAGGTTTATCGGTTCATTTTACGAGGTCTCATTATTTGTTTTTCGATCCGAGGTTGCACTTCCCATCTTTCTATTTAGGTCTCATTTTTGTCTTTCCTTAGGTAATTATGTTCGGTTAACATTTATTTATTTTGATAATTTTTTGACTTATCAATATTTTTAATGAATGCACGTTGCTTAATTTTACATTGCTTGTACGAAAATAAAGTTGCACTAAATTTATTTCTTTATTACAAATGCAAGTCTTATTTTCGAACGCATCAAATTTGGTTGCATACTTCTAGAGCTGATCAATTCGGGAAAATGGGACGGAACGAAACTATGAAATCCGACAATTTCACGGGAAAGGACGGGACTTTCTGAATTCTGTACGGGAAAGAAAATCTCCATCCCGTCTCATCCTACCTCGGGACGCGGGGCAGTGAGGGAAAAGAAGACGCTAATATTATAAAACTAAAATCTAACTGTGATGATTACAAAACATTAAATTGAAAACATAAGATTAATCTTTTACAATACAACAAGATAAAAACTTCTTAAATTCATATAATAGTTCAATCAAATAAAAAACAATGGATAGTTTAAACAAAAAAATATTGAGAAGTAAGTGCTATAATACATTGGAGGTTAAAAAAATTAAAATTATAAAAACGCGGGACATCCCGTCCCATCCCGTCTCGTCTTGTCTCGCGTCCCAAACAAGATATCCAAATAGGCCCCTTTATATACGGGATTAGAATATACTATCCCATCCCGTCCCATTAATATGTCGGGATGAGACATCCCGACGAGACAATCCCAAATTGACGACTCTACATACTACATACCGATTTTTCTTCTTCATTTTGTTAATGTCTAAAAATGCGAGACCACTCACACGGTTTTGTGATCAAGGTTGACTTAGTTGAGAATTCTTACTTTCTTATTAATAGAATATTTAAATAAATATTTTTTATGATAGAAATGAACCCACCAAGGAAGAAGTGTGCACTCCCTTGAATATACCAAGAGTCGAAATCCTTAAGCTCGTTGATGTGCCAACCCCCAGAATGATGGACACCAAGTATAGTGGAGTACGTAACAAGAACAAGTTTTGCGAGTTTCATAGTGACATGGGGCATGACACCGAAGATTGCTTCCACCTGAAGAGGGCTTTACAAAGGATGGTAGATTGCGGACTTCTAAATGGTTTCCTAAAAGTAATCAAACCAGGAGAAGACAAAGAAAAGCGCTAAGGGGAAGGAGGAAACCGCACGGTTATTCACGTGATCAATGAAAGAATCCCAAGCATCACCCAACTCAATAACCATATTTACAACCTAAATCACACTTTCAACGTGCCGACATATGCCCCGGAGGAGGAAAGAAAGATTTATTTCAGTAGGAAGGTGTTAGCTTTGTCGCCTTGGCATGCCGATCAACCCATCATCATTAAGTTGTACACTACAGAAAGGGAAACCAGAAGAATCCTTGTTGATACGAGAGCATTCCACAATATCTTGTATTATGAAGCTTTCCTAGGGATGGGATATTCCGAAGCTCACCTAGCACCTTTTGTCAGACTTCTGAAAGGTTTCACAATCTATGCGGTTATAGTTAAAGGCACCATTGATATCCTAATTTTCACTGAAGATGGCGATATGATCAGATCCGAAATGTTTACCTTCATGGTCCCAGATCTGACATCTCCTTACAATTTTACAATGCCATTGTAGGCATACCATTCATGAAGGGTTTCGAAATGGTGGTCTCCATTCCTCACCAAAATGCAAAGTTTTCTACTCCCAAAGGAATTGGGTGCTTGAATAGTGAGCCTGTTGATACCCTCAAGAGAAAGATCACCATGCAAAAGAACAAGAATAGCATAACAATCTATGAGCCAGATCGTGAAGTAACACTTAGCCATTCCCAAACCTCCTCCAGGAGCACAAATGGAGTAATTGACAACTTGGAAATGGAGGAGAAGGATGGTTTCATGATATGAGAATGCCAACAGGAAGACCCCATGGTATGCGAGTGTCAAATTTTCAAATCGCCAATTCTAGTGTAATCGATCTCTAAAGACCTGAAGCATTATTTCCATTAGGGTCTACAATTCATAGTAAACCTCTTTAGTAAGTTTTTATTGCTTTCCCTAAAGATTTTGCATCGGTAGAATGTTTTGCCGCTTTACCCAAAGACTTAAACTTGTAGTAGGCTTTATCCACTCTCCTTGAAAGTTTAATGAAATTGATGCTTTCTCTCTTTGAAAATGTTCTTCATTATATTCTTTACACTAGCTCTCCAAACTTTACACATGGGTATCCTAACAAATGTGTCTATACCACACATATCTCAGCTGATATGGGTCTAAGACAAACAAGCTAAAAACAACGCACTCTGCGAAAATCGATCCAAGTGACCCTAGCAGTTTGAGAAATGGTTCCTCATGGAAACCGAAGGCCAGGAATGACTAGGCCTGCACGATTTGCCATAATTGGTCATACACTACCACAACACTACCGCACTTGCTAATATCAACTCATAAAGTTATAGCATTTGTAACGATACCAAAAAACAAAATGAATCAAAATGCTTGCAAACATTAGTCTCGGTGATTATAGAAAATCGGTATCGAACGGACATGATAAATTTGCGACTATTGATCCAGAATGTCATAGCTAGCAGGAACACCACAAGCATATCGGGTGATCAAACAAAACCTCATGGCCTTAGTGGCGATATGACTTAAAATAGGGCTCAGGTCCTTAGTAAAAATCGATCCCAGTGATCATAATGCATAAACACTTAGCCAAAATTGGTTCAATCAACTATAACAATGAAATACTAAGGCCAAAATGACTCTATAACGGTTTGCAAGAATTGGTCTAAGTGACCATAGCAGACCGAAAAGGATTTGCAAAAATTGGTCTAAGTGACCATAGCAAACCGCAAGACGATTTGCAAAAATTGGTCTAAGTTACCATAGCAAACCGATGAAGATTTGTGAAAATTGGTCAAAGTGACCATAGCAAACCACATGAAATTGGTCTAAGTGATCATAGAAAATTGCACGAAAATTTGCAAAAATTGGTCTAAGTGACCATAACAAATCGCAAAAAGATTTGCAAAAATTGGTCTAAGTGACAAAAATTAATCTAAAGTGATCATAGCAAACCGCAATAGGACTTGCAAAAATTGATTTAAGTGGCCATAGCAAACCGCAAGAAGATTTACAAGACTTGGACCGGATGCCAACACTATTCCCTCCTCAACTTGATCATAAATAATCAAGATAAGGAGTCGGGGGCTACTGATGAGCCAAAGCCTTGGGCTCAATATCAAACCGAAGTAACCCCCAAGAAAACTAGATCAAGGCATAAGGAAGATATCAAACCGCTATGCGGGTCCCTCCCAAACCACCTATGCGTTTTGCCTTGTACCTACTATGCGGTTTCTGCCCAAGTCGCATATCGCCTCATGTAAGTACCCCAATCTGGGTCGTTAATGTTCTGTCAGCCCAAATTAATGATTTATGATCATTTAGTGGCATTTTGGACATTATTTTGACAATTTGAATCATTAAGGACCTCTTAGAAATAAAAAATGGACAAATACCTAGCTGGAAATTTGTCATTTCCAATAAAAAGGGAATATTGACCAAGAGCAAAATGCCAAAACTGCTTTCTGCAAAGGATCGGGCACGCTGCTGGGGTCATCTGCGCGGACAAGATTGCACCTACAATCTTGTCCAGGTGGATAAGATTGTCATCCAGACAACCTATAAATACAGCCCTTCTCCCTCAGTTTAACAAGACAGAAAAAACCCAAAAAAATACGAAAACCTACTTTTATGCTGTCAAAATCCATTCCCAAATAGCCATTCATACCTTCACAATTCAAAATCCAACACCAAATCCATCCCAAACCACTCTTAAGCCTTGAAATCTCTCAAACCTTAAACAACAAACTGAAATTACCCGATCTTTTTCGCGCGCGGGCGGGGGGCGCGGAAAAGGCGGTTGTCTTTCGCGGAGGGGTTGGTGTCTGAGACCTCGCTTCATGGGAAGGAACAAAATGAGGAGTCGCCACGCGGTTTTTGTATTTTGAGCCCAAACGTTGAGAAACGGCTTTTGTGAAAATGTGTCGTTTTTATTGGTAGCAAAAACTTAGGAAAAGGCTTTTTGAAAAAGGGGATCATTTTTATTGGCAGCAAAAACGAGTAAAAAGCTTTTTTGTACCAGAGATTGTTAGGTTCGGAGGTCAGGTTACGTTTCGGGTAGAGTATGACGAGATCGCCCGAAACGCCTCGCATGACGAGTCTTTCTACCTTTCTCGAAATCGTGTGTGTTTGTGTGTGTGTCTTTTGAAATGGGGGCTTGAACGACAAGCTTAATCTTGGTTTGAATGACAAACGTTGATTAGGTGACTTTTGAAAAAGACGAGCGTTTGAATGACAAACGTCGGTTTGAGTTTGAAATGAGCATTTGCGTGGCAAACGTCGATTTTGAGTTGAAATGAGCGTTTGCGTGGCAAACGTCGACTTTGAGTTGAAATGAGCGTTTGCGTGGCAAACGTCGATTTTGAACCGTACGAGTCATTGTTAACGATTTTTACGGGAAAAATGCGTATTAAATGATTTTAAGTGTCAAATGGCGGCTTGGAGTTTGAAGATGAGCGTTCGGAGGCCGAACGTCATTTCGCGCGTTTTTGAAAGAGAGTTCGACGGACGAACTCCGGTTTTGAACCGAGCATTACATTGTTAACGATTTTTACGGGAAAAATGCGTATTAAATGACATGCGATCAACGAATCGGGTTGCGACTCGGACTTTGAAAAGTAAATACTATCACAATCCAAACGGATCGGACTTGTAAATGACAGTATTTAAAGCGGTGTCAACGGAATCAAACGATCCGGATTCGTAAATGACGATCGACGAGGCCAAACGGCTCGGAATTGTAAATGACGATCAACGAGGCCAAACGGCTCGGAATTGTAAATGACATAAAAGTAAACGGAACGGGGTCGGAACGCCGTTTTAACCCGTGATTACTTCTCTTACGGAAAGAGAAGAGGATCGAGGGCTAAAACGTATCGGACCCGATTAGACGGAGGCGTCTACATTTTGATAACGACGTTCGAAACAGGTTATAGCGGCCGGCGCGTAAACCGAGACGAACGGGAGATTTAGAGAGAGGGAGTTATACCTATGGCTAGGGTCGACTCCTTTGGCTCGGGAGGTGTGTACGGGACACGGAAAGTGATTCGAAAGGTTGTTTCGAAGTTGTAGGGTGCGTATTTGATCGAAATACGAAGGTTTCACGCGAATCGAGACAGAACGGGAGCTCGGGAGGGGTGAAAACCAGTTTGGACCGTGGGGGGGTGATTTTGGTGTAAAATTCCTCTCCTTTTTGGCTTTGATGACCATTTCTATTTATAGGTGAAATTTGCGGTAGGAGTCAGGACGGACTTGGCCCGAATCCGGGGGTTTTGTGGTATTTTGGGAATTTGAAGGACTTGCTTGGCAATTTCGAAAATGTGCACGATGAGTCCGTGGGACTTGGCTTGCAAACCAGGGGCATTTTGGTCTTTTCGGCTTGATTTGTGATTGAAAGGTGACGAGGCGGTGGCATGCCGGACACGTGTCCAATGACTCGCCACTGCGTAGGAGTTCGTCCCGGTCCGGTTTTGTCCGTTTTAAAATAACGATCAGGAAATGTTCGAAACGCCCCCGGAAAGTGCCGGAAAATGCGTTTTTCAGGGAAAGCCATACTTTTACGTGAGATGTCACGTGCTAAGTACGGTTCGACATCGGGATGCACGGGGCAGTCCCGGGACGTCTCGTTGGCGCGGCAACGGGGAGTTTAACGAGTTTCGGTTAACCTGGAGCGGGCCAGTTAACGGATTTCGGTTAACTTTCTGACGGATTTGGACGGTCCGGATTTGGGTACTTACACAAACCAAGAAACATTGGTAAACCCTCACCCCCTTACTCAAATCTCCTTCATTCATGCATACATTTCATATATAAATGATGTAGCCTTGTTTATTTACTTACTTGCTCATCCCCTTCCCCTCTTGTCCCAAGGATCCAAGAGGATCTCCATGGAATCCATTTCCATGGATGATCTTCTAAGGTGATCCACATTTTCCTTTATTTTTATGTCATTCTCCACTTCCTTTTTACTTTACTAGTTATTTGCTCACTTGACCTAGAAGATGGTCATCTTGGAGTTCATCTCCATGGATGACCACTTCAAATGGTCCATATTTTCTAATTTCATGCCTCTTTACATTTATAGTCTTTACTTGCTTTCTTGACCTAAATATGGTCATCTTAGAGTCAATCTCCACAGATGATCATTTCAAATGGTCCACATCATTTACTTCCTTGCAAATCCCCCTCCCTAGTCCAAGATGCTCACCTTGGAACACTTTTCTTGGATGAAAATCATCTAGACTTACAAAATAGGTCACACAGGATGTATGAGATACACTTGAGTATAGATCTCAAGGATGGTCATCTTATGACCACCTTAGAGATCTTCCTCTAAAGTTGATACATCTTGACCTATCCCTTGTTCAAATTTACTTTCCTGTCAAATCCCTTCCCCCCTAGCAAATGAAATGCTTACAAAGTCCTAACGTACCCCCGGGATGACTTGATTAAGTGGATTCATCACTTATGACCACTAATCAAAGTCTAGGGAAAGAGAGGACAAGCATGGATGCCAAAATCCAAACATCCCCTTTACTTTCTGTCTTTTCAGTTATAATTCCAGTTAAGTCCTGTAAATCCAGTTAACTTTCTGGAAATTACACTGACTAAACTGGAAACTGTAAAAATATTGACACTGCAGCCCCATCCGCGCGGATGAGATTGCACCTCAATCTCCTCCACGCGGATGACATTGTCACCTGCAAACAGTCCCTCAGTTTTCTGTTATTTTCAGTTTAATCACTATTTTCAAACTGTTTTTCAGTTCAGTCCCTAGAATTCCAGTTATTTTCAGAAAAGTCCTTTCAAACACACACACACACACACAAAAGGTTTCAGGTGAGGAAGACTCGTCGTACGAGGCATTTCGGGTGAACGCCAAACGTTCTTCCCGGAGTGTAACGTGACCTCCGAACTTATTTTCTCTAAATCTTGGGTATTTTTCAAAGTTTTGGCCCTTAAACTAAAAACGGCGTGTCGACTCCGAAATGATTTTTCAAAGTCCGATAAAGATTTTTCAAACTTTCAAAACAAAAATTTTGTCGGGCGCCAAAAGGGAAAAATCGGGCATCATCACACCTCTATCCCTTCATACCGCCACCCACACTCATCCTCCCTTTCTCCAAACCGCAAATGGCATTTTCCTCTAGAGTTTCTCCCCTTTTTTCCTTGACCCAATCCAAGTATCCTATAGGCCCAATCCCTATCACCATTTGCGATTTCCTCCCATAACGAATGGGAGTATACCGCCCCAAAATCCTTGTCCCAGTCAAACCAAACTGCATATGTGCGATTTCCTCCCTAACCGCATACAACCTCCTCCTCTATAAATATCCTTCTTTCCTCATTAAACCATTCTCATCCCTTTTCTCCCTTGATAAAGACCAAACGAAGCCCATTCCTCCTAGCCCAAACCGCAATCCCCCTCCACCTCTTGGGGCATGTCGCCTAATGCGGATTGCTCTTAGAGTTTTATTAAGCTCACATTCTTTCCCATGCTCCTATGAGCATGACGATCGTCTAGGTGGTCCCTCCGACAGAGATCTCCGCAACTATACTCCCTCTGCATGCATGACAAAGATGATGCTCCCATAATCTCTGTCCCAATAGAGATTTGTTCCCCACTCTCCCAACATAATGGATCTTCCGTTAATGAGGTATGAACACGTGTCTCTTTAATATTGATAATATTTCAAACCTCTCCCTCATATAAATATGGCTTCTCCCTCAAGGCATAAGGTAAGTGACTCTTGCTCAAGCCAATTTTCATACTTTATAGCTTCATCTCCATCACTGTGTTCTTATCCTCACGTCGGAGCCTTATCGTCGGGAAAACCCCCCATCAGCTTTGAGCTAACGATTTTCACTCTTATTATTAGGTCAAGAGGATTGAGTTAAGCAAGATATTCGACCGCCTTCAACCTTAAATCGGACCACCATTGCATACTCGTTTCTCTTGATAGCATCATCGCTATTGTGGTACTGGAGTAAAATGCCCCAAATGATTAGGTTGGAATGACAGAGGGAAGGGTGAAAAAAAGGCAGGGACACAATAAGAGAAAAACAGGAGCTTGAGGGGTGAATCTAATAACCCGATAGAGTTTAAGAGGGTTTGTCGTAATTTACTATTAGTAAAAATCAAAACGGAAGAACATTCTGGAAGAGGGGAGAGAGAGAGTACAAATAAATGGAGTGTGGGTGGGAGCCACAAACTCCTAATTCAGAAGAAAGTTGTGAAAATGAACGTGGACGGCACTAGATCGCCCGCATAGTGGCCGCCCCGCTGACGTACCCGACCGTCTCTAGATTAGATTCCTTAGACCACCCACTATGGTGACTTTCTTGGGGAGGGTCACCACAAAAAAAAAAAAAAAAAAGAAAAATGGATAGAAAGTCACGAAATGTGGTGACTTCGGGCAACTGGCCGGCTTGGAAGGTTGACCAGGTTGTGCCATTTGTTATTTTTTTTTTTTTTTTTTTTGATCAAATTATTTTGATTTTGTATTTATATAAATATATTTTTAAAATTAATATATTTTATATATTAATTTTATTTTTAAAAGGTTGGGTTGGGTTGGGTTGGGTCGAGGTCACTGATGGGAGTATAAATTATATAAGGTTGGATTGGGTTGGGTTGGGTGAGATAAATTAATATTTTATTTGAGGTTGGGTTGGGTCAGGGTCACTGATGGGGATGGTCTTACCTGCCTTAGACTTGACTCTACTTTGGACGGCTCGAATTTTTATAATTTAAATTGTTTTTTTTAATTGTATACTCACTCCGTCCCACCAATTGCTTCACCATTTTTTTTGGGCACGGAAATTATGGTAATGGGAGGGAAAAAAAATGTTGTGAGTGTAATTTGAAAATAGGAGAGAGAATTAGTGGAGGGAATAATAAATTATAATGGTGTTGTGAGTATTAAAATAATGTAGGAGAGAGAATGAGTGGAGGAAATAATAATATTTTATGTCAAAAAAAGAAAAGGTGAAGCTTCTAACGAGACGCCTTTTTGGATAATTGGTGAAGCTTTTATTGGGACGGAGGGAGTAAAGTGTTAAATCGAGAACTATTTTGGATTAGGGACTCAAATAAAATTAAATAAGTGATTAGATGCTTATACTCCCTCCGTCCCGGAACAATCTTCACACTTTCCCTTTTGGGCGTCCCAAAACTTACTTCACACATTTAAAACTTACCTAAAATGGAAAGGAATATTTACTATTCCCTCCACTCATTCTCTCTCCTACATTATTTTAATACTCACAACACCATTATAATTTACTATTCTCTCCACTCATTCTCTCTCCTATTTTATTTTCACACTCACAACACTTTCAATATAATACTCCCTCCTTAAAACATGTGCAAACAGTGTATGTGAACATTGTTCTGGGACGGAGGGAGTATAATTTATAATCATATATGCGGATATAAAAATATCTGAGCAATAGTAAAATCATAAGTATTTTTGAACACTTTTTAAATTTTTAAATAACAAATACTCCCTTCGTTCCGGATCAAGATTCCTACACAGTGTTTGCACATTTATTAAAAAAATATTAAGAAATAAGTGAACAATGGCAAGTGGGTTGAGAGTATAATTGTCCAAAACACTGTTTATGATTCAAGTCGATAAAAAATAGTGTAGTAAGTATTGATTTATTTATAGTTCTATGAAAAGAAGAGGGTATAAATGTTCAAAACACTATTTATTATTTGCCATTTTGAAAATAATGCAAGGTAAGACTCTTAGTCTTTTCAGACGGACCAAAAAAAAAAGTAGGACTCTTGAAGTGAGACGGAGGTAATATTTAGGCTGAAGAGAATATTTTAGATAAATCGTTATTTCGCTTTACTAAAAAGGCCCACTTCCTCTAGGATCCCTCACATGAGATTTAAACCCAATTTAGGAAATAACATTTTGAAAATTTCAAAGACACCTATTCTTGACACAATGACATTAATGCCCTTCTTGCACGTGCCGGTAACGTTACAGCCTCTTCTCAACTGCAAGTCCAAAATTCAAAATTATATTTTAGTCACTGAAAATTTGGAAATTATATATTAGTCACTAGACATTCACATATTTTAGATCAGTCATTAGATTCAGAATAGTTTCAATTTGATCACTTCAGTCTCAAAAAATATAGATTAAAATTGACTTATAAGACAAAATTTTCAGATCATCACAACTGTCTTTAGCCTTTTCAAAAACACTTTCATTTTTTTATATTTTTCACATTATAAGACTACTTTGTCTCTTATAATTGACTTATAAAACAAATTTTTCAATCAAAAAAAATAAAAAAATTCAATAATAACAACGAATTGCTCTCATAATTTACACATTTACAACTCTTATAAGTTAATTATAAGACTACTTTGTCTCATATAATTGACTTATAAGACAAATTTTTCAACCAAAAAAATTAAAAATTTCAATAATAACAACGAATTGCTCTCATAATTTACACATTTACAACTCTTATAAATTAATTATAAGACTACTTTGTTTCTTATAGTTGACTTATAAGACAAATTTTTTAATCAAAAAAATCAAAAATTTAATAATAACAACGAATTACACTCATAATTTACATATTTATAACTCTTATAAGTTAATTATAAGACTACTTTGTCTCTTATAATTGACTTATAAGACAATTTTTTCAACCAAAAAAATTTAAAATTTCAATAATAACAACGAATTGCTCTCATAATTTACACATTTAATACTCTTATAAGTTAATTATAAGACTACTTTATCTCTTATAATTGACTTATAAGACAATTTTCAACTAAAAAAATCAAAAAATTTCAATAATAACAATTAATTACTCTCATAATTTACACTTTTAAATTTTTTTAATACTTATATAATTCATAATCATATATGCGGATATACTTTATAAGCAATGATAAAAATATCTAAGCAATAGTAAAATCATAAGTATTTTTGAAAACTTTTTAAATTTTTAAATAACAAGTACTCCACCCGTTCCGGATCAAGAATCCTACCTAGTGTTTACACACTTATTAAAAAAATATTAAGAAATGAGTGAACAATGACAAGTGGGTTGAGGGTATAATTGTCCAAAACACTGTTTATGATTCAAGTGAATAAAAAATAGTGTAATAAGTATTGGTTTATTTGTAGTTTTATGAAAAGAAGAGGGTATAAATGTTCAAAATACTATTCATTATTTGCCATTTTTGGAATAAAGCAAGGTAGGACTCTTAGTGTTCTGGGACGGATCAAAAGGGAAAGTAGGACTCTTGAAAGTGGGATGGAGGTGTTGGAACTTGTGTGGTAAAAGATGAAAGTTAAAAGTGTTTATTGGAAAAAATAGAACTTTTAGTGAAATTTATGTGCGTGCGCTAAAATGAGCATAACTTTTGATTCCGGATGAACCACGGAACGCACCGCATATCAAATCGAAGCTTTTTTCGAGAAGGACAAAAGTCATGGGGCATTGCCCCATGACACAGGTTTTTATAGTCATAAAGCTCGAATCTTGGCAACCAACCGAGCAACTGAATTCTTATAAATTAATATTAAAATTTTTAATATTATTTTTAATTATTATTTTTGATTTTCTGGATAAAGATAATATGACTGTTTAGACGGTTTTTAACTGCCATAACAGTTATTGTCTGAAAAGATGTGTCATTTGAAAATTAAATTTTAAGAGTTGTGATTGATCAAATTTGAATAAACCTTTCTATACAAACAATGGTTCAGATTGTGTTCAAATACAGAATATTCTTCATCTTCTTCCTTCCTTCTATTTTTTAAGAAAGCATTCAGACATTCGTCAAGGACAAGTTCTTGTGCAAGAACTTGTTCAGAAGAGTTGTATCCTCTAGATAAACGTCCGAATCTGCAGCACGGGCGAGAACGTAATTTTGTCTTAGGACACTGCTAAAGGCAGGCCTCTCTTCAAACGGTTTGCAAGTGGAACGAAGGTAGTATTTAGGATGAAGAGAATATTTTAGATAAATCGTTATTTCGCTTTACTAAAAATATCAGAAGTATCTTATAAAATTATCATTTTTTGATTAATATAGCATATATTAACAACAAATAAAATACTTTATTCACCGTCAACATGAAGTGTTCTTTATTTAAATATGTTAAAAACAACTTTGATTTTTGAATCATCTTATGAAAAACTAGTTTTTATCGTAATTTTTTTTTGAGTTTTTCGTAATTGCAAGCGCAAATATTATAAAGGGTCATTCATACCCACCATTTGTAACATTATCACTAACACTTTATATACTAGCTGGCACTGACAATTTAAAAAATGTGTTTAAATAAGTGTTAGTGTAAGTGTTTAATAGTATTAGTATTGAGTGTGTGTGTGTTAAAGAAAGCTAGCCTACTCGTTAAAGAGTGTTAATGTTTGTACAAGAGTGTCGGTGTATGCCTTGCTAGTGTGAGTGATTAACAGTGGTAGTGTGTGTTGGGTAACGAGCGCCAATGGATGCTTTAAGGAGTGTCAATATGTATTTTAAAGAGTGTCTGTGTATACCTTAAAGCGTGATAATGCTAGTGCTAATTAAAAGAGTGATAGTGATAGTATTAAAAATACAAAGTGTTAGTGATAGTGTTAAAAAGTGATAGTGTTGAAAGTGCCAACGTGTTTTAATAAATTTATTTTATTCACAAAAATGCCACCACAAGTTTAAAATAATGTCCGTAATAGTGTTAAAAATGTGTTAGCGATAGTATAGAAAAATGTCCGTGCTATTGTTGAAAAATGCTAGTATATTGTTGTAAAGTGCCAATTTATTTTAATAAGTTCTAATTAATTACAGCACATTTTCAAAACATGATTTTTCATAAAACATAGAAAAAACTGATTTTAATTTATTTTACAAGATTTTGACTAATTATTTATATTTGCATTTTAAACTGGTTCAAACTAAACATCTCAAAAAACAAGTACTCCCTCTGTTCCTAAATGTTTGTCCCATTTTCCTTTTTCCTTTGTCCCAAAAAGTTAGTCTCATTTTCAAAATTAAAGCTTCAAAATCACTAAATTTTCAAAACTTGTAACATTTAGGGACGGAGTATTACATAAAGGCGGTGTATATTATCAATAATTTTTAAAACGTTCGTAAAAATAACCAAAATTAAAACTTCAAAATAATTAAATTAAAATGTTTGAAAAATCAAATGGGACAAACATTTAACGGACGGAGGGAGTATAAGTAAGGCCTGTTTGGTAACTTTGCCAAACCTGATCCCAATTTTTATCCTTATGCCGGAACCCCTTTCAAATAAATAAATAAATAGAAAATAAATAAATAAATTCCATCAACCAAACATGGGTCAACAACGGAACAAAGTTTGTAATTTGAACTTCATTTCATTTGAATTTCACTTGCATTTCACTTTTATTTTAAACTCCCACATAAATACTCACCCATTTCCTCCCCCATCTCCACACAAATAAATCACTTTGCTGCAAACTGTGTCACTTTGAGAAAGAAAGCCTTTGCTTTCAGATTCCCCCTGTTCATCCTCTCTGTACTCAACCAACCAGGTATTTCGATTCCCCCTCTTCATCAGTTCATTCATTTGTATGATTCAAGTTTTCGATTCCAGTGTTTTACTGTGTGTAGATCTGTCGTTTCAAGTGTTGATTTTCTTTATGCTTGTTTTTAATCGATTTCTAGATCTTGTTTGGTTGTCTGATGGAATTGTTTGATTTATTCTGTGATTGTTTGAAGTTAATTCTTTGTGTTTGGTGCTAAACCCTTTAAATTCAGTTTTGTTAAGATTTTTAGGGCTAAATCTTTAACAGTTTTATTGATTAAAGTGTTTTACTGTGTAGATCTGTTGATTCAAGTGTTAATTTATCCATGTTTGTTTTTAAATTGATTTCTAGATCTTGTTTAGTTGTCTTACGGAATTATTTGGTTTAGTGTTGTGCTTGTTTGAAGTTGAAGCTCAGTTTTTCTTAGTGTTATTTATCTTATTGGTTTTGAGCTGATCCACATAGTCGATTCGCTATCAGAGCATATCACATGAATATAAGCCTGTGTAAAGTGCTCGGTTTGCTAAATCCTTGGCTAAACTTTTGCAATTCAGTATGGAATTAATCATTTGTTAAGAGAAGCTTTTTATTTTCAAAGATTTCATCTAGATGGAATGTTCTTACCTGCCATTTGTATAGTTTCTCAGCATTGCGTTTCTCATTGTTCATGATGGAATGGTTGTCAATTGAGCTAATAGTTTAGTGCATGTAATTAATTGGAAATGGGCAAGTTCTTAAGTATTTGTATCACATTTTGCAGTTATAAAAGATGGCCGATGGTGAAGACATTCAGCCCCTTGTCTGCGACAATGGAACTGGAATGGTTAAGGTTAGTGGGAATATATGTTGTATTTCAAGACCTCTCTTTTCAGCCTGACATTTTATTTGAATGAACCATGCTATTCTATGCTGAATGTGACTTATTCATTATATACTTGTTAATATTTTCCTTTGTGGATTGCTTATCAATGAATGGGGGATGTTCACAGTGCAAACAACTCTATAATAGGTGCTTAAAGGAATTTGTTAGATTTCTCTTATGTAAATTTCTTGTTTGCAAAGGTCATCAAATTATATTGATTCACAACATCATACATCGATGATAGTTTAATATCTGTTCTGGATTAGTCTCACCTAGGTTAATATGGAAATGACTAATCTGTCTTCATGTACATGGTTCTCATTGATGCATGTAGTGATTATCATTTCCAGTTGGTTCTATAAACTTGACATTTGATGTTTTTCATCTCCTCAATGTGCAGGCCGGGTTCGCTGGTGATGACGCACCAAGAGCTGTGTTCCCTAGTATTGTTGGTCGACCTCGGCACACCGGTGTGATGGTTGGAATGGGACAAAAGGATGCTTATGTTGGTGATGAGGCACAGTCAAAGAGAGGTATTCTCACCTTGAAATATCCAATTGAACATGGCATAGTCAGCAATTGGGATGACATGGAGAAGATCTGGCATCATACCTTCTACAATGAACTTCGAGTTGCCCCAGAGGAACATCCTGTACTACTCACAGAAGCACCACTTAATCCCAAGGCAAACAGGGAAAAGATGACCCAAATTATGTTTGAGACATTCAATGTGCCCGCTATGTATGTCGCTATCCAGGCCGTGCTTTCTCTTTACGCGAGTGGTCGTACAACAGGTTTGTCTAAGCTGAAAACTGGCACTTTTAATTTACTTCGGGAAATGATTTTCTTTTCACTTGTTTTTCTTTCTCTCTCTCCCCGTTCGCGTGTATCTCTATATCTTCCTCCCACTAACTGAATCTTTTATGGATGAAAAGGTATTGTCCTGGATTCTGGTGATGGTGTCAGCCACACTGTGCCAATTTATGAGGGTTATGCTCTACCACATGCAATTCTTCGTCTGGACCTTGCTGGACGTGATCTTACGGATTCCTTGATGAAGATCCTAACTGAGAGAGGGTACATGTTCACTACTACTGCTGAACGGGAAATTGTCCGTGACATGAAGGAGAAACTTGCCTATGTTGCCCTTGATTATGAGCAGGAGTTGGAGACTGCCAAGAGCAGCTCTTCTGTTGAGAAAAGTTACGAGCTGCCCGATGGGCAGGTGATCACCATTGGAGCTGAAAGGTTCCGCTGCCCAGAAGTCCTGTTCCAGCCATCACTCATAGGAATGGAATCTCCTGGAATCCATGAAACTACCTACAACTCCATCATGAAGTGTGATGTCGATATTAGGAAGGATCTGTACGGAAATATTGTGCTCAGTGGTGGATCAACTATGTTCCCTGGTATCGCTGATCGTATGAGCAAAGAAATCACTGCACTTGCTCCTAGCAGCATGAAGATTAAGGTGGTGGCACCTCCTGAAAGAAAATACAGTGTCTGGATCGGAGGATCTATCTTGGCTTCTCTCAGCACCTTCCAACAGGTAACATACCCACTTTCTAATTTCTATCACAATGAAAGAATTATACCCCCTCCATCCCATAAAGATAGTCCCACTTTTTAATGGTTGATTTAATTGAACTTTGACAAAAAATTTAAGAAAATATTATCCAAATGAAAATATAATAAATGTTTTTGGTAGTACTTTCAATGACGTATCAATAGCAAGTTTTAGAATGTCATTTGGATGATCAGTCTTTCCTAAATCTTTAGTCGAAGTTCAATTAAATCAACCACTAAAAAATGAGACTATCTTTTTATGGGAGGGAGTAGCTTGGAAAAGCTTAAAAGTGTTGCATTGCTCATGTTCTTTGCTCCTTAATGCAGATGTGGATCTCCAAAGGTGAATACGATGAATCTGGCCCATCCATTGTCCACAGGAAGTGTTTTTAAGCTGGCCAAAAGAGGAGCTTGGTGGTATGTCCTAGCCACTTTCTTGACCTGTGGTCACGTGTTACAATTTAAGTGCGGTTTGGTTGAGCTTGAAGCTTTGAGTTGGTGGCAAAGAAGGAATATTGGTATAATTGAACAATTGGGTCTGCTGTTTGAGGTCCTTCGTTTTAGGAGAAAAATATTTAGTTTATTTTCTATCTCCCAATTCCCCCACCCCCTGCAGTTTTTGGTTTGTTTGTTTTTTTGTTAATATTGAATTATTATTGATGGTATGAGTGATTTAATAGCAGAGTGCGTGCTAAGAATGAGATTTTTTTGAAGTTGTAGCGTGGGTCAAACATGACCTCATTGATTTACGCGTAGAGTTTGGTAAAATATTAATGCTTGAGAAGGCAGGCAGGCTGCTTTGAACGAGTTAATCTTTGAATATTATGCTGTATAATTAAGATGCTTTGATTAATCTTTCCTTGTCAGAAAATGACCCACAACACATGAGAAATGTATAACTTCATTCAAGGGTGCAGCTGATTCTATAAGGGCTTATTCTATCTGCGTGTCCCGCATAATCTTTTCACTATCCAAGTCAAAATCAGACGAATATGATAAAAAAAGACTTATTCTATCTACGTGTCCCGCATAATCTTTTCACTATCCAAGTCAAAATAAGACGAACAGAGTTTTCTTGTTCATAACATTTTATTTTAATGATTGTCAAGTGGCTGAAATTTAAAATCTTGGTATTCAGACTTAGGTTGCTTTCGATAGCATGCAATAATTTGGTGCACGGTTTGAGTTATTTTCAAAATCATGATTTGTAGTTAGACCTTTTTCTTTCCTTCTTTCTTGCTGTTGTAGTATACTTCTTCAAAAGGTTATCCTCAAAAGGAATCCCCAAATTAACTTAAAAGGGAAATTTGAGGCTTATGGGCATTTTTAGGGAAGAAATCAAGATTACGATGAGCAAAAAATTAATGTGAGAAATACAAAAAAAGGGAAAAAAAAAAGGAAAAAGAAGTAAAGGAGGGAAAATCAAAATTTGATCTGCCTTAAAACTAAATGGTATTTCTACAACTATGAATTCAAATATATGATGAAAGCCATATTAGAAGCCCAAATAAAAATGGGCTCACACCTATGTATAAGAATGAATTTATAAAATAAGTAGGTTTAGTTAGATTAATTATATTTCACATATTAAAAATGAATTTGGTATGTTTATTTCAAATATTCAAGGATAGTTTATCTTTAGTTTCACGGGTCTGAAAGCAGGAAGAATCTGGGCAGGCCGATTTGCCCCTCATCTCGTCCATTCATTTTATTCTCAATAATTCACATTATAATGGGGGTTAATTTAGAATGTTCCGTTGCCCGATTTGATTTCGCACATCCAAATCCAATAGTCAAAGATTACTGTCACTCCTCATACAACTGGACCCAAAATTCTAAAAGCACATGTGGATAGCAACATATTTCCGTTATAGGGGAAGAAATAACAACTGACACACCAGAACACATAAAGTCTTTGAGCTCTTCATTTCCAGGCTCTCAACATTACACCACCCTCCATCTTCCCCTCACAATTCCACTTCTTCATCAATCATTCATCTTCCATTACCACTATAAATCCTTCCCCATTTCCCACTCACTCCAAATTCACCTCCAATCTCTGCTCTTCCAACCAATCATCCTACCAAAACTGCAACAAACAATGGTTGCTCTGTCTTCAACTTCCATTACTTTCAACTCAATCACTTCCCCATTCTTTCTTCCTTCTCTTGCCTCCGCTCCCAAAAGCCTCTCTGTCAAGCTCCCGAACCAGTTTCTGTCTCGTAGCCTTGCAGTCTCCAACCCTGCCACCGCTGCCATGAGTTCATTCACTTGCAAGGCCACCGAATCTGCTGATTCTGTAACACCCAGTAAGAAAGATTCAATCTTTCAAAATACCCATATTTTTTTTTCATTTTGTGATTGATTCATGTGAAACTTTCTTGTTAATTTATTGTGTGTTCTTGGTTAATATCAGCTAAGGTCCAAGAATTGTGTGTTTATGAGATCAATGAGCGTGACCGCAGTAGCCCTGCTTATCTTCGTTTAAGCCAAAAGACTGTCAATTCTCTTGGAGATATTGTCCCCTTTACCAATAAGGTATTCCTCCGTCCCAAAATAATTACTCATTTTTGTCATTTCCCTTGTTTTGGGGAAATAAACTAACAAACATAACTAACTCCAATTTATTCGCTCTAAAAAAAATTTTCTTCAGATTTATTCCGGAGACCTGCAGAAAAGATTGGGAATAACGGCGAATATGCCTTCTGATCAAGCATTTACCGGAGAAGAATGGTGACCTTTATGAGGCTATATACACCTTTCACATGGGTGACTATGGTCAAATATCAACACAAGGAGCTTACAATACCACAGAGGACACTTTCTTATCGGTGACCGGTGGGACCGGCGTGTTTGAGGGTGCGCGTGGACAGGTGAAGCTGCAGCAGCTGATTTTCCCAGTGAAGTTATTCTACACTTTTTACTTGAAAGATATTCCGGATTTGCCTAAGGAGTTGCTTGGTACCCCAGTTCCTCCGTCGCCTGCCGTTGAGCCTACTGCTGCTGCTAGAGCTTGTGAGCCTGGTGCCACAGGTCCTAATTATAGTGATTAGTTTGTTGGTGAGGTGCGCTAGTGTGATTAAGAATGGCGGGAAAGTTTGATCCATTTTACCTTTACTAATGAATAAATGTTTGATCGATTTTATTTATTGGTTTTTTCTATCTATTTATTCTAGAGTCTTCAATTCGGGATGAGACGGGACGAAAGTATGAAATCCTGCAATTTTACGGGACGGGGACGTCCCGAATTATTCGCGAGACAGAAAATACTCATCTCATTCCATTCCAACTCGGGACAATGCGGGACAAGAATAGGCTAATATTGTAAACTAAAATCTAACTAAGATGATATCAAAACATTAAATTGAAAATATATGATTAATTTTTTGTAATCCAACCAAAATAGAAACTTGTTAAGTTCATAAAACAGTTTAATCAACACAAAAAGTCAATGGTAATATGAAAGGGTGAGCGAACAAAGCTCAGTAAGTTCATACGGGGTCTCTTCGGTTTCTAAGAAGAGACGACCGGAACGAACGAAGTTTAATAATATATCAATGAAAGGATAACATGTACAATAAATAGTTTTGGTACTGAGAATGTCAAATGAGGTTACTTTTTCAAATAACAAGTAGTGGCACTTTTACAATAACCGATAGAACTTTACACACACTTGTCCGTCAATTCCAAGTAATTGTGCACCTTTAATCTAGGGTGACTCCGATACACCTATTCGGTGATCGTTGAATAAGAAGATCTACGCCTTTAATTTAAGGCGCCCTTATTCTCGAATAAGAGAATCTACGCCTTTTATCTCGGGCGCTCCTTATTCTCGATATATCATGATAATCACATCTATAGAATTAAGGTCATTTCATTCGACTAGACCATTTCATTCTATAGTGAGGTCATTTCAATCTGACTAGACCTTAGGTCATTTCAATCTGTCTAGACCAATTTATTTAACTTTGAGATCATTTCAATGCATGCAGGCCTTAGGTCATTTCAATCCGTCTAGACCAAATACATATAGAGTCCTTATCAATTGGACAATTTAACATCATATATTCATAGTGTTCATGGTACGAGAACACATCACCAATTTCAATTCACATAGATACACATTGAACAAAAACGCATCAATGGTAAGATATTCCAAAAACGTTCATAACGAGGGAATACAATTGAATAACTACCGGCCACTTGGTAGTATACAAATCATCAATAGGGAATTCTATAACAAAGGAAGATACATTCAAATACTTAATGAACGTAATCCCTTACCTTAGCTTTGCTTTCCTTCCTTAAGCAACGCCTTTACGCGAAATCTACAATCACGTAACAACACAACTTAGGCACAGGTAATCGTTTATTACTTCTTACGTACCTATACTTCCTTTCCTTAGTTAACATATGAGTTACTCTTAGACTCACCTTAACTGGTTAACTAACTTTCTATTTTTAGGAACTTTCCTAATTTAGCAGTTTCTTAATTTTAGAAACTTTCTTCTTATAGATCTTTCCTCAAGAGGAAACTTAGGTTCAATCCTTTCAATGGAAGTCTAATTCCTTGATAGCTTCCTAATTACGATCCCTCTTCTCTTTTTGGGTAGCCTTCTTTAATTAGAAAGTTTCCTTCTTTGGAAGCTTTCAATTTCGAACCCTACTATTCTAGGAACCTAAGTCTTTTAGTATTCTTTTTAATACTAAAGTGTTATTTTTCTTCTTTCTCTTTGATATAATTTCTTTAAAGTCTTTGGACTTCCCCTAAATTTCAAAAGGTTCCTTTAGGTTTTCTTAATTTCAATAAAGTCCTTTAACTTTCCAAATTTTACAAAATAGTCCCTCAACTTTTGAAAATTTACAAAACAGTTCCTCAACTTTTAGATATTTGCAAATTAGTCCCTCAACTTTTAAATATTTGCAATTTAGTCCCTCAACTTTTAAATATTTGCAAACTAGTCCCTCAACTTTTAAATATTTACTAATTAGTCCCTTGACTTTCAATTAATGACAGAATGGTCCTTCTGCAGTTTTAAGCTTTACAATTTAATCCTTCAGTTAATTTCTCCATCAATTTCCTGACTGTACAGTTAGACTTTTAACGGTTTCAGCTTATAACTATTCAGTTTAGTCCTTTTTCAGTTGGAAACTTAACTGAAATCATTTAAACTAACCCAAAAGCTTAATGGATTTAACAAAATATAATTCCATAACCCTAAGGCCATTCGGCCGACCCTAATGTGCCCTAAACATCATTTTTTTGTTCCTCCTTTTCATCCAAGAATAATTGACATAATAATTTAATTCAACCCAAGAACATAATTAGGGCTTTTACAACTTAATACTTTGAATTTCATAATCTTATTATTCAAGATTTAAGATTCAACAATAGGTTATACTCCTAATCATTAAACCTTAGATTTTCCCATCTTTATAATCATCAATCAATTCATTAAACTCCAAGATTGAACATTTAAAATCTAAGAATGAACATCCTAGAATAAAATAATTTTAAATCTTCAAAAATTCATAACTAATTCAATACTAATCCAAATTGAATGAAACGAAAGCCAAAATTTAGGATTTTTCATTACCTTGATTTTTCGTTTAGAAGAATTGATCAAAAAAGATCAAGAGCTCGGCCGAATCCCTCCTCCTTCAGTTCGGCTGCCTCCAAGAATTAGGGTTTTAAATTTTTTTTTTTTCTTTTGTTAATTATAAGGGTTATGGAAATTAAGGAGGGTTTTTGGTATTTATAATTGGGTATCATCCTCCTTGGGCCACACACCTCACAAGCCTACATAATTTAGCCCAACTTGGTCAATCCTCATACTCATTTAATTTAACCCTTAATAGCCCAATTATTAACTACTAATTAATAATTACAATTACATTAATTATTTGTTAACAAAATAATTAAATTAAAATTCTAAATTCAAATTTTTTTTCGGGTCTTTACATTCTTACCCCCTTAAAAGAGTTTGGTCCTCCAAACTAAACGTACCTTAATTTTCGAAGACATCGGGATACATTTTACGCATCTCGCTTCCGAGTTCCCAAGTTGCTTCTCGCTCTGTGTGGTTGCTCCATTGCACCTTCACATATGGAACCAACCGCTTTCTTACCTTCTCGTCCTTTCTGGACGATCTTGATCAGTCTTTCATCATAAATCAAATCGGCACAACCTCTTAGCTGTTTGTACTCGATCACGTGACTCGGATCGTGAATATACTTCCTTAGCATAGAGACATGGAACACCTCATGCACTCCAGCTAAACCGGTGGTAGTGCCAATCTATAGGCCACTTTCCCAATCTTGTCAAGGATCTCGAACGGTCCCAATTATCGTGGACTTAACTTTCCCTTGCCTATACTCTCCTGCATCTTTACTGCCTCTTCGTCAATTTTTTGGGCTTTCTTAATTCTGCTTCAAAAGTGCTGCTTTCGAACCATCAGCAGAGTCAATTACCCTTTAATTCGCACTTCTAATTTTGAAACCTCAATGTTATTCCACGCACTTACCCCCTTAGAAATCAATGCCGCTAAGGTTCCGCAACTCTTCCTACTCAATGCATCGGCCACCTTATTGGCCTTCCCTGGATGGTTTGATATCGTACAATCATAATCCTGCAATAATTCAAGCCATCTCCTTTGTCTCATGTTAAGCTCCTTCTGAGTGAAAATGTATTTAAGATTCTTATGATCCGTAAATATATTTGACAAGTTGTTCCATACAAGTAATGTCTCCAAATTTTCAATGCAAATACCACCGCTGCTAATTCCAAATCGTGGGTCGGGTAATTCCTCTCATGGTTCTTCAATTATATTGGCGCATAAGCTATAACCTTATCATTCTGCATCAACACGCAACCTAATACCTTCAATGGAGTATCACTATATATCACAAATCCGTTCGATCCTTGGTATAGTAAGAACCGGTGCGGACACAATTCGACTCTTCAGCCCTTGAAATTTCTTTTCACATTCTTCTAACTAAACAAACCTTGCTCCTTTCTGCGTTAACCTTGTTAACTGTACTGACAACTTCGAAAGTCATTCAATGAATCTCCTATAGTATCCTGTTAACCCCAAGAAACTTCTTATCTCACTAACTGAGGTTTATCTCTCCCAATATACTATAGCCTCTATTTCTGTTGGATCCACTTCAATGCCATCCTTAGATACCACAAGTTCTAAGAATACACTCTCTCTCCCGCCAAAATTCATACTTCTTGAATTTAGCGTACAACTTTTGTCCCCACAAAATATGTAGAACTAACCTCAAATGTCCTTCATGTTCCTCCTTAGTCTTAGAATAAACCAAGATATCATCCATAAACACAACTATTCACTTATCCCAGAATTCCTGAAACATTATTTCCTCAATTCCATAAATGCAGCTGGCGCGTTTGTCAACCCAAACGGCATAACCAACAACTCATAATGACCGTACCTTGCCATAAAGGCCGTCTTCGCAACTTCCTCGTTCTTTACTCTTAGCTGATAATATTCCGATCTCAATCTATCTTCGAGAATAACACGCTCCCCGAAGGTAGTCAAACAATTCGTCAATCCTTGTTAACGGATATTGATTCCTAACCGTCACTCGATTTAACTCCCGATAGTCGATACACATTCTCATCGATACGTCTTTATTCTTTACAACAATGCCGGTGCACCCCACGGTGAAACACTCGGTCTTATCAAACCCTTATTCAATAACTCTTACAGTTGTTCCTTCAATTCCTTAAGTTCATTCGGGCCATTCTGTACGATGCCTTCGATATTGATGCATTTTCTGATACTAGGTCTATGGAAAATTTCACCTCCCTTTCTGGTGGTATTCTCAACAAGTCTTCTGGAAACACATCCTTAAACCTCCGATCACTGAAAGAGACTCTATACTTACTCCTTTCTTATCCGTCTCTCCCATATAGGCTAAGAATCCTTCACATCCTTTTCCTCAACGTCTTCCGAGTTCTCATTCCCGAAATAAGATCAGATCGGATTCTCGATTTCGATCCTTGAAAATAAAACTCTTCTCCAGATAGCAATCTGAAATGTACTTCTTTCTTAAAACAGTCTTCCTTGGCATGATGGACAGCTAACCAATCCATTCCCAGAATAATTGTCAATTTCATTCATTTTCCACTCTATTAGGTCAATCTCGAGTTCTCTATCACCTATTGTCAAAGGCCACTCCTTATACATAGACAAGATAGGAATCGACTCATTAGTCGGAGTATTTATCACCAAAGGTACTTTTAACGCTTCAGGTTTCAAATTCAATTTCTTCTCTCTGTACCGATACTCATTAGTCTGGTGCTTCCTTTTTGCACACTTCACATTTTTCATCGATCCTTGACCACGGACCTTGCTTTTAATCCCAACTCTTCGATTGTTAAAGTTCTTACTTGGGTACTTACTTACGACACCATCTTCTTTACGATACTTATCAGTACTATGAATACAAGGCACTATTAATCACGCCTATACTAGCAATACTTAAATGCTTAATACTTTTATACTATAACCAGAATTTGTCTCAATAGACTAATACATTTAAATCTAGTCATAGGTCAATTCACTAAACCCTTGATCTTTTCAATAGATAGGCATTACTCTCATAAGTCTTTTCAATGTAACTTATTGGTCTTTTCAACAAGACCAACACTACTAATACTCATACTTGCTACCTTACAAAATTCACTTAAATTAGGGCGTCTCAACAGACTTCAATTACATCATCGGTCCATTTACTAGACCATCGATCGCTTCACTAGACCGAATACACATTCACAATTCATTTCATTAGATTATTGGTCCTTTCATTAATTAGACCGCCCAATTTCATAGGTAATTTCAACGGACACCCTTAATTCATCCTCATATGTCGTTTCATTAGACTAAACATGTACATTATAGGTCAATTCACTAGACCTACTGGTCACTTCAATAGACCACATTTACTCTACATAAGTCGTTTCAACTAGACTCATGGGTCGCTTCATTAGACCAGTACATTTCCCCAGGTCGTTTCAATAGACCAATGTTCAAAATTTCATACTTTTGGCCGTTTCAATAGGCCGATTTTCATCTTCATTGGCCGTTTCAATAAGCCAATTAATCAACACTTGGCCATTTCAATAAGCCATATTATATCTACAAGTCGTTTCAATAGACTTTACTTTTCATCCACGTGGGCCATAAAGTTACTAGGCTATTGTTCCAGGTCAATACACATATTTAACACTTAAGAAACAATAAAATTCACATAATTAAACACATAAGTCAAAGAAAATCACTTACTTGACTAAAATAAAGTTTTCACTTCATAATTTCAAAACGTAAATCATAAATATCTCAAGTTCTTTCTATCAGAACTAAAAACTTGCTATATCTATATCACTTCTAGAAATAACAGTAAAATAGTATAATACTCCACTTCTCATCATCAATTCAAAATTGGGGCGACTTCACTCCCTATCATTTCCTCAGCTACTTCTTCCATAACATTCTCATTCACTAAGTTACATTCGTTTGAAACTTCAGCTACTGGCACATTAGCCTTCAAATCTTTAAGCTCATAATACCATTGGTAAGCTTGCTCTCTCACTTAATTATTATAAGTCTTTTCCTCAATAACAATTCACATTTAAACTTAATAGTTGTCCTCTAGATCACTCGGAGGATCTTGTTATAATTCCAAGGGAATTTTATTCTAGGTTCTCTCCCAAAATAGCAAGTTCTCCAAATAGAAAGTTTCTAAAATAGCAAGTTTCTTAATAAAGAAAGTTTTCAAACTTAGAAAGTTTCCTGCACAGAAGGTTTCCATAACAGCAACTTCTCAAAATTGCTACTTCCCAATTACAATCTCTTAATTTCTACCAGTTCATAGTTAGACTCTTAAGAAATTTTACCTTAAATCCTCCGTCACAATTACTTTCTAGGTAGGCCCAATTATACTCAAGTACTACTTCTTCTAATATGGTAAATGCTCTAAAGTCTCCCATGTGACTTAAAACCAAAGCTCTGATACCAACTGTAACGACCCCAAAATTCATACATAATAATAATACTTAATTTAATAATAGAATAGCCTCCAACGGCTACTAAAACCATAATTCAAAAGTACTAACCACTATTTGAAATAAACTTAAATGCTGAAAACGGTAATAATCTCTACGGCTAGTACAAACCACTAGCTCGAAATACTTAATATTCTAAAATAATTATTTGAACTCCAAAAGCCGCTAATCCATCAAACACGCAGCCAATCCTCTCCAATCATTTATTACCTGGGAGGGGAAAGAATATGAAAGGGTGAGCGAACAAAGCTCAGTAAGTTCATACGGGGTCTCTTCGGTTTCTAAGAAGAGACGACCGGAACGAACGAAGTTTAATAATATATCAATGAAAGGATAACATGTACAATAAATAGTTTTGGTACTGAGAATGTCAAATGAGGTTACTTTTTCAAATAACAAGTAGTGGCACTTTTACAATAACCGATAGAACTTTACACACACTTGTCCGTCAATTCCAAGTAATTGTGCACCTTTAATCTAGGGTGACTCCGATACACCTATTCGGTGATCGTTGAATAAGAAGATCTACGCCTTTAATTTAAGGCGCCCTTATTCTCGAATAAGAGAATCTACGCCTTTTATCTCGGGGCGCTCCTTATTCTGATTATATCATGATAATCACATCTATAGAATTTAGGTCATTTCATTCTGACTAGACCATTTCATTCTATAGTGAGGTCATTTCAATCTGACTAGACCTTAGGTCATTTCAATCTGTCTAGACCAATTTATTTAACTTTGAGACCATTTCAATCTGTCTAGGCCTTAGGTCATTTCAATCTGTCTAGACCAAATACATATAGAGTCCTTATCAATTGGACAATTTAACATCATATATTCATAGTGTTCATGGTACGAGAACACATCAGTCAATTTCAATTCACATAGATACACATTGAACAAAAACGCATCAATGGTAAGATATTCCAAAAACGTTCATAACGAGGGAATACAATTGAATAACTACCGGCCACTTGGTAGTATACAAATCATCAATAGGGAATTCTATAACAAAGGAAGATACATTCAAATACTTAATGAACGTAATCCCTTACCTTAGCTTTGCTTTCCTTCCTTAAGCAACGCCTTTACGCGAAATCTACAATCACGTAACAACACAACTTAGGCACAGGTAATCGTTTATTACTTCTTACGTACCTATACTTCCTTTCCTTAGTTAACATATGAGTTACTCTTAGACTCACCTTAACTGGTTAACTAACTTTCTATTTTTAGGAACTTTTCTAATTTAGCAGTTTCTTAATTTTAGAAACTTTCTTCTTATAGATCTTTCCTCAAGAGGAAACTTAGGTTCAATCCTTTCAATGGAAGTCTAATTCCTTGATAGCTTCCTAATTACGGTCCCTCTTCTCTTTTTGGGTAGCCTTCTTTAATTAGAAAGTTTCCTTCTTTGGAAGCTTTCAATTTCGAACCCTACTATTCTAGGAACCTAAGTCTTTTAGTATTCTTTTTAATACTAAAGTGTTATTTTTCTTCTTTTTCTTTGATATAATTTTTTTAAAGTCTTTGGACTTCCCCTAAATTTCAAAAGGTTCCTTTAGGTTTTCTTAATTTCAATAAAGTCCTTTAACTTTCCAAATTTTACAAAATAGTCTCTCAACTTTTGAAAATTTACAAAACAGTTCCTCAACTTTTAGATATTTGCAAATTAGTCCCTCAACTTTTAAATATTTGCAATTTAGTCCCTCAACTTTTAAATATTTGCAAACTAGTCCCTCAACTTTTAAATATTTACTAATTAGTCCCTTGACTTTCAATTAATGACAGAATGGTCCTTCTGCAGTTTTAAGCTTTACAATTTAATCCTTCAGTTAATTTCTCCATCAATTTCCCGATCGTACAGCTTAGACTTTTAACGGTTTCACTTATAACTATTCGCTTAGTCCTTTTTCGCTGAAAACTTAACCGAAATCATTTAAACTAACCCAAAAGCTTAATGGATTTAACAAAATATAATTTCATAACCCTAAGGCCATTCGGCCGACCCTAATGTGCCCTAAACATCATTTTTTTGTTCCTCCTTTTCATCCAAGAATAATTGACATAATAATTTAATTCAACTCAAGAACATAATTAGGGCTTTTACAACTTAATACTTTGAATTTCATAATCTTATTATTCAAGATTTAAGATTCAACAATAGGTTATACTCCTAATCATTAAACCTTAGATTTTCCCATCTTTATAATCATCAATCAATTCATTAAACTCCAAGATTGAACATTTAAAATCTAAGAATGAACATCCTAGAATAAAATAATTTTAAATCTTCAAAAATTCATAACTAATTCAATACTAATCCAAATTGAATGAAACGAAAGCCAAAATTTAGGATTTTTCATTACCTTGATTTTTCGTTTAGAAGAATTGATCAAAAAAGATCAAGAGCTCGGCCGAATCCCTCCTCCTTCAGTTCGGCTGCCTCCAAGAATTAGGGTTTTAAATTTTTTTTTTCTTTTGTTAATTATAAGGGTTATGGAAATTAAGGAGGGTTTTTGGTATTTATAATTGGGTATCATCCTCCTTGGGCCACACACCTCACAAGCCTACATAATTTAGCCCAACTTGGTCAATCCTCCTACTCATTTAATTTAACCCTTAATAGCCCAATTATTAACTACTAATTAATAATTACAATTACATTAATTATTTGTTAACAAAATAATTAAATTAAAATTCTAAATTCAAATTTTTTTTCGGGTCTTTACAGTGTCGTTGAAGAGCTCAACATGAGATCAGAGCAGGTCAGAGGAGGCACGGGCCTAGTAGTTGGAGCACCGGAAGAAATTGTTGAGATATGTTGATGATCATTACGTTGCTGATTTTGACCAGGAAGAGCTGTTTCAAAGTTTTTCTTTACATAGAAAAAATGTTGCTCATCAAATCAAACATGGCGAGAAATATAGATTCGACCTGTGACGGGATTAAAATGTTAGAGATATTATCCCACATTGGGAATTAACAAATCTTGCCTATAATATATAAAGATCCTGGGCCACTCCCCTTATCACCAATTGGTTTTAAGGTGGAACCTCAGACTTTAAGATGGTATCAGAGCAGGTTCTTTACACGTGCAGGCCTAACGACCCACGATGTTACTCCGCGCCACCCGATTGATAAGTCCACGTTGTAAGCTTTGGCAAAGCCCGCTACACGTGAGGGGGCGTGTTAGAGATATTATCCCACATTGGGAATTAACAAATCTTGCCTATAATATATAAAGATCCTGGGCAACTCCCCTTATCACCAATTGATTTTAAGGTGGAACCTCAGACTTTAAGATAAAACACCTATATCCTTTTCGCATTAGATCATAGCCTAAAAATACACATGGAGTAGATTTAAGCATTAATTTGTGCCGATTATAAGGAACAAGGTTAGGGAAACATGTACACCCAATTGTTTTGAGAAAACGGTAGTCCGGAGTACGTTGCCACAATTTCTCATAGGGAGAAATATAATTATGTTGACGCATGGGCAACCTATTTATGAGGAACACGGAAGTTGAGAAAAATTCGAGCCAAAATTTTTGTGGAACATTGGATTGAGCAAGGAGACAAAGACCCATTTCTACAATATGACGGTGTTTACGCTCAACAACCCCGTTTTGTTGGGGCGTGTATGGTCATGAGGTCCAATGACTAATACCGTGTTTATTCAAGAATGCAGCAAATTGTCTGTTAATAAATTCATCCCCCCATCAGTCTCTGAATAGTTTTAACGGTGTGAACAACGGAAATCTTACTCGAAAATTGATTCTCAATAAGAATTTTGAAATCAGAGAAAACTGTTAACACATCAGACTTATGAAATAATGGGAAAAGCCACACATATCGAGAAAAATCATCGACAATAGACAAATAAAATTTAAAACCAGAAATAGAGGCAACTGTGGATGGTCCCCAAACATCCAAATGTAACAGAGCTAATGGTTTACTAGAATTAAAATTGCGAGGTTGAAAGATTACAAGATTTGCCTAACAGGCAAACATGACACATCTCCTTTTTATTAACATGGCCGCTAATCGGAAGCCTGATTTTATTGACTAGACACTGAAAAATATGAGATGAAAGGTGCCCCAAGCGGGCATGCCAGGTGGAGGAAGAAGCACGTTCCCTGATCAACGCCAAAGAGTTTACGCGTGAACTGGGAACAAAAGATAGAGTGTAAAGGTCTCCAGAGTTACTGCCAGAAAGGATAGTCCTCTTGGTTTGATTGTCCTTCATACAAAACCCAAAAGCAGTTAGTTCAAAGAAGCAGTTATTGTCTAAACAAAACTTGCGGATGGAAAGTAAGTAACGACTGATTTTTGGAACATGTAAGATTGTATTCATGACAAAATTGTGATTATGAGCGGAAAATTGAGTGGAACCAATATGAGTAATAGGGATAGATGCACCATTAGCAACAACAATTGAGTCATTACCTGAGTACGGAGAGAATTGTTGCAGGAGATTCGGGTTGGATTTCATGTGATTAGTCACCCCAGAATCAAGAACAAAGGAGACTGGAGCCATAGGCAATGAACGACCAGGAGTCATGTGCTGTTGTGGGTAATACTGAGCAGTGTATGCCAAATTCCCCCATTCGTAGCAAGTGGTTGCTTCATGACCAATTTTCTTACACATTTGGCATGTCACAACATTATGATCTGGACTAAGGAATGGGTTTGGTGGGTAATAGGGTACAGTAGAAGGTGGGGTTGGATTTCAAGTAGGTTGAAAAGGTGTGGGAAAAGGTAGGAGACCCCGACCATGGTTCTTATTGTTGCGGTTATTCTTGTGACTGCGATTAACACCCCCACTGTTCGGCTAGGAACAAAGGAGAACCCCCCCTAGTTAGGCTGTCCAAAATGCCGAGAGCCTCCTTGGTGGTGATGGTTCGGGACAGCAGGTGTAGGAGTAGCTTTGGGTTGGATTGGTTCTTTTGCAGCTGCAAGGGCACTTAGGGTAGGAGAGGTTTTGTGGGCAAAATTCTGTTGTAGTGCTTCTTCTTGGAGTAAAAGGTCCTTAAGATCATCAATAGTAGTGTCACCCTTGGAATTTTGGGTTGTGATAAATTCCATGTAACGACCCTAACCCTAGGCACTAGTTTTAGTATAATATTATATGCTTTTAATATTATTGTTAATATTATGTGTTCATTTTATATATTTGATTTCTTATATTAGGATGAAACGATTGGGAAATAAAATAATGTTCTTGGGAGAAGTATAATAATAGAAATGGATAAATAAATAAAATGTGAGTAGTTAGACTTTAATTGTGTAGAGGAAGGAAGTAAGGGTTTAATTGCATTTCTTAAATCTTTAGGGGCTTTAGTGTAGGATTGGGAAAAAATGTCTTTAATGTGGCATGGGGGGGGCCATATCCTCATTTTACTCACATTCCCCTCCTTAGTCAACAAGCCCCTTACTCCTCCCATACTTCCTCCATCCACCTTACTTTTCCCTCATCATTCTTCTTCTTCCTCCTCCCAATTTCCATGGAGACTTCTTCCTAGAGACCACCTCTCCCAAGTTACTAGCAAGAGCAATCCTTCTCCATTTTCCAATCCAATCGTACTTCCGTATTCGGGGTGAAGAGAGGAGCACATCAAGCTAAGAAAATCATCATTCCATCCTATCTTTACTAAGTAAGTTATTATGACTTCCTTCTAATAATTGCTCACTTTATGTGTTAATTAATTTCTTGTTGAAAGTAAATGATTTATGGTATTTGGAATAATGTTATTTGAGTTGAAATTGATCTTAAATTGTAAAATTGGTGATCTAAGTTGGGAGAAGAGTGGTATAGAGAAATTGGGGATATTAACGGTTTAAGTATAAGTATTAATGGTGGGTTTGGCCAAGTATTAGAGTTAGGAAGTGAGTTGGTATGATTTTCCTTTCTTTAAATGCTCATGAACTATTTATTGTTATTATTGTGGTTATAATGGTCTTTTGATGCTTTGGAAACCTTCTTGGACTTGAGGATTTGGTTAGTGTTATAGAGAATGTTGTTTTTCATGAAAGTGGTAAAGAATATAAGTAAATGGGTTGGGTTGGATTAGAATGGAAATCTTGAAAAATGATAGTAAATTGGGTGGAAAAACCAAGTGGTAATGATCTATGTTTAGGACATGATACTTTGGAATTAAATGAGTTAGAATGAAGTTAACAAAGTTAGAAATTTCCTTTAGGTTCACAAATTAGAGGTCACTTGGTTGGAAAATTGGTTTCTTGGAAAAATGTTGTTGTTGCTGCTGCTGTACCTGTTTCTGGCCGTGGCACGAGTCGTGCCCTCAGGCACGAGTCGTGCCCATGACCAACTCGTGGTAACGAGTCGTGATAGGATAGCCAAGTCGTTCTGAGTAACTTAAGGAAATTGGCACGAGTCGTGCCCTCAGGCACGAGTCGTGCCATGTGGAAGTCACGAGTCGTGACCAGGGTAAAGGGAAGTCGTGCCCTGGCCTGGTTATTGTGTACCAACTTTAGAGCTGTTCAAACCTAATCAAACTAGAACCAAAATGAAATCTCTTTAACCTAGATTAAAGTAGAATACTTTGGCTACACCATGACGTCTTATTGGGTCAAAATGGATTTGGGAAAGTATTTTAAATATTGTCTGGAAAATGGTTGATAAGCTTGGTTAGTGACTCCACCAAAGTAGTTCAAACTTGGGAAGTAGATCTTGAACCTCTATTAAGGCTATTTAAGGTTGTGTAATGATTATGTAGGAATGGTTTATGATTAATAGTGGCCTTACTTACCTCATACCCTTGGTAATTAGTTGAATAGTGTAGAGACTATATTTACACTATTGCGTTAGTTAGAAATGTATATGTATCATATTGTGATATTGTTATATTGTATCCCAAGTGGGGATTATTTGATATTATTATATTGTATCCCAAGTGTGGATTATTTGGTATATGGTTGTGTTGTATCCCAGTTGTGGATTACCTAGCATGTTGATTATATTGTATCCCGATGTGGATTATGTGGTTATATGGATACCTTACTTGAATTTATATTCGTTAATGGTATTATGCATAGTGTATTAAATGAACTGTTGCATTATAGTATTGATTTAACATGAGTATACATTACCATGTTGTTCTTATCCCCTTTGTGGATTTTATTTCAAGTATCTATTATGTGCTTGAACGTGTTGATACTCGGGGGTATAATGGAATTCAATCAATTATGGATTTGTTCTATAAGTGATTGAAGGTTCATCATACCTGGGACCGTCCCCTCTGTGGCCACAGAGTGGGTGTGCTAGCGACTGTATTGAGCCAGAAGCCTTACAGACCGCTGCGATTTGGTGATTAGGTGGAATGCTCTGTATGAAGCCAAAAACTTTACAGTAGCGCTGATATTATATGATACTCTGAATAAGGGTCATATAAGTATCCTATTTTCTTATATGGATCTCTGGGGTATAAGTCCTATAAGCGGTGAAGGTGCATGGGGGCAATTCACCAAAGAGAGGAGTTTTACTCCCATGTTGTACGACTTATTGTTCAGACGGGAAAGGTAAAATGAGGTAACGTAAGGTGTTACCGCTTTCATAATGTGTTACGTGCTACCATGCTATGTGTTGCATCTTGTTTGGCATCTTGCTGCATTCATAATAGCTTATTGAGATTTATTCTCACCCCTTCCCTTTTACTATTTTAGATTGTCTTTGAGACAGGTGACTCGAACCACGGTGAGGCCGGGAAAAGAGTTTGGACTCTTGCTTTTGGGACTTGTCAGGATAGGTATATGAGTGGGTTGTCGGGAGTCCTATTTAAGTATTACTCTCTTATAAGTTGTATGGAAAACTCTTTTGTTAAACAATGTAATTAGGGTTTTCAATGTATTTGACCAAGTTATGGTTTATTGGAATCTTTACTTAAATTCCTTCGAGTGGAGATATTATTAGTTGATTTTTATTTTGGAAGTTTGAGAATTGATTTTCTTTTAAAGAGAAATAAAAGTTTTAAAAATAAGATGGTTTTTCTTAGTTTGAGCTCCTCAAGCTCGGGACACGCGTTAGGTCCCGGGTTGGGGTGCTCACGGTCAGCTCGAATGAGCTTAGTTTAGAGGTCAAGGGTAGATGTCTAAACTAAGGGGGAATGTGTGGTAATTGACGCCGAGTGTTTAATGCAGGAGTTCGTTCTAATGGCCGGAAGCAATGATGATCAGCGAAAGGTTCTAGGAAATGCAGGGGATATGGGTATAGGTGGAATTCAGAATGAAGAGATGATGAAATTATTCAGGATGTTTGTACAGAATATGGAGACTAGAGGATCAGTTCCGAATCAACCTGACGGATGTCAAAGTGATGGATGGGAAAGGTTTGTAAAGATGAATCCATCGAGTTTTAATGGATATCCGGATCTGTTAAAGGCAGAAAAATGGTTAGAGAAAATGAACAAAATCTTTGAGGTTATGGAGAGTCGTAACGAAGAGAAAGTTAGGTATGCCGTTTACAAACTTGAAGGTCCAGCTGATCAGTGGTGGCAGAATTTGAAGGAAAGTTGGGAGCGGGATCATACGCCCCAGACTTGGGATAATTTCACTCAACAGTTCGAGGATTATTTCATTTTAATGGTTACAAGGGACAAGAAGGAGATCGAATTCTTAGGACTAGAACAAGGGAACATGACGGTGAATCAGTATTCAGTCCGGTTTGAGGAATTAGCTAGGTGTTGCCCTCATTTGGTATCGCATGAAGCGAGAAGGGTTCAGAGGTTTGTAACAGGTTTGAGGATTGAGTTTAGGAAGAAATTAGTAATTGATAGCTTCACCAATTATCGGACAGTCATAGAGAGAGCATATAAGATCGAGAATAGCATTGAGGAAAATAGTGGCAAATCGGAAGGTGGGATTGGAAATAAGCCAAAGTATCTAGGACAAGGATCCAAAATCATTAGAGGACAGCCAAGGGCTTTAACTTCAGGAAGTGTGAGAGGGGAACTTGTGGTAGCTTCTTCGTCTAGGCCAATATCCAAACAGTATGGGATGATTTGTAAGTTTTGCAAGAAGATGGGTCATTCTGAAGATAAGTGTTGGAGTAAGCAAGGGAAATGCTTGAAGTGTGGAGAAATGGGTCACTTTAGGAGGAATTGCCCACGAGTGCAGCGAGGACGAGCTTCAAGCAGCGGTCATCTGGGTGGACAACAAAGAGGTGGTACCAAAAGAGATAGCGAAGGGGAACCAAAAGAGAAGGTCTATGATCGAGTATGTGTAGCATAGCATTTTGCTTCTATGTGGCACACATTGCTTGAGATTTTGTTTTATTGTTAGAGGATTTTGCTCTTATGAGAGAATACCTCGAATCTCCTTTGGTTTACCACGGTGGTTATGTGGTTATGGCTGAGCATGTATTGCCAGTTGATTTGGTATGATTATCAATTTATGATTTTGAGATATACTTGACCTGGAGGGTTAAGTAGTTGTTGTGCATTGGTAGACTATCATAAGAAGTGAGTCTTCTTTTCTGTGCCTAAATTGCTTATATTGGTAATTGATACAGATGAACCTTTATGTGGTATACTTGTTATATATGCGTTAAAGGCATAAAATTTTGGTTAATAGTGTGAAGGGTATTTGGTATGTGTTAGACTTGCATAAGAAGTCTTTCCAGAAATTTTACGTGCTAGTTGTGAGTAGATGGTAATTGTGTTTCCATCAAGGTATCTCATGTGTTGATTCTGAGTATGATAATCAGAGTTTTAAACCCTTGTCTTAACGGCTTTATTGTAGTTATGATTGATGACCTCCTTGGTTATTTAAAGTTACGAGAGGATAATGAAGATAAATTGTGAGTTGTGTTAATTACCTTTAGTGGGAATTCATCGTTTGAGAAGTTTAGCAAATGTGAGTTGGCTCGCAAAGATTTTACATTTCGGGTTATATAGTCTTAAGCTTGAAGGTTACCACGGATCTTGCGAGGATTGAGTCCGTGATCTTTGGGTTGGCAGGTGCTATCGAAGGAATTTTTAAGGAGCTCTTGAGAATTGAAATTTTAGTTAACCCTAGAGGATGTATAAATGGCATGGGAAGTAATAATGACGAATCATATTGATAGAGATGGAGAATAGATTGGCTATAGATCCGATCCTTACCTTACCCAGTGGATGTGAGGACTTTGTGAAATTTTAAGTGTGTATTAGAGGAAGATTTGGTTGTGATATTATGCAAAATGGGAAAGTAATAGCGTATGTTTCGAGGAAGTTAACTTAGATAAAGTGAAATTTCTTATCCTCTACTCGGGAGTGGCTGCAATTGTGTTGCGTTATTTTAGTAGGAACCTTATCTTTTTGAAGCTCCCTTTGAGAGTTGTTACTGATCCTAAGAGTTTGAAGAATTTAGTTATTGGAAAGGAAGAGATTAGAAGACTATCCAAATTCTTGAAGAATATGTTGTGTGTTGGGTGATGATCTCCTTTCAACTTGAAAAGTTAAGTTAATCTTAGCGAGTTTGCGTATAATAGTAGTTTTTAGTTTAAGCATTGAAATGGGTACTGTGTGAAGCTTAGTATGGAAAATTCATTTGCATGATCCCTTGTTAGTATGGAGTCCTTCAACTAATGATGATTAAGCAGATTTGACTTATGTGGGAGAACCATTGAGAGTTATTAGCATCGTAAGTTCGGAATAAAAATTTTAGAGTATTCGGGTTGTGAGATGTATAGAAGAATAATGTCATTGAGGGAACTAAGTGAAGATTTTAATTTGAAATGTGTGAGAGGTAACCTTTGCTAATTAATCCTTAAGGTAAGTCTTTTTAAAATTCGGGACGAATTTTCTTTAAGGGGGAGTGAGTGTAACGACCCTAACCCTAGGCACTAGTTTTAGTATAATATTATATGATTTTAATATTATTGTTAATATTATGTGTTCATTTTATATATTTGATTTCTTATATTAGGATGAAATGATTGGGAAATAAAATAATGTTCTTGGGAGAAGTATAATAATAGAAATGGATAAATAAATAAAATGTGAGTAGTTAGACTTTAATTGTGTAGAGGAAGGAAGTAAGGGTTTAATTGCATTTCTTAAATCTTTAGGGGCTTTAGTGTAGGATTGGGAAAAAATGTCTTTAATGTGGCATGGGGGGGCCATATCCTCATTTTACTCACATTCCCCTCCTTAGTCAACAAGCCCCTTACTCCTCCCATACTTCCTCCATCCACCTTACTTTTCCCTCATCATTCTTCTTCTTCCTCCTCCCAATTTCCATGGAGACTTCTTCCTAGAGACCACCTCTCCCAAGTTACTAGAAAGAGCAATCCTTCTCCATTTTCCAATCCAATCGAACTTCCGTATTCGGGGTGAAGAGAGGAGCACATCAAGCTAAGAAAATCATCATTCCATCCTATCTTTACTAAGTAAGTTATTATGACTTCCTTCTAATAATTGCTCACTTTATGTGTTAATTAATTTCTTGTTGAAAGTAAATGATTTATGGTATTTGGAATAATGTTATTTGAGTTGAAATTGATCTTAAATTGTAAAATTGGTGATCTAAGTTGGGAGAAGAGTGGTATAGAGAAATTGGAGATATTAACGGTTTAAGTATAAGTATTAATGGTGGGTTTGGCCAAGTATTAGAGTTAGGAAGTGAGTTGGTATGATTTTCCTTTCTTTAAATGCTCATGAACTATTTATTGTTATTATTGTGGTTATAATGGTCTTTTGATGCTTTGGAAACCTTCTTGGACTTGAGGATTTGGTTAGTGTTATAGAGAGTGTTGTTTTTCTTGAAAGTGGTAAAGAATAGAAGTAAATGGGTTGGGTTGGATTAGAATGGAAATCTTGAAAAATGATAGTAAATTGGGTGGAAAAACCAAGTGGTAATGATCTATGTTTAGGACATGATACTTTGGTATTAAATGAGTTAGAATGAAGTTAACAAAGTTAGAAATTTCCTTTAGGTTCACAAATTAGAGGTCACTTGGTTGGAAAATTGGTTTCTTGGAAAAATGTTGTTGTTGCTGCTGCTGTACCTGTTTCTGGCCGTGGCACGAGTCGTGCCCTCAGGCACGAGTCGTGCCCATGACCAACTCGTGGTAACGAGTCGTGATAGGATAGCCAAGTCGTTCTGAGTAACTTAAGGAAATTGGCACGAGTCGTGCCCTCAGGCACGAGTGTAGATACCCCATTCTGAACCAATAAATCATGATTACACTACTCTTTGTCTCTCTTTTATGTTTTGATGAAAGCATATCAGTTTCGTCATGTTTTGTTAAGTTTCTAACTAACCTCGTTAGTTTTGGACCTAACTGACTAACGGAATAAACTGAAGAGGACAAAATAGTCATCAGACTAGTTATCTCGCACGAGATATCATATCTCGCGCGAGATATCCCCTCGACAGGATGTGCAGAAATCACTCTCCTTTTCCGTTTCAACCTCCTTTCTTGATAAACCTCATCTAATCCGGTTCTCCAATCAGAATTGAGTTCTGGAAGCTTCCTAGGAGTGTTTTACCTCTCCACCTCTACCTCTTAAACCCCTATAAATACTTGGTGACTTCCACTGTTTCAAAGGTCCAGAATTCCACACAACACACACAATTTGTTGGTTTCTTTCCACGAAAGACTCCTTCAAATCACTCACAAACAACTCCTAAATTCGTCCTTCAACCACGTTGATTGACGAACATCAAGGCTCAAGCCTAGCATCAAGGCGAAGCTCTGTCCGCATCAAGAATCGACTCTCATATTGAGTCGAAACTCTGCCTGAATCACTTCTCGACCAAGAAGCCATCTTAGAACCACGTTCTAAATCAATTACTCCCTAAACCCAAGGTAAAATCCTTTATTTCTTTTCTCTTCTTCTCAATCTCTCTCTATTGACTTTTAGAGTGGTGTAATCCCATCAAAAGGATTGGCCTAGAGTCCCTTCAATCGATGAAGGCGATCTCGAAGCATACAATCCGACATTCCTAATCAAGAAATTGATTAGGGTTTGCTTGCTTTCTTTAATTATATATATATTGTAAAGATTGAAAACCTCTCTTTTCTTTAGCAAGACCGATCTTCGGATCGGGTGGAATGGATGCTCCTCGACCTACCCATTCCATAACCTAAGCCCCGAACTCAAATCTCTTTTCAAAATGGTTTTCCTATGTTTCCAAACAAATAATATAGGTGGCGACTCTGTTATTCAAAATTCACGCATCGCTAAAGTTTGGCGACTCTGCTGGGGACTTAAAATTAAGAGGCTTAAACTTGCGTCAAAATTAAAAGAGAGGTTTTCAAAAAAAATTGTAAATTCGATTTTCTGCTCTCAGATGAGGCATGTCTCGCGGCGAGGTATCATATCTCGCGCGAGATATTGCTTCGGCAATCTGGTTGTTTTCTGGTTTCTCCCGTTTATGTCATAGTCCAAGACGAGAGCCGAACATGCAAGGGGGATCCCAGAATTCATTATCTGCAGAGTTCTCGCATCTTAAGGCCTCCCTTAAGATGTAGAACTCGAATCGTTTTCCATTTAAATAATTGATTATTATTTATAAACTGCGTGCGATTGGGTTTTATTTAATTAAAGTCCGGTCCATTGGGGATTCGGGAGTTGTAATTTAAATTATTTATTTCTCTCTCTCCTTTATGTGGAACTACGACGGCCTGAGTCTTCCTTATTTGGGAGAAACGTAGGCAACCACTTGGTGCGGCCACTATCTGTTTTTCTTTTGTTTTTTCAAAAAAAAAATCTCTATTTTACTCTATCACCTAGATTGACTCTCACACACGCGCACTCATTTATATCTGTCATTGCACTACATACCCTGATTAACCCGGGACCCACACTAAGAACGGATGACGGTAACCACCTAGTCGCCGGTCTCTCCGAAGTTGGACCATCCCACTCCGCGTATTCAATCCACCTAGATTGTCATATCGCGGGGAGCCTAGCCTTCCAGCCCTGCATCGCCACATAACATGTAGATTGACCTTTTAAGACACTCCGTGACCGGTCGGTTTGATCTTGGAGTCCTTGTAATCCCTTGTCAAGATCTTATTTTGTGCAATAATCCATGGAAAAGAAATCAAAATAATTGTCGCTTCGGAATCGTCCCTTCGGAAACGTCCCTATGATTGTCCCTTCGGATTTGTCCCTAAAAAGAGAAAAATTTCTCACCAAAATTATTGCACAAAACTTGATGTTACTTGAGATTACTTCGACCCCTAGGTCCCTAGGTTTGGTTTTTGAATGCTAGAAACCCCCAAAATGGATTTTTCGTCCGACCAAAATTAGGATTAAAATCAGAAAATTGTGGCTTTCCGTGGTGTTATCTCGCGCGAGACTGCTTGTCCCGTGCGAGATAAGTGTTCGATCTTTTCGTGTTTTGGCCAAAACCTTCAAACCTTCAAAGCCTTCATTCACCCTATTTAGCCGACTTGTTGGGACTCGATCATGGTTTAACACGGTTCCTACACGTCTAGGTTCATCACCAAAGTTCAACATCAAGGAAACTAGTTCTGTCACAATGGCTGATTCTCCTCCCAACACTCAAGCTACACAAGAGATCGATGCTCTAAAAGCCCGTCTAGAAGGGGAAGTGAATCAAATGGTCGGAGTGCATACTCATGTCTTATTTACCCACTTCCAACGAAAAATGGAGGGACAATTTCAAACTCGCCTACGAGCCCAAGGCGATTACTACAAGGGAGAGGTTGAAACACTTCAAACCCGTCTACAAGTACAAAAGGAATACTACGAATAAGAAATCAAAGCACTTCGTGCCCGCCTACAAGCTCAAGAGGAATATTGGGATCATGCCTACATTAATAGATTCAACCATTCCAACGCCGGCAAATACCCTACTACTCCTACTCCCAAGAAGAAAAGAAAGGAGAGATACTATGACAAACTCGAAGGAATCAATCAAGAGGGTCTCCTTGACACCCTCGTGAAAGAAGGAAAGATCAAACCAAGAGAAGGTGTTCCTCCCAAGGATGTGGGTCCCGATCATGCTCATCACTTATTCTGCAAGTACCACAACTTCACCGGTCACGACACCAACACTTGCTACCACTTGAAGGACATCATCCAAGACCTCTTTGATAATGGAAATCTAGAACGTCCCAACGTCATCACCAATCCTCTCCCTCGCACTCCATGAAGAAGATGAAGCTCCGAGAAGAAAGCTGCCCTTACCACTTTGAAGCTACAACTATCCTCTCCCTTTCTCCTTTGATAGAAGTAGATTAGGTTTTAAATTTATAAGTATGAACTCGAAGAGTCGTTCTGTCTTTCTAGTACTTCTCACCTCCTCTAGTTTGTGTCATCTAAACTATCAAGTCTGTTTTAAATTTCTCAATAAATTAAAGTAATTTCTTTTCCTAAACACTTTCCCTAAGGTTGTTCTACCTCATGATTATCATTTAATTCATGCAAAATAATGGACCTTCCATTCCCTAAATCATCACAAAAATAGAAACTTCTAAGTGACTTTAAGAAGCAAGTTATCATTAGGAGGCTTAAGGGTTAAACATTACCCCTACTGAAAGTCAAAGGTCAACAAACGAAGAAAGTCAAAGGTGCTGCTATCAACATTCATCCCAAGAAGAGTGGGGCTACTCAATTCAAGGCTTTGAGAGTACAAAAATAAAAAGCTCGCTAGGACGAAACTCCTCAAATCGTCCTAGGCAAAAATAGAGCATAAAAAAAAAAAAAAAAAAGAGAAAAAAAAACTCTCAAGCCTTCATCGCCCTACAACAAGGATGGAATTTCAACAAAGGCAAGAAGGACTCTCCCACAAAGAAGAAGAGTCAAGAGATACCAACAAAAGAAATGAAGATTACTCAACATCCTCTTACATCAAGTGAAGAAGACTTTCAGTATCAAGAAAAATGTTTACCCTTAAGTCATACTAATGATTGGCTTTCTTTTCAATCTTATTTAGAAACTTCTAGATGATGCACGGTCCATTAAAAGGTAGAATAACTTTTCTAGATCCTTGAGCCAACTAACGTTTCTTATTGAGTCTAGGGGCTTCCTATTAGCCGCTCTCATACACACTCTTGAAATCCAAGCATCAAAACTGGGGCTTCCTAACCTTTCCTCCCCCAGTCAATCTCTACTTCAACTCTTCAATATAATCAAATCTGCATTAGGGGCTTTCCTCTTTGCTTATCACTCTCATCATTAGAGAATACACTTCTCCAAAGAATCCATGCTTGGATCACCTTCCATAAAAAAAAATAGAGTCCGTCTCTCCTCAACTAACTTGAGATCTCATCTCTCTTTCCTCAATAAGATTCTCTCCTCCGAGTTCTCTTCGAGTACACATACTTGTCAAAAAAAAATGTCTCGCTAGGTTGAAAACTCGTAAAGAGCGACCTAGGCAAAAGTTAGAGCACAAAAAAAAAAAGGGCGCAAAAGAGATGCCCGCTAGATTGAAAACCCGTAAGGGCGGTCTAGGCAAAAACCAGGGTGCGTCACAAAAAAAAAAATCAAGGTCAAAGGGAGAGTATTCTTCAGCCTTCTTCATCGAACATCATTCGATCTTCTTCAAACCAAATCAACAGAGAGAGTCTTCTTCGATCATCTTCAAATCAAGAGAGCAGACTCACAAGCCTGTTCATAAAGTCATCTACCACTGGCAAGCATCTTGGGGCTTGAGACACCAAAGGGCCTTGGACATAAAGCCATTACGACAGTCTACAGATTTGTAGTCGTTTGCCTCCTAGAGACACGACTCAAGGGAGAATCAACAATGAAGAAACAGTACAGCCTTGCTGACTAGCAACAGATTCTGCACAAACCTGATTTGGTCCCAACTTGTCAAACACAAAGTTCACTCATATATTTCACCCCTCTCAAATATCGATCTATACAACTGCCCCTACATTTCCATATACCATATACTCATACATAAACTCACCACCAAAACGACCGATCGGCCATTACACGAACAGACGTGAGCACCACCACGTAAGTCCAGTCAAACAACTAAAAACTGAAAAAAAAAATCTACTTGGAATCTTTATGTGCTAACAGGTTCAGAAAGGTAAGAATCATTTGGATCTATTCGAGACTGGCATATATCCTTACATTACAGTGGCCGACAGAACCTCCACCTCAAGCGACAACTTCAAAGTCTGTGACGGCAGCAACTTCAAGTCCGTAACCTCGGCGACACCAGCAAAGTCTGTGACGGCAGCAAACTTCAAGTCCGTGACCTCGGCGACACCAGCAAAGTCTGTGACGGCAGCAACTTCAAGTCCGTAACCTCGGCGACACCAGCAAAGTCTGTGATGGCAACAACTTCAAGTCCGTGACCTCGGCGACAACTTCAAAGTCTGTGACGACAGCAAACTTCAAGTCCGTGACCTCGGCGACAACTTCAAAGTCTGTGACGGCAAAGAAACTTCAAGTCCGCGACCTCGGCAACAACATCAAAGTCTGGACGGCAGAAACTTCAAGTCCATAACCTCGGCGACACCAAGAAAGTCTCGCGACGGCAAGAAACTTCAAGTCCGTGACCTCGGCGACAACTTCAAAGTCTCGTGGCGGCAAAGAAACTTCAAGTCCGTGACCTCGGCGACAACTTCAAAGTCTCGCGACGGCAAAGAAACTTCAAGTCCGCGACCTCGGCAACAACATCAACGTCAGTAACCTCGGGCGGCGCACTTCAACAACTTCATCAACAAACAGGTATCTTCAGAATTGCGTCAAGTCCTTGATTCCTCAGTATGATTTTACCTTTTCAAAAAAAAAAATCCCTCTTCAATTTTCAAAAATGCTTTTCAAAATACCTAAAATAGCCTTTTTAGTGTTTTGGAGTCGAGCTACGTTTGGTCTGATTCTCTCTTAGAGATACGTAGGCAGCCGTGCGGCACGACCATCCCAATGTTCAGAATGATGTCTTTTCTATCGACGACACTTCTTCTTTCATAAGACCTGTCGCCGAGGGGCTCTGTAGACACCCCATTCTGAACCAATAAATCATGATTACACTACTCTTTGTCTCTCTTTTATGTTTTGATGAAAGCATATCAGTTTCGTCATGTTTTGTTAAGTTTCTAACTAACCTCGTTAGTTTTGGACCTAACTGACTAACGGAATAAACTGAAGAGGACAAAATAGTCATCGGGTATTAGTTATCTCGCACGAGATATCATATCTCGCGCGAGATATCCCCTCGACAGGATGTGCAGAAATCACTCTCCTTCTCCGTTTCAACCTCCTTTCTTGATAAACCTTATCTAATCCGGTTCTCCAATCAGAATTGAGTTCTGGAAGCTTCCTAGGAGTGTTTTACCTCTCCACCTCTACCTCTTAAACCCCTATAAATACTTGGTGACTTCCACTATTTCAAAGGCCCAGAATTCCACACAACACACACAATTTGTTGGTTTCTTTCCACGAAAGACTCCTTCAAATCACTCACAAACAACTCCTAAATTCGTCCTTCAACCACGTTGATTGACGAACATCAAGGCTCAAGCCTAGCATCAAGGCGAAGCTCTGTCCGCATCAAGACTTGACTCTCATATTGAGTCGAAACTCTGCCCGAATCACTTCTCGACCAAGAAGCCATCTTAGAACCACGTTCTAAATCAATTACTCCCTAAACCCAAGGTAAAATCCTTTATTTCTTTTCTCTTCTTCTCAATCTCTCTCTATTGACTTTTAGAGTGGTGTAATCCCATCAAAAGGATTGGCCTAGAGTCCCTTCAATCGATGAAGGCGATCTCGAAGCATACAATCCGACATTCCTAATCAAGAAATTGATTAGGGTTTGCTTGTTTTCTTTAATTATATATATATTGTAAAGATTGAAAACCTCTATTTTCTTTAGCAAGACCGATCTTCGGATCGGGTGGAATGGATGCTCCTCGACCTACCCATTCCATAACCTAAGCCCCAAACTCAAATCTCTTTTCAAAATGGTTTTCCTATGTTTCCAAACAAATAATATAGGTGGCGACTCTGTTATTCAAAATTCACGCATCGCTACAACGAGTCGTGCCATGTGGAAGTCACGAGTCGTGACCAGGGTAAAGGGAAGTCGTGCCCTGGCCTGGTTATTGTGTACCAACTTTAGAGCTGTTCAAACCTAATCAAACTAGAACCAAAATTAAATCTCTTTAACCTAGATTAAAGTAGAATACTTTGGCTACACCATAACGTCTTATTGGGTCAAAATGGATTTGGGGAAGTATTTTAAATATTGTCTGGAAAATGGTTGATAAGCTTGGTTAGTGACTCCACCAAAGTAGTTCAAACTTGGGAAGTAGATCTTGAACCTCTATTAAGGCTATTTGAGGTTGTGTAATGATTATGTAGGAATGGTTTATGATTAATAGTGGCCTTACTTACCTCATACCCTTGGTAATTAGTTGAATAGTGTAGAGACTATATTTACACTATTGCGTTAGTTAGAAATGTATATGTATCATATTGTGATATTGTTATATTGTATCCCAAGTGGGGATTATTTGATATTGTTATATTGTATCCCAAGTGTGGATTATTTGGTATACGGTTGTGTTGTATCCCAGTTGTGGATTACCTAGCATGTTGATTATATTGTATCCCGATGTGGATTATGTGGTTATATGGATACCTTACTTGAATTTATATTCGTTAATGGTATTATGTATAGTGTATTAAATGAACTGTTGCATTATAGTATTGATTTAACATGAGTATACATTACCATGTTGTTCTTATCCCCTTTGTGGATTTTATTTCAAGTATCTATTATGTGCTTGAACGTGTTGATACTCGGGGGTATAATGGAATTCAATCAATTATGGATTTGTTCTATAATAGATTGAAGGTTCATCATACCTGGGACCGTCCCCTCTGTGGCCACAGAGTGGGTATGCTAGCGACTGTATTGAGCCAGAAGCCTTACAGACCGCTGCGATTTGGTGATTAGGTGGAATGCTCTGTATGAAGCCAAAAGCTTTACAGTAGCGTTGATATTATATGATACTCTAAATAAGGGTCATATAAGTATCCTATTTTCTTATATGGATCTCTGGGGTATGAGTCCTATAAGCGGTGAAGGTGCATGGGGGCAATTCACAAAAGAGAGGAGTTTTACTCCCATGTTGTACGACTTATTGTTCAGACGGGAAAGGTAAAATGAGGTAACGTAAGGTGTTACCGCTTTCATAATGTGTTACGTGCTACCATGCTATGTGTTGCATCTTGTTTGGCATCTTGCTGCATTCATAATAGCTTATTGAGATTTATTCTCACCCCTTCCCTTTTACTGTTTTAGATTGTGCTGAGACAGGTGACCTGAACCAGTGAGGCCGGGGAAAGAGTTTGGACTCTTGCTTTTGGGACTTGTCAGGATAGGTATATGAGTGGGTTGTCGGGAGTCCTATTTAAGTATTACTCTCTTATAAGTTGTATGGAAAACTCTTTTGTTAAACAATGTAATTAGGGTTTTCAATGTATTTGACCAAGTTATGGTTTATTGGAATCTTTACTTAAATTCCTCCGAGTGGAGATATTATTAGTTGATTTTTATTTTGGAAGTTTGAGAATTGATTTTCTTTTAAAGAGAAATAAAAGTTTTAAAAATAAGATGGTTTTTCTTAGTTTGAGCTCCTCAAGCTCGGGACACGCGTTAGGTCCCGGGTTGGGGTGCTCACATTCCTTGTAGGTATGACTCAAACCGCCAAGGATTCGACTTCGAAGGGTTTGGGCACGGAGCTGAATTCGGTCCTTATGTGCATTTGGATCATGGTCTTGGGGTGTCTCCACCTCCACATTCATGTGCGTCTAAAGTTGGGCACATTTTCACTTCAACAGGCTCGGAAACTCACTCCCCACATGTTGGGCTAGCCTCTTCACCTGGGCCCCCAGCTTTGGTCAGCCCGCATCATGGCTCCCAACGACCTATTTTTAACAACAAACCAAGACACTATTGCAGCCTTTTCTCAAAGCATCACCTACCGCCGTTGAAGTTTTGCCTACCGACGGATTACCATCTCCCCGCTTCCGTAAAATTACAGCTCCACCCGCACATTCGCCTTCGCCTCGGCTCTCCTTCTATTCCAGACTCGGTTAGTACTGGTAATTCTTCTACCGCTGCAACGTCATCTACTCCACCACTGAGACATCGCGCTGTTTCTGAACTTCTTGCTGCTACATCACCATATTTGTTACCTTTCGCTTTGGTTGCTATACAGAATGATCCGCTGTCTTATGAACCAAGGACATTTAAACAGGCCTCAAAATTTGCTCACTGGAACAATGAGCTCTCTGCCTTGCACAAAAATGGGACGTGGTCCCTCATTCCTTATAATCCACGAATGAATGTCGTGGGATGCCGGTGGATTTTTAAGGTTAAACGGAAGGTTGATGGTACTATTGAGAGGCATAAAGCCCGTTTGGTGGCTCAAGGGTTTACACAACACGCCGGTCTTGATTATGACGAGACGTTTAGCCCGGTTGTCAAACCCTCTACTATTCGCACCGTGTTGACAGTTGCCCATTCTCGAGGGTGGGATATTAAACAACTCGATGTCAGGAATGCATTTCTTAATGGAGTTCTCCATGAAGAGGTTTATATGAAGCAACCTCCTGGTTTTGTGGATCCTACTCGTCCGGATTCGGTTTGTCACCTTCATAAGGCTCTTTATGGATTAAAACAATCCCCTCGAGCATGGTTTCATCATCTTCATGAGTTTCTTCTTTGCCACAAGTTTGTCAATAGTCTATCTGATTCATCACTGTTCATTCGGCATTCCTCCGGTAACACTACTATTATTCTAGTTTATATCGATGATATCATCATCACGGGGTCTTCTCCGTCTGTCATCTCCACCGTGATTGATGCTATTTGTGCAACGTTTGATAGTCGTCGTCTTGGGGATTTGAGTTTTTTTCTTGGGTCTTGAAGCATCTCGAGATGAAACTTCGTTAAAATTGTGTCAACAGAGGTATGCCTTGGATCTTTTAGATCGCTTTAATATGTCTGATTGTAAACCTGTTTCTACTCCATCCGCTCCCCACTCACCTGCTGTCGCCATGATGGTGATCCTGTGCCTGATCCATCTGTATATCGAAGTCTTGTTGGTGGGTTACAATATCTTACACTCACACGACCAGATATTGCCTTCTCGGTTAATCAAGTGTGTCAGTATATGCATCAACCTCGCTCCTCTCACTTCATTGCGGCAAAGCGAATACTTCGATTTGTTAAAGGCACATTATCATTAGTGGCTCACATTTCATCGATCCTTGAATTTCTCTCTGGTCCGTGCATACTCGATGCCGACTGGCCGGTGATCCGTATGATAGGCGTTCAACTTCGGAGCATGCATTTTTGTTGGGCCTAATCTTGTTTCTTGGACGGCAAAGAAACAAACTATGGTTGCTCGCTCAAGTAGTGAGGCCGAATATCGCGCCATCAAGCGACTACCACAAACTCGAGTTACGTTGGTTCTCGTATTTGTTTCGGGAGTCATGCATTCCATTTTCTACTCCCTTGCTTTTATGTGATAACATTTCGGCTTTACATATGGCTCTAATCCCGTGTTTCATGAACGCACTCGTCATATTGAAATTGATTATCATTTTGTTCGAGAATTAGTTACAAAGGGTTTTCTTCAAATCCGATATGTTTCACTGATGATCAACTTGTCACGTGTTTACAAAAGGGTTGTCTAAACCACGCTTTCAGTCACTAACTCTCAAGCTACAACTCCCTTATGGTCGTTTAGCTTGAGGGGGGGGTATAAGCTGAGTTTAGGATTCAGTGTATGTAAGTAAATGTTGTCTGTTGATGATCCATTTTCAGTAGTAGAATACAATGTATGTGTACATAGAAAGTTGTATATATAGCCTCATTTGAGGTGAAGAAATCAGACCAAGAAATATTTCTTCCCATACATATGTCCGTTCATTACATCAGTTTATACTCTTAACAGAAACAGCTTCACCCGCACGAGCAAGGGAATGGGAGATGGTCTTGGCATGAAGGATGTAATCCTGAATACTCATGCCGGGGGAGAGATTCAGATCATGAAGCTTCTCTTGGAGCTTTTGGATGTGAATGGTAGAGGCAACACCAAACTCTTTGGCTAGAAGATCCCAAGCCTCCGGTGCCATTTTACATGGGTTTACATGAGGCTGAACTTCGGGTGTAACTGTTGCTTTGATCCATCCGAGAACGAAACGAGAGGTGTGGATAAAAGCTTCATAAGCTGGATTTTTGGAGGTGGTATTGTTGGCACTAACAAGGGTTTGGGAGGATGGGATTTTATCAGTGACAACATCTGTGAGGTAGTGAATTTCCAACATGAATAGGAAGAGGGAACTCTAGTTATGATAATTCCCATTCGACAATCGACTATGCCCCATGTACGATTGTACGTTGAAGAGAATAGGGAGTCCATGCTTGTTGCATGGGTTAACTTTCCCGGGATCGATGGTAACCATGGTTTTTGTAGCTTCGTCACCCATGGCTATATTGAAGTTGCTCTTAATACCATGAACGAATAATCAACCTGCAGAAGATGAGAAGAGATAACAGAAAATAATGGGAAATAGAGATGACAGAAAAGAATTAAGAAGAAGAAGAACTCACGACAGAGAGAGAAAAAGGAAGACCAACTCGAATCTTTTGGTTTCCAATCCATGTTATTTATATGACCATGTACAGTCCTATTCCTATGAAAGATTACAATCACCTACAACACTATGGAAATATATTCATGACTTCTAATCTATCTCAATCACACTCCATAATATTTGGGATATACAAGGGATATTTACATAGGGAAATGATATACCATAATATGTACACCAGATACGAAAGATATACCATATCACGTATCCTTGCTTTCATATAGATCGAAAACTGCTGTTTCTAGATTTCTTTAGGTTTCACGGAGGTGAAATCGCATTTCTTATCTGTCACATTTCAAAATTCCCACTTGACGAAACTTAGGATCCGTTTTTTCGGGGGACAAAAATATTTTCTCCATTTTTCGATGTTTGGTAAACATTGAAAAATAGAGTCAGCGAAAAAGATTTTTCGATTAATGGAAAATAGGTTTGTTTTCTAAATAAAATCTTTTCCAAATTTATTTTGCTAAAAACATTTTTCAAAAAATGTTTTTTAACATAATCACCCCCAAACCACCACCACCCCCTACACTCCCATCCCCAACCCCCTTCCTCGTCAATTTTTTTTCTCATACTAATTTTTTTTACCAACTCTCCTGCCGCCCCTCCCCCACCACACCATGCCCCGTCAATTTTTTCTCATATTAATTTTTTTATCAACTCTCCTGCCTCCCCTCCCTCCCATCAATTTTTTTTCTCATATTTTTTTTTATCGACTCTCCTACCGCCCCTCCAACCCCCACCCCCACCCGGCCAATTTTTTTGCCTATATTAATTTTTTATTAGCCTCCCCTGCAGCCTCTCCACTCCCACCCACACACTCCGCCCCGCTTCGTCATTTTTTTTGCCCATATTTTTTTTATCAACTCTCCTACCGCCCCCCTAACCCCCCACCCATCCACCCTGTCAAATTTTTTTTGCTCATATTTTTTATCAACTCTTTTGCCGTCCCTCCAAACCCCCACCCCACCCACCCACCTCCAATCCCCTAAAAATTACTCATATTAAAAATGTTTTTTGAAAAACATTTTTCGTATATTTACCAAACAACCGAATGTTATATTACGGAAAACATTTTTATTTTCCAGAAACCATTTTATAGAAAACATTTTCCCCAAATAAAACAGAGCCTTAGAAACCGCGGGTTAACCAATGAACAAACACTTGGTTATTTCTTACAAACTTTGTTATTTTGTGCAATATTTTCTAGTATTTTGAGAAATGCTTTTTAAAAATTTTGAAAATAAAAAGAGACATTTTGAGTAAAAGTTTGTTAGTAAAGTTAACGATGCGTGTAATTTCAAACAAACCCGAGGGGCTTAAGATCCTATACTACAAAGACGGGGCCATCTCGCACAAATGAGAAAATCAAGTTGTAACAGCCGTGGTTTTGCTTCAGTTATTTCCTTGAACTCCATAACTTGGTTTACTTAGGGCTCATGAGATTCAACTGGGATTCAGGATCCTTGAACGTATTTCATTGTTTTTCTGATTCAATATGAGAACGAATTGGATTCAATCTTCAAAAAGATCTGCCCCTTTGCCAAGTAAGAATGTTTGTGTGTGTGTACAGAGTGATCTGATGAGCTCTTACCTCTTACCAGTCTCGACAATGTCAATGCCATAGTTGTTTCCTTTCTTCCTGCATGGAATATAAGTTTCTAGGCTGTTAGATACATAATAATTATATAGCGTAGCATGGATAGAACAAGAGATCACAGCCTGCCACTTACATGCACCGGGCCTTGTCAGCACAATCACAGTTGCCACAGATCGACATGGTTAAGTAGTTGGAAATAGCAGAAATTTAAAACTTATAAGGGTTTAATTATCAATTCATTACTCTATTTCTTCCACTCTTCTTCTTTGATTAGCTCTAACCCTCCCATCTCTTTCTCCCTTTTCTTCATTGATGGGTAAATTTCAAAGTTCAATGATTTTAACCTATCAATTTTGAAAACATACTATCTTTTAGGGAAAAAAATGGTAAATGAGATTATCATTTCTGAATGGAGGGAGTAATATAACCTCCAAATGTACACAAATAAGTGCCCCCAACACTCACCATTGCTCACATGCTACTTAATATCCATAAAGACCATAAATATCAACCAAGGCACCCTCACAGTAAAGGAGTAATCATAGAAACTTTATGCGTAGAGTTTGTCAAAATATTAATGCTTGAGAAGGCAGGCAGGCTGCTTTGAACGAGTTAATCTTTGAATATTATGCTGTATAATTAAGATTAATCTTTCCTTGTCAGAAAATGACCCACATGAGAAATGTATAACTTCTTTAAGGGTGCAGCTGATTCGAGAAGGGCTTATTCTATTTACGTGTCCAGTATAATCTTTTCAAAATCAGACGAATACGACAAGGGCTTATTCTATCTACGTGTCCCGCATAATCTTTTCGCTGTCCAAGTCAAAATCAGACGAATAGAGTTTTCTTTGTTCACAAGGCAAGGGTGCCAGCAAGTGCACCCAAGATCAATTGATCCTGTCGATACCAAGAATTGTGTGCAGGATTAGGTTCGGTTGTGGTGGTCTGGGTTTTTGTGGGAGGTGTGCCGTCTGTAGGGGTTGTAGTATGTCTGTAGGGGTTGTAGTAGCTGATGTGGTGGTGGTAGTTGTGTTTTCTGGTGGTTGTGGATGAGAGCCATCCAGAAATTTGAACAAATGGCCGATAAGGGTGGCTTGAATTTGTGTTTTCCATGGAATATAGGTGGTGGGTGTAAGGCGAAGAACGTGAGTGAGAGAGACAACTATTAACTATCAAAGGATGGTTAGGGTCTGCTGGGTTTGGGAGAGTATAATCACCGCCGGTCATTGTGATTGGAAAAATTCGGATCAAGCTCTGATACCATAATAAAGTCTGAGGTTCCACCTTAAAACCAATTGGTATTAAGGGGAGTAGCCCAGGATCCTTATATGTTAGAGATAAGTCTTGTTTATTCCCGATGTGGGATAATTTTCTCTTACTTGCCCTCTCACGTGTAGCCGAACTTTGCCAAAGGCTTACAAATATTTTGGACGAGGAAGGATCAAGGCAATAATACGCACTCTGATTAGGAGAATATCCGACAAAGACACATGGTTTTGAACGAGGATCAAGCTTGTTAGTTGTGTATGGACGAAGCCATGGGTAGCATAAACAACCAAAACTCTTAAGTTCCAGATAGTTTGGCGGCTGCCCATGAAGAACAGAAAAAGGTGATTGCAATTTGAGAGTAGGTGTAGGCATTCTGTTGATTAGATATCTGGCAGTGACAAATGCTAAGAACCAATACTTTCGTGGCATATGAGAATGAGAGAGTAGAGATAGACCAGTTTCAACAATGTGTCTATGTCTACGCTCGGAATATCCATTATGTTCTGGAGTATGTGGTGGAGAGGTGAGATGAGTGATCCCATGAGAAGCAAGTGTAGATTTGAGACCAAGATATTCACCACCATTGTCACTAAATATGGTGATAATGGGGCGTCTGAAGTATTTTTCAAAAGGTTAAAGAAAAACGAGGAAAATCTGGATCGAAAGCTACATCAAAAAACCTCAAGCCTAAAAGGGCTTGGATTAATAAAAGGCAATTTGATTGACCTTTTTTATTTATTTTATTTTATAGTTTTTCTTTTATTTATTGTATTTTTTAATTTTCAATAAAATATAGGGGGCATTGCCCTTTTCGCCAAAAAAAAAAAATATTTTGGTAAATGATTGTCAAGTGGCTGAATATTGAAATCTTGGTATAATTTTGACACACTTATGGACTATGGGTATTCAGTATTCAGACTTCGGTTGCGTTCGATAGCATGCAATAATGAGTTGGTCTGCTGAGAAACGCGTTTCTCCATAAGTTATGGAGAAACGTGTTTTTCCAAATGTTCTGGATATCAGTTTCAATAGGTTCTGGATATCCAGAAACCTACAAAATGATATCCAGAAACCTACAAAATGATATCCAGAAACATTTAATAAATTTCTGGATATCATTTCAAAAGGATCTGGATATCCTTTGAAAGGTTCGCTATCCACAAAACAAATAACTAAATCAATTTGACGCCATGGAAATGGCAATACGACAAATACAACAATGAGCACTTCCATAACACAATGATATCCGAAAATAGAAAATGATATCCGTAAATTTACAAAATGATATCCAGTAAATTTACAAAATGATATTCGTAAATTACAAAATGATATCCGTAAATTACAAAATGATATCCGTAGAACTTATAAAATGATATCCAGAAACTTACAAAATGATATCCAAACATTTAATAAATTTCGGATATCATTTCAAAAGGATCCGATATCCTTTTGAAAGGTTCTGCTATCCACAAAACAAATAACTAAATCAATTTGACGCCACGGGAATGGCAATGACGACATGGTCCACAATAATGAGCGAAGCTTAACACAATGAATCCTCCAAGAACCAAGAATCGTAACAAACGCCGTATGTATACAGTAACAAACCTTATCAACAATTGCCATTCATTTGAAGCGGAATCAACGCGGCGGATCACACCGGCCGTGGACATGAGGCCGGGTTGGAGATGGCAGGCGTAAACCATGTGCGACGCTCTGGCGGGAGATGGATTTATGCCGATCAATCGGGAGTGAGATTAGGTCGGTGAGGAAAGGAATTGAGGTAGAGGGAGGTCGCCGACCGGAGGGAGAAGTTAGGTTGAGGTGAAGGGGATGATTGAGGGAGGTCGCCGGTCAATTGCGTTTAGAGAGAGAGCTGGATCAATTGCGTTTAGAGAGAGAGAGGAGAGAAAATGAATCTCGCGTGCGTGCACATTCGCAGTGTGTTGTTGGGAGAAAAATTGGAAAAAACCCGTTTCTCCTTAAATTGGGGAGAAACGCGTTTCTCCCCAGATTTTATCTGCAATAATTTGGTGCACGGTTTGAGTTATTTTCAAAATCATGATTTGTAGTTATTGGACCTTTTTCTTTCCTTCTTTCTTGCTATTCTAGTATACTTCTTCAAAAGGGTCTCCTCAAAAGGAATCACCAAATTAACTTAAAAGGGAAATTTGAGGCTTATGGGCATTTTTAGGGAAGAAATCAAGATTACGATGAGCAAAAAATTAATGTGAGAAATACAAAAAAAAAAAAAAAAAAGGAAAAAGAAGTAAAAGAGGGAAAATGAAGCCTAATTTGCTTTAGGGAAAATCAAAATTTGATCCGCCTTAAAACTAAATGGTATTTCTACAACTATGAATTCAAATATATAAGAATGAATTTATAAAATAAGTAGGTTTAGTTAGATTAATTATATTTCACATATTAAAAATGAATTTGGTATGTTTATTTCAGATATACAAGGATAGTTTATCTTTAATTTCGCGGGTCTGAAAGCTGGAAGAATCTGGGGCAGGCCGACACGCCCCTCATCTCGTCCATTCATTTTATTCTAAATAATCCACATTGTAATGGGGGTTAATTTCGAATGTTCCGTTGCCCGATTTGATTTCGCACATCCAAATCCAATAGTCAAAGATTACTGTCACTCCTCATACAACTGGACCCAAAATTCTAAAAGCACATGTGGATAGCAACATATTTCCGTTATAGGGGAAGAAATAACAACTGACACACCAGAACACATAAAGTCTTTGAGCTCTTCATTTCCAGGCTCTCAACATTACACCACCCTCCATCTTCCCCTCACAATTCCACTTCTTCATCAATCATTCATCTTCCATTACCACTATAAATCCTTCCCCATTTCCCACTCACTCCAAATTCATCTCCAATCTCTTCTCTTCCAACCAATCATCCTCCCAAAACTGCAACAAACAATGGTTGCTCTGTTTTTAACTTCCATTACTTTCAACTCAATCACTTCCCCATTCTTTCTTCCTTCTCTTGCCTCCGCTCCCAAAAGCCTCTCTGTCAAGCTCCCGAACCAGTTTCTGTCTCGTAGCCTTGCAGTCTCCAACCCTGCCACCGCTGCCATGAGTTCATTCACTTGCAAGGCCACCGAATCTGCTGATTCTGTAACACCCAGTAAGAAAGATTCAATCTTTCAAAATACCCATATTTTTTTTTTCATTTTGTGATTGATTCATGTGAAACTTTCTTGTTAATTTATTGTGTGTTCTTGGTTAATATCAGCTAAGGTCCAAGAATTGTGTGTTTATGAGATCAATGAGCGTGACCGCAGTAGCCCTGCTTATCTTCGTTTAAGCCAAAAGACTGTCAATTCTCTTGGAGATATTGTCCCCTTTACCAATAAGGTATTCCTCCGTCCCAAAATAATTACTCATTTTTGTCATTTCCCTTGTTTTGGGGAAATAAACTAACAAACATAACTAACTCCAATTTATTCGCTCTAAAAAAAATTTTCTTCAGATTTATTCCGGAGACCTGCAGAAAAGATTGGGAATAACGGCCGGAATATGCCTTCTGATCAAGCATTTACCGGAGAAGAATGGTGACCTTTATGAGGCTATATACACCTTTCACATGGGTGACTATGGTCAAATATCAACACAAGGAGCTTACAATACCACAGAGGACACTTTCTTATCGGTGACCGGTGGGACCGGCGTGTTTGAGGGTGCGCGTGGACAGGTGAAGCTGCAGCAGCTGATTTTCCCAGTGAAGTTATTCTACACTTTTTACTTGAAAGATATTCCGGATTTGCCTAAGGAGTTGCTTGGTACCCCAGTTCCTCCTTCGCCTGCCGTTGAGCCTACTGCTGCTGCTAGAGCTTGTGAGCCTGGTGCCACAGGTCCTAATTATAGTGATTAGTTTGTTGGTGAGGTGCGCTAGTGTGATTAAGAATGGCGGGAAAGTTTGATCCATTTTACCTTTACTAATGAATAAATGTTTGATCGATTTTATTAATTGGTTTTTTCTATCTATTTATTCTAGAGTCTTCAATTCGGGATGGGACGGGACGAAAGTATGAAATCCTGTAATTTTACGGGACGGGGACGTCCCGAATTATTCGTGAGACAGAAAATACTCATCTTATTCCATTCCAACTCGGGACAATGCGGGACAAGAATAGGCTAATATTGTAAACTAAAATCTAACTAAGATGATATCAAAACATTAAATTGAAAATATATGATTAATTTTTTGCAATCCAACCAAAATAGAAACTTGTTAAGTTCATAAAACAGTTTAATCAACACAAAAAGTCAATGGTAATTGAAAAAAAAACTAAGATTAAGTGATAAAATACCTTTTTAGGTTAAAAAAGTTGAAATTATAATTAAAATTATAAAAATGTGGGATGTCCGGTACTTGTCCCGCGACCCAAATAGGCTCGATTTTATACGGAATTAGAATAGCCAAAATCTAGGGAGAAACGCGTTTCTCCATAAGTTATGGAGAAACGGGTCCCGACTTGTCGCGCGACAATGAACTGGATATCCAGAACCTTATGAAAGTGATATCCAGAAACCTTCAAATGAATATTCAGAAACCTTCAAAATGTTTCTGGATATTCATTTGATGGTTTCTGGATATACATTTGAAGGTTTCTGGATATCCGTAAAACCTTCAATAGCAATTTCTGGATATGCCCTAACACATTTCTGGATATGCCCCTAACAGTTTCTGGATATGCACCTAACAGTTTCTGGATATACATTTCACATACTTTCTGGATATGCACCTAACAGTTTCTGGATATCAAACCCAAAGCTTCTGGATATCCAGAAGCTTTTGGTCTTGGCCTTGAATTTTTTTTTTTCTGGATATCAAATGTAAAGCTTCTGGCTATTAAAAACACGTTTCTCCATAGTTATGGAGAAACGCATTTCTCAACAGACCTACTCATTAGAATATACTATCACATCTCCCAAATTGACGGCCCTAATTTGTTTTTTTCATTCTAGATAGTCCTACTAATTGGGATCCGTTTTTTCGGGGGACAAAAATATTTTCTCCATTTTTCGATGTTTGGTAAACATTGAAAAATAGAGTCAGCGAAAAAGATTTTTCGATTAATGGAAAATAGGTTTGTTTTCTAAATAAAATCTTTTCCAAATTTATTTTGCTCAACACATTTTTCAAAAAATGTTTTTTAACATAATCACCCCCAAACCACCACCACCCCCTACACTCCCATCCCCAACCCCCCTCCTCGTCAATTTTTTTTCTTATACTAATTTTTTTTACCAACTCTCCTCCCGCCCCTCCCCTACCACACCACGCCCCGTCAATTTTTTCTCATATTAATTTTTTTATCAACTCTCCTGCCTCCCCTCCCTCCCATCAATTTTTTTTTTCTCATATTAATTTTTTTATCGACTCTCCTGCCGCCCCTCCAACCCCCACCCCCACCCGGTCAATTTTTTTTTGCCTATATTAATTTTTTATTAGCCTCCCCTGCAGCCTCTCCACTCCCACCCACACACTCCGCCCCGCTTCGTCATTTTTTTTGCCCATATTTTTTTTATCAACTCTCCTACCGCCCCTCTAACCCCCCACCCATCCACCCTGTCAAATTTTTTTTGCTCATATTTTTTTATCAACTCTTTTGCCGTCCCTCCAAACCCCCACCCCACCCACCCACCTCCAATCCCCCTAAAAAATTACTCATATTAAAATGTTTTTTGAAAAACATTTTTCGTATATTTACCAAACAACCGAATGTTATATTACGGAAAACATTTTTATTTTCCAGAAACCATTTTATAGAAAACATTTTCCCCAAATAAAACAGAGCCTTAGAAACCGCGGGTTAACCAATGAACAAACACTTGGTTATTTCTTACAAACTTTGTTATTTTGTGCAATATTTTCTAGTATTTTGAGAAATGCTTTTTAAAAATTTTGAAAATAAAAAGAGACATTTTGAGTAAAAGTTTGTTAGTAAAGTTAACGATGCGTGTAATTTCTGAAACAAACCCGAGGGGCTTAAGATCCTATACTACAGCACCGGGGGCCATCTGCACAAATGAGAAAATCAAGTTGTAACAAAGCCGTGGTTTTGCTTCGCTTATTTCCTTGAACTCCATAACTTGGTTTACTTAGGGCTCATAAGATTCAACCGGGATTCCGTGATCCTCAACGTATTTCATTGTTTTTCTGATTCAATATGAGAACGAATTGGATTCAATCTTCAAAAAGATCTGCCCCTTTGCCAAGTAAGAATGTTTGTGTGTGTGTACAGAGTGATCTGATGAGCTCTTACCTCTTACCAGTCTCGACAATGTCAATGCCATAGTTGTTTCCTTTCTTCCTGCATGGAATATAAGTTTCTAGGCTGTTAGATACATAATAATTATATAGCAGAGCATGGATAGAACAAGAGATCGGCACTCGCCACTTACATGCACCGGGCCTCACAAGACAATCACAGTTGCCACAGATCGACATGGTTAAGTAGTTGGAAATAGCAGAAATTTAAAACTTATAAGGGTTTAATTATCAATTCATTACTCTATTTCTTCCACTCTTCTTCTTTGATTAGCTCTAACCCTCCCATCTCTTTCTCCCTTTTCTTCATTGGTTGGTAAATTTCAAAGTTCAATGATTTTAACCTATCAATTTTGAAAACATACTATCTTTTAGGGAAAAAAATGGTAAATGAGATTATCATTTCTGAATGGAGGGAGTAATATAACCTCCAAATGTACACAAATAAGTGCCCCCAACACTCACCATTGCTCACATGCTACTTAATATCCATAAAGACCATAAATATCAACCAAGGCACCCTCACAGTAAAGGAGTAATCATAGAAACTTTAGGATCGATGCTACGAATTTCAAGTCCTAATGGATGTACCAAAGATGTGTTTTGTTGACTTGTGAGTTAGAAATCAAAGCTTAAGCGATTCTCTGAGCTCGATACAATCTAGCTATATAGTGCAAGGACTATCAAATAGGTGATCAAACCCTATATTTACATCGAATTAAACGACAAAATTGCATTAATCCCTAACTTCTAATAATTATAGCATTTCTTTATGAAGTAGCTCAGCTTGATATCAATTAGAACAAAGCAAAAAATAAAATAAAAATAAAAATAAAAATCCAATGGATTGTTTTTACCAGAATCTAACGTATTAAATTAGACAATGAAAAGAAAAACATTTTAGACATATGAGCTCATTAAGGAACATATCAATTATAAAATCAAGCAGCTAGGACCCTAAAACACATTTGATTAACTGAAACAACTGAAAAGGCCAACAAATCCAATAGGAAACAAAACACTGAAAATGATATCACAGAAGCAAACAACGGAGAAGCCATAGATTTGCTGAACCAAATCTCTTTCGCATCACATCATATTTTTACGACATCCGACTGTCTATACATCTTTCCAAGGACCTGCTTCATTATTTTCTTACAATAATGGTGAAAATCAGACTGTTTTATCTCATTATCTTTACTCAAAGGTACTTTTCAAACACCATTTTTGGATTTCGTATCACTATTACATACTGTCAATAAAAAATAAAAATCAGACACATTATGCTACCACTGAATCTCTCTGCAGGAACACTATTTGGTATTGACTGAAAACACATCCCAAATCAATAGTATCATAGAATATATACATCTTTTGGACATTCATTTGGGACGGAAGGAGTACGAATTATGCGATCAAACCCTAACGAAAGAGAACAATTGCATCAAAGCCTTGCTTATACAACATTCCACGCTGATAAGGCAAGATCTATAAAAGTCAATTTCAGCACAAATAACATTTATACTATATAACCAATTGATTAATGATTCAAAAAGAAAAATCAGAATTTATTTAGTGTAATCAGCTTGCAATAGAAACAGATAGGAAAGAAGAAGATGAACAAAGTGAATCAAATAGACATGGAGTTTGATTGAACATAGAATGATATCTCATTGATGAAATTCAGTACGATTCCTGCATATTTGAAATAAGACTAAACTAAATTAGATTGCATATGTATTCTGATAAGAAAATAACTTTTCATGCCACATCATGCTTTGTTGTATTTGAAATGCATGTACCTAGATAAATTAATATACTTGGCACATATTGGTCCTCACGTACCTGACTGGTGTAAATGATAATATATATATCAAAGTAAGTACAAATTACCTACCCACCGAAAATGTCAATATAAGCAAAAAGATATGTCAAGAAAACAAATGTGACTTGATACATACAAGCATATGCTAATTGTACATCACTTATTTTCTAGTATAAATGTTTATAATGTTACGATTACCTCACAATTTGTGGAAAACTTCCTTATAGACCACATTGTGCGTTTGACCATCTTTTTCACAAATTAATATTTTGAACCACTTCTTGCTAGTAACTCTGGAGATTGCCACATACAATTGATCATGACTGAATATAGGCCTGGGAAGGTAGAGTCCAACGTGCAAAAGCGACTGCCCCTGGCACTTATTTATGGTCATAAAAAGCGACTGCCCTGGCTCTTATTCATAGTCATAGCAAAGCATATGACTAATAGGAACTGCCTACGTTGGAATTTGACAGGGAATTTTGTCAAATCTAATGGGCCCATAATCATTCTAGGCACAAACACTTTATGCCAACATTTTTTCCAGAAAGCATTCTTGCTTCAACCACATGTTTTCCTAGATTCGTGATGATCATTCTCATTTCATTGCATAGCTCTGATGCTTGATCGATGTTCCTAAGTAGCATTACCATACATCCAACCTTCAGACGAATAGTATGGTTCGGCAATCCCAAGCATTTAATCGTATTAAGAAACTCAACAAGGAATATATCCTCGTGGCCAACAATATCTCTGTCCTCCTTGCTGATGCTATCTGAACTCATATACTCCACCTCTTCACCGAGAAACAACAATGACATCACATAATCATTGATACTATCTACTATTTCATTCGTTGGTGCCAAAACAACTCTATTCTGAAAGAATCCATCAACAAACATGTTCTGTAATATGTTAGGATAAGTATATTCGACGATAGTTGCAATAGGATCAACTGCATATCTTATCAGAATGTCATCCGATAGCTATCAACTTCTCCATCATTTTCTCCACCGGCATCCCCATCTCCGACCCGTAATATCCATTCAGCAAATTCCTTGGTCTCCAAATAATCGGAAGAAGATGATCTGACCTGCATACAGACAATGATTGATATAAAATATTCAATGACTGAAATAGAAAAACGTAGAATATTTAGAGTTTAATATCAGATGAGTTTAGATAAGTTTACCAATAATCTCATGTTTTTTGTCAATTTAAGAACCTCACACGAATTCCAAAGTTTAGATGAACTAATGGTAGCATGCACAATATCATGTCGGCTTTCTTTGGGAACAACCAGCAATATTTGCCTGAAATCTCCTCCAAACACAACAACTAATCCACTGAAGGGCTTATCAGAGCATCGACCGTCAGATATACGCGTAATGTCCCTCAAGCTCCTGTCAAGAGCCTCAAAGCAGTGCTTGTGGGTCATTGGAGCCTTATCCCAAATTATGAGCTTTGTTTTCTTTAGAAGATCACACATTTCAGAACCCGGTTTAATCTTGCTACAAGTTGAGCTTTCATCGACCTGGATGGGTATACCAAATCTGGAGTGAGCAGTTCTACCCCTAGGAAGAAGCAAAGAAGCACTATCGCTAGAATCCACAATGTCTTCCATATGAAAGTCTTTCCCGTAACTCCATACCCATACAGAAAGAACACTCCACCATTGCCACTATCAACTGCAGTCATAATTTTATCATAAACCATCTTTTGTTCTTCGGTCAAATATGCATATAATCTATAGTGCTCAGCCTTCATCTCATCTATGTCGTATGACATTTCAACTAATATTAGCATATTCTCCGCATCACATATGACAAAAGTGCTAGTTTTATGCATATCTTTAAAATTCAGGAGTCTGCTGCAATTTGCTGCCAAGAACTTATCAATTTCAACAAATGCAAAAATTTTAACTTGCTTGTCACTGAGTGTTAGACCTGTATATAAGAAATTGATTCACATTAAGAAGAAAATGCTCAAAAAATGATTTATAAACTTGAGTTAAATAAATAATATATGCAATGTGATATATATATATATCACAAAAAAAAAGAAATATAATTTATTAAAACATTTACCAGGATTGTTAAAATTCTTTTGATGCTTGTAGATGATATCATCCGAAAAAAGTTGCCAAGTTTTATTCTAGACGTCTTCTGGCCTCGACATACTATTAGATATTAGTAGCATCGCGAATAGTCTTCTTAAGTAATCCGAAGGTTCCCATTCATTTGCTTCTTTTATTTCATCAACATATTCTTTATCATTATCTAACAATCATAGATCATAACATGCTGCTTTGTAATCATCGTACATGGTGCCATTTACAGTTTTCAAATCATTATGGCATGAGCACCAGCAATATGATTTAACATTATCCTCAAATAGTAGATATCTATACTCTATAAAGAATTGTAGCCTTGATAGTTTCTATTATTCGGTACCAGTTTAACTGTATTTTGCTGCTAATGAAGAGTCCAGTGCCATTTTCAAAAACTGAGATGACATATCAAGGGCAAAGAGTGTGATATGTGTTCTTCACCCAAAAATTCTAATTTTTACTCCCTCTTTTCACCCAAAAATTCCTATTAAAAAGCCAATATTCGAAGGTATACCATGATAAATAATGCACGTGAAAGTCATCAATCTTTCTATGATAGCTTACATGCTTATTTAATATACAAGGTGTATACTCGAAACATCATGGAAAGTATAAAATCAAAATTCTGTTATGGGTCTCTTAAAATAGGATGTCCAGATGATGAAAGTATTACCGTAGCATCTTTGAGTGGAAATGAGGGAATATTTGACACGTACGGTGGTAACTGTTAATGCTTGAGAACATAAATATATATCTTGATTTGTAGGAGAATGAATACACTGAATGTCATCGGTCATAACATGAGAGAAAAAGATTATCATATGTGTTAGACGTTTCTAGTGATATCCTTGGACTTTTAGATACTTGCTATAAAACCATTGTGTTTTTTTGTCGCTTAATTTTTTCATTTAATCATTAATTATAATATACATTCTCCGTTCCAATATACGTGTCAATTTTTTAAGCATTCAGATTGGGACACATGAAATACTATAAATTCTATAGCATATTCAAGCGATAAATTAATCAGGGCTCAACAATATTTGAACAGATTTGCAGAAGAAAAAGATTTGTAGAAGAAAAAGATTGGATGTGACTATGCAGACCGATAGATGCAAAAGTTGGAGTCAATGAAAAAAAAAATAAGGAATTGAATTACCTGTATGTGTCACAGGAGATAAGAAGATGAAGAAGAACAGATTTGCAAACAAAAAAGATTGGAGTATAAAAAAAAGAGATTTATCCTAAGATGACTCGAATATATTTGCAGTAGAAAAAGAAAGAGGGAGGCGGGTGCTTTGGTGAGGAAAAAGAAGGAAATATAATGGTATGTTTGTTTAAATTTGAAATATTAAAATCGAAAAATAAAAATAAGATTGATATTTGGATTAAAATCTGGGCAAATCTCCTATAAATCTGATGTGTAATTTGAGATTAAATCTGGTTGGAATTCAAAGTCCTGATTGTTAGCTGATATATATTGTAATTGTGTATATATTTTCTTGTATAGATTATTAGGACTCATGTAATTGCGTATATATGATTACTGAATCATTACAAAGGGATGTTTGGATTAAAATCCGGGTGAATATCCTAAAAATCTGGCGTGTAATTTGGGATTAAATATGGGTGAAATTCAAATTCTCTTATTTTCAAAATTTATAATTTAAGTAAATATAATTACTAATTACTATGTAAAATTAAATGAATTAAAATTAGTTAAAAGGTAGACTTAAATACCGAATGAGAAGCCGCCACATGGAATTCTACGTCATAATTCCACGTGGCAGGCTGTGTGCATCAGAATTTCTTCTGTTTTAATAGATTATATAGGTGGTATTTCTACGAATATGAATCCAAATCTATACTATAAGTATTTTAAAGTAGGATGTTGTACAATGCAGCGGAAGCAAATAAACAATAACTAAGAACACAATTGAGAAATCGAAAGAGAAAGAGATGTAATTGGGGTTATGAATTTCGCCTCTTTGTATTATGTGCAATGATCCAACTGTTTACATAGGTTTACATAACATATATATATATATATATATATATATATATATATATATATATATATATATATATATATATATATATATATATATATATATATATATATATATATTAACCAAGACCCTAGCCAAACTTAGACCAAAAAACAAAGAGGCCCGTCAGCCCAAACCGAAAAAACGCCGCCAGGCGCCCGCCCCATGTGATCCCAGGTGCCCGCCTGGGCCCTTGACATGCCACGGACAACCTACGGACTTTGAGGCGCTCGCCCAAGGATCTCCCATGCACCCGCCTCAATGCTGCACCTCATGGCCTCAGCCTCGGCCTTCCAGGCGCCCGCCTCGGCCTGGTGAGGCACCCGCCTCAAGCTGCAGAAGCTCCACGGTTTTGCTGAAGATGCGTAATCCAGAGGGCGCCGGGCCCTTTGCCAGGACATCGAGCCATAATATCCAACATAGGCCAAATGCAATAGGGTGATTATACGTCAGCATGAAGAGGTGATTTTTGATTTCTCAGCCTCCCACATCACATACCCTTTGCTATTCCGTTGCTGAGCCGTTTTTTTGCAAATAGCTATACATATTAGGTCAAATGAGTAGGTATTACTAGGTTCATATATAGGGTTTAAATCTAAAGTTTACTTCTAATGGTGAAAAGTTCAAGCTACTTATTAACTTATTAATATATGCAATCATATGTTACACTTCAGTAATGAAAGATTATTATAAGAAGTATTAAAGTTCTTGAACTAGAAAAGTGCTATTAAGCTTTGTTTTGACAGTTTATATATGAGTAGGTGAATTGTTTTCTTACATTGAATTAAATCTTTGTATATTCTATTGTCTAATTATGAGTGTATATGCATTGTATTATGTAATATTCTTTACGTGTATAAGCTAATATATGACATGTGATCTCTATACATTGTATAGTATAATGAATGGTTATTTATTTGAAGTGATGCATGGACTATAATTATTACGTTGTATTCTAGATGTATGCAGGAAATTTGCTTTAATGGTTTTAGTATAGGGCCAAATGAACCATTTCTTTTATTTCATTGCAGAGTCTTTTGTCCTCCCAATTCAATGTAGATTGCATGTAACTGATTATTCCATTAATGTAAGGAATGCATAATGTCATGACTGAAGAAATAACTTTCAAACATGAATGAATTATCCTGAATTTGGACGGTTGGTAATGCAAATGGTTTTAGCCGTTACTAAAACTATTGCATATCGTACATCTACATCGCCTAACATATATATATACTTTCGCGCCATACGCTAACAGCCGCACCAAATTCTCGCTACATTATTCTATTCGCTATACCTCTCAAACGACGATGGCCTCACGCGTAACATCCATTGACCAGCTATACAAGGGCCGTCATGTGTACAACACTAAGAAAGACATGGAATTTATAAGCATGGACTTTGTCGCCTTGGATGACAAGGTTAGGCGTGTTCTTTGCCTCTCAAAACTAATATACATGTTTAATTTGTTTGAATACAATAAAATAATTCGCTTGTTACTTTAACCTCTAACATAGAATTTGTTTCCCGCTGCATAGAACCAGGCTATTCATTGCTTTGTATTAGGAGTCGTTTCATACCCGACTTTCGTGGATAATCAAAGAGGGATGTATTTATTCTATAAAGAATTTTCTGGTCGACATTCCGAAGCCTGCTTTCCGTGTAATTAGGAGTGATATGTTCATCCTGTTAGACGCATCCACTCAATTTAAGGAAATTATTGCGAACTTACCAACTATTGGATTTCATAACTTTGACCTGGTAACATTTGTTGATTTACCAAGGATCAAAAGAGCCAGGGAAAGAATTTATGTGGTTAGTTTAATTGTAATCAAGTTATTATCGCTATTTAAAAAAAATTACATATATTATAAGCTCACAATTAATTGCAAAAATGCAGATGTCATTGGTTTTGTCACTGGTTTATCTGAGGTTACGAAAAGAGTGTATGACAAGAAAAAGACACACATGCAATATGTTGAAATTGAAGATAATAGGTAAATCTATTTTGGAACGTCAATTGCTTCTTAGATTTATTTTTACACTGAATTCTTTATATTTTCTTTTATTGATAGTCGCTTGAGACTTACTATTTGGGGAGAGGAAATGATTAGACGTGTAGCGAAAGTTGTCGAGAACAAGCATAGGATTTGGATTGTTACTTCGACAATCGTTAAAGTTGAAGGTATAGAATTCTTTTCCCATTTTAAAACCATGATTGGATTTGTTTCTGTTGGAAATTAAAACACTATATTTCCCCCCTTGCAAAGTTTAAATCGTTTATTGCCATCTGAAATACTGAACAAAAAATCAACCACTGCTACAGGCGTGTGTACTTTGCCCACCCGCTCTACAAAATTTTACGATGATAGGGATATTGTTGAAATCGTAACTTTATTTCAAGGTAATTGTCCTATGAATGTATTTTCAAAGGTCATTCTATCTATATAGAATTGTATTAACATTGATTAAAATTGTTGCATAGCTTTGACATGAGTAAATGTGAGAAACCTCTTGAGGAACTGTCCATATTCAGTACTGTTATTAGCAAGAAGGAATACGAAGCTGGCAAGAGATCTCTTGCTTAGATTCAAGAGATGACAGAGAGTGGCTCTGAAATTATAGGTTTGAATTTGTTGTGACTTTTCCTCCACTTCCTTATATTCCATTACTTAATAATTTTCCTACACTTTTTCAAGCCAAAATCATTTTTTGTGCATGCCGTAATAACTAAGATTGAGGAACAAAATGGTTGGAAGTACAACTCATATACAAAGTGTGGACGCAGAGTGTATTTGAATGATGGCGGTTACGTTGCGGTTATTGTGAGAGAGATGAGCCCTATCCAATTTTCAGTGCTCTCTTTAATTACTTGGTATTATATTGTCTAGTATAAGTTCTTCAATCTTAAAACTAATTTTAGTTTTTCCCGGATTCTAGGTATAGAGTTGAAATAGAGATAGATGAGAACGGAATGTCCCTTCAATGTGTTATGTTTGATAAAGAGGTCGAAAAATTAATCACTCTGAAGGCAGGGGAATTGGCACGACTTATGCTCGAGGTAATAGAATTAAATTAATGATTGTTAAACAAAATTTACAAAAAAAAAAAAACCTTCTGTCCTTTTTTTCCCTTATTAATAAAAATTATGAATAACATTGTTTGTAGGAAGATGAGGAGAGTAGCATTCCAAGCAAACTTAGTCAGATAGTGACGCAGCACGGAAGCCGATAAGTTTCGTGATTAGCGCACTAATCACAAGAACTCTTCAAGCGAAGAATCCTCAAACACAATACTGGAATCCACCAGTGATAATCTGGAATCCACCAGGAATTAAAGAGAAAAACTCTTAAAATCAAATATCATAAACTGTAAAACAGTGTTTAACAATGACCTAAGAGTGTTTAAATACTTTCTCCAAACCCTAAACAAACCCTAAAACAAAAATAACAAAGCAATGACTAAAATACCCCTAATTAAAATATTAAAATAAAACATTAAAATTAAAACCCTTAATTAAGTAATTTTAAAACAGTAAAACGGAACAAAGCAAAAACCAGTAATTTCCCCGTCATGTATGAGGCGCCCGCTTGGAGGAGGCCCAGGCGCCCGCCTGGGAGTCAGCAACTTGCTCCCTTGTTGATGCTTTGGACGAAGCGCCCACCTTGAAGATCCTTGTGCGCCCGCCTCGCGCCCAGAAACATTGATTATAATATTTGCAGGAATAATTTCACCACATACCTGAATGATTTCATCTTTTGCACACAAATATTCCTCCTTAACTCCCAAATTCTCCTCTTCAGCCCTTTCCTTCGTTTCAGCCAATGGAACTGCTGGAAAGATGGATTTGTCAACTTCTGAATTTAATTCTCCTCTGTTTGAATTTGATCCTTTCTTTTCAATCGGCTCGACGCGGTGGAGGTTTTCCCCGCAACTTTCTTCTTGAGCACAATTTTTGTTATTCTGCAACAAGACCTCGAACTGGCTCCGACGTTCTTCTTCAGCACGTTCATAGACTGTAGATCTACGCGCTTTCAGTTTCCGAATCTTGGCAGTGTAGTGATCGGCTTTGTCGGCATAGAAATTGGCTTCCATCCTATGTCGCTGCCTAAGCACTCGCTCCCTCGAGGCTCGATTCAGATCTCTGATTGATTTATATTTCTGCACAAGTCGATCATGCTTGTCCGCTTCGTCGAGTTCTTCTTCCTCTAACTCTAGAAAATATTGTTCCTGTTGTCGAGCACGATCCAATTGACGATCTATTTCGTGAATAACCTTGTCATCAGATCTTGTTACTTGAACCCCCATAACGAATCAGCGATGAAAAGACAGGATATGGCCTGCTCTGATACCAACTGACGCAGCACGGAAGCCGATAAGTTTCGTGATTAGCGCACTAATCACAAGAACTCTTCAAGCAAAGAATCCTCAAACACAATACTGGAATCCACCGGTGATAACTGAATCCACCAGGAATTAAAGAGAAAAACTCTTAAAATCAAATATCATAAACTGTAAAACAGTGTTTAACAATGGCCTAAGAGTGTTTAAATACTTTCTCCAAACCCTAAACAAACCCTAAAACAAAAATAACAAAGCAATGACTAAAATACCCCTAATTAAAATATTAAAATAAAACATTAAAATTAAAACCCTTAATTAAGTAATTTTAAAACAGTAAAACGGAACAAAGCAAAAACCAGTAATTTCCCCGTCATGTATGAGGCGCCCGCTTGGAGGAGGCCCAGGCGCCCGCCTGGGAGTCAGCAACTTGCTCCCTTGTTGATGCTTTGGATGAAGCGCCCGCCTTGAAGATCCTTGTGCGCCCGCCTCGCGCCCAGAAACATTGGCCATAAACGAACCACATTGAGGCGCCCGCTTGGGTTGTATTGAGGCGTCCGCCTCAATGCTAGAAGCTCTCCGCCGTGAATTCCATCCTCAATTCCTCCTACATCAGATAGTTGGCATGAAACACATGTTCCAGATTAAAATGAATGAGCAGAGCCGTAGCACATATAAAGAAAATTTCACTGTTGGACGAATTCTTTATGACTGTGATATTGTTGACGAATCCGAAGAAAAGGTTTGTTATTGATATTGTTGTTTTCAACTTTGCTCCATATATTTCTTAATTTATTCTATTCGGACTATAGGGGAAAAAATAGCTGCTGAGGAGGAAATAAACATTGGCATCAAAACTCCTTATCATTTGGATCGAAAACGTTCGTCTGGTAGCAGGTATGAAGATCAGAGTCTGTACTTTTAGTATAAACTCATTTATTTACAATAAATTATCTCTACTCTGTGTTATACTATTTTCTTCTTAATTATTTTTTTCTCGTATCAAACTTTGCAGTGATGTCAAAAAAGGTCATATTACTCTGGATGGTGGAAATGTGACCTCAAGCAAAGAGAAGGATGGTGATGTGAACTCAAAGAAAGCACGTAGATCTTTGACGTACTAGATGGGCTTAATGCTTTGGAAGACATTGGAATTTGCTTCACGCGAATGTTCAAATTGTCTCCCTCCCCCTCTATTCCGTTGCAATTTTCCAAATAATTTTGTTTATGTACTAGACTTCATTTGGCTTTATAGTCTTAATAAATATATTGAACCAATGATTTCATAAGTTGTTACGTTTTTTGCTTTTTAATGTATTTTATCATCATTTTAATAAATGTGGATTTCCGCCAATACGAACCTTAAAATGTAACCTTAAAATGTTTGAAAAGTCACATGGGACTATCACTTGGGGACGGAGGGAGTACCTTAAATGGAAAGAATATAAGAACAATATTCAATTAACTTTTTAATGTCATATCAATTGGAGATTTAACAAACATGGACATGCTGCAGTAATATAATAAAACTTTGATGTAATTACATAAAGCCCAAAGCTTTACATAAGAGAATAAAATAATTGAGGTGTCTTTATGTAAATATCAATAATGATCTTTTTTTTTTTTCGTTTTGCTCTATATAATTGAGGTGTAATTATAAATTTTCGACACTACTCATTTAGTTCACCATGCATATATTTCCTGTTCTCCACTTTAGAAAATCTATAATATTCTGACTTAAATTTTTGACATATATTGTTATTTCCAATTGACTTTCAATAGGCTAGTACAAATTTCGTACAAGGTTTATAGCAGGAGCATGAGGTTCATGTCTATAGCATAGGTCATTTAAGGCCTTTAGTACAAAGCAGTTAATTATTTATTCTGAATCAAATAGGCAGTACATTGAAAGCGTGTGCTTTTTAGGAAACAATGTGTTTCCTTATTCGAATCAATATCACACATTTGTTAAGTTGATTTTGGGACTTTCATGGAAAGATTTATATTGTCCTATTGTGAAAATGATTTTAGTTTAGGAAATAAGTTGTTTCCTATTTCGAATTAAAGAGGAATTTTTGGTAAGTTGATTTTATGCTTTCATGGAAAGATTCATAAGTATCCTACTTTGAAAAGGACTTTGTAAATCTCGATGTTTCGCTTGATGCTTAAACTCACGGGGAGTTTTAATGTTTGTTCTTACTGGTGAATGAAACATCAACAGGTTTGTTTGCTTTTGATATTTGGTATTTATTTTTAATACTAGTAGGTAACCCGCGCTCTGCACGGGAAGCTAATTTGCTAATATCATGATTTATTTTTTATAATATAAGTATATTATAAATGAATCAAAACATTAACATTTATAAAGTTAGAAAAATTGTGTTCAATTTTAATAACTTTGTTGCACATAAGTTTAATAGGAATTGCATTGTGACTAACAATGTAGCAATTTTTGCTATTTTATTTTTGATGATCATACTTTATGTCATTTATTTTTGATGTCATAATTTATGTCAGTATGCAACATTTTTTATGGACGTTAACAAAGTGAATGAAAAAACTATCGACCTATTTCTTTTCAAATTACAACATTTTAAATACAATGTAGGGGGTTCCAACCCTTAACCTTCCCGAGAAAAGTACGTCTTTAAGCTAAATGCTCATTGGCATTATTAACGACCTACTTTGATATATATATATATAGTGACTATTATGATTAACTAATATTATGAATAGTAATAGTAACATATATTGTAAATATAATACTATTACTTAACCTATATAGTAAATTAATAATATTTATAATAATAGTTAGCATATATAGTAACTATTATAGTTAACTAATACTATTAATAGTAATAGTTAACATATATAGTAACTATTATAGTTAACTAATACAATTAATAGTAATAGTTAACATATATAGTAACTATTATAGTTAACTAATACTATCAATATTAATAGTTAACATATATAGTAACTATTATAGTTAACTAATACTATCAATAGTAATAGTTAACATATATAGTAAATATTATAGTTAACTAATACTATCAATAGTAATAGTTAACTTATAAAGTAACTATTATAGTTAACTAATACTATTAATAGTAATAGTTAACATATATAGTAACTATTATAGTTAACTAATACTATTAATAGTAATAGTTAACTTATATAGTAACTATTATAGTTAACTAATACAATTAATAGTAATAGTTAACATATAAAGTAACTATTATAGTTAACTAATACTATTAATAGTAATAGTTAACCTATATAATTACTATTATTATTAACTAATAGTATTAGCTAATAAGGAGAATATCAAAAGTCATATAGATTTTGGGATAGTGATGACGTGGCTTCTCCAAAATCAAGAGTTTGCCTAAACTTGTCCACGTGGCGAAGCCATAACCCTCCTCACCAACTTTAATATATATATATATATATATATAGATTTATTAGTTTGCTTTTAATATTCGTTTTAGTTATTTTGTTAGTTTTAGTCTTGATCTGTAATCCCTAAATATATTTGCTGAATGGTTCTTTAGTTTATATTTGTTGAACTGCAACTTTTAGTACTAACTTGTTCTATGCAGTTTTGTGTGGATGTGTTGACACATCTGCACACACATCCATTCAGGGGGAGTTTTCGAATCTGAAAATGTTGGTCATAATAATCAAATCATAAATCTTTAGTTTTGACCAGAAAGTCCAAAATAGGGGGAGATTGAAAGCATGTGCTTTTTAGGAAACAATGTGTTTCCTTATTCGAATCAATATCACACATTTGTTAAGTTGATTTTGGGACTTTCATGGAAAGATTTATATTGTCCTATTGTGAAAAGGATTTTAGTTTAGGAAATAAGTTGTTTCCTATTTCGAATCAAAGAGGAATTTTTGGTAAGTTGATTTTATGCTTTCATGGAAAGATTCATAAGTATCCTACTTTGAAAAGGACTTTGTAAATAGAGTAAATATCTTTTATTTATGTACATAGTTTTATATTAGGACTAACCTACTAACAATCTATTCCTTTGTGAGTGTGCTTTATGTTTCCTTGTAGGAATTGGATTCTCACATATGGAAGAGTTTGGATTCGTGAAGATCTTCTCAAAGGTGCCTATAAATACAAGGGATCAGCACAAAGAGAAGACAGAGCTTTAGAGATTTATTTGAGAGAATAATACTTTTCTTATTCACGGTTCAATATTGAGTTTTTAGGTTGTGAGTGAAGGTTGTGCCTTACATCCGTAACTCACATCTAGGTTTTCATAGAGTTCTTTGTTTTACTTCTGACTAGAATAGGTCCTACTTGGGAAAGGGGAACTGTTCTTGTCGTAGAAGGTGATTAGAACTCGTTTAGTATTTTCATATTTTAGTTTTTAACTTATTTGTTTTTGTAAGCAACAAAAGTTTTTATAGTGAAAAGTTTTTGGGCGTAAGCCTAGTTTGCTGATCACACAGATCAGTAAGCGTAAATAATTCTTGAGTTATTGTTTTTAATTTGCTTTATTCCGCTGCATTATCTGTGGATGTGTGGACAGTTGTGAGACACATCTGTACTCACATCCGTTGTCTGTTGTGTGATTAAAGTTTCCTAGCTACACGAAACTTTCATACATGTAGGCGAAAAGTTTGTGTCATTAAAGCAATCAAAACATTCATTTCATTTCTGTTTAACTTTGGTTTTGGGCTGATTGAAATATATGTCAACTACCGTATGAACTTCAATAGTTTGTGAAAATATTTACGCATTAAAGTTACGTGTAAATTTTATTAATCTTGCATTTTAATAACTCTTTGCATTCTGCCTACCATCAGGTACATATTTTACATTTTTAACAAGTATAATTTCATCTCTGGCATAATTCCTGCCTCTTCACATTTTTCCCTCATATCTCAGGAAGAAGAAAACACCAATGAAATGCAAAAGAGGGTTAATGTCGTAAAATGATTCAGAAATAAGTATAGGTATATACTAATTGACAACAACCTTGCTTATTTTGTTTTAGTACAAATTTTATATCTATCACATATTTAATGAGTTCTTCCCCAATATCTACACATAAATACCAAGCAAAGACGTTGCAAGAACGAATAGGGCTTTGCGAAGAGAGTTTTTATTGCAATGAAAATTAAATGAGAAACCAAGAACTCAACTTCGAGATATTGCCAATAAATACTCATTTGCCAATTCCAGCATGAATTTAGCCACAACAAGTTGTGGCTAAATTCATGCTGGAATTGATACTATCTACATTGTATATGACACTATTTATCTCCTTACACCATACTTATACATTTATATATAGCATTTACATTGAAAAATATCAAGGGGGATTAATTTTTTCCCTAAAAATGTATAAACAGGTAAGGCGAGGAAACTATATGCAAAGCAAAGGCGCAATGAAAGAAAACTAATCCTTGCAGATATTAAGCAAAATAGAAATATTCTTAAAAAAAATGAAAACCCCTCTTTGTCTAAGCAACGTCGTCGAGTGCATACAGCTGAAGGTATATTTTTACACTTTCTATATGCTTGCCTTTGAGTCAGAATTATTTCAGGCATTACATTTTTCCCTCCCATGCAGATAAATATTAAGCAGAAATATCATATTATGGTCCTCTCGAATTTTAGTGCTTTGGGGTAGAGAGAGGGTTAAGAAAAAGGGGAAGGATACATACCCCATTTATTCGCTTTGTTGTGCTAATGGGAAAATAGAGTTGCCAAGAAGGCGAGAACCGACAGAGCCGTTGAAAAGTCTTTTATCCGGAGTAGATCCAACACTTTCGACAAAATTTCTCACCAATATTCGTGCGTACAATTCTATGTTCTCAATGACATCTACAGGAGGTAAAGTTGATAACTCGATAAACAATGCAAACTCAATTTATACCTATAGAATTAGTGGTAAAAAATTATCATAGAATTGGGTCTTTGTTACCTTTAGAAGGACATAAAGCAACTTTATTACAACTATATGTACATGATATGGATAATGAAACAAGAAATCGACTTGGGGCTATAAATCGAAATGACCTGAATGAGGCATTAGATGAAAATATATTATATGTTAAATAAAAATAATGAGTTGGTTAAAGCTTTTAGAAAAGTTAGAGATTGGTACGATGAAAATCAAAGAGTTGACTTAAGTTTGAGGTTGATTAACAAGAGATCATATCGGAATAGAAATTACGTTCCTCCAGCATCATCTGAAGTTGCAATGTTGATTGTAGAAGACATGGCAAATAGTAATGGCGAAAGGGATTTGGTTATTCAGGCTTCTGACGGAGTTCTAAAACGAATTAGTGATCTTCATCCTTTGTTTATGGCTTTACAATATCCTCTCTTATTTCCGTATGGAGAGGATGGTTTTCATACTAAATTGTTTTATCAAAGAAATTGTGGGGGTAGAAAAACCAAAAGAAAATGTGTCACTGCGAAAGATTACTATTTATACATATTTCAACAAAGAAGGAATGAGGGTAGCACCATTCAATGTTCCGGTAGGCTGAAACAACAATATGTTGTCGACTGTTATACACATATAGAGCAACAGAATTACCAAAATGCTATGGCCATATGTCGTGTATACGGAAATCCCGATTTTTTTATTACTTTTATAGCTAATCCTAATTGGCAAGAAGTTAAAGATTTAATTAATGAATTGCCAATGCAAAAAGCTGAAAATAGGCCAGATGTTGAATCAAGAGTTTTCGAGATGAAACTGGACAAGATGATACATGATATTGTAGATAATGAGATATTTGGAAGAATAGATGCAGGTTTGTAACAAGCACTTCTTTTTTTCCTATTTATAATGATTTACTAAACATATTTTTCTTCAATACTCCCTCCGTCCTTAAATGTTTGTCCCATTTGACTTTTCAAACATTTTAATTTAGTGATTTTGAAGCTTTAATTTTGGTTATTTTTACGAACGCTTTGAAAATTATTGATAATATACGCCGCCGTTATGTAATACTCCGTCCCTAAATGTTACAAGTTTTAAAAATTTAGTGATTTTGAAGCTTTAATTTTGGAAATGAGACTAACTTTTTGGGACAAAGGAAAAGGGAAAATGGGACAAACATTTAGGGACGGAGGGAGTATTTCACATTTGTTTACACAATTGAATTCCAAAAGCGTGGACTGCCACATTCGCACATAATATTTTGGGTTGATAAAAAATCTAAATTGCACAGTAGTACAGAGCAAGTGGATTCTGTGATTTCCGCTGAAATTCCAGACCCATTAGTTGACCCTATTGGTTATGATGATGTGAAGCAATTTATGATGCACGACCTGTGTGGACATGCTAATCCATTCTCTCCGTGTATGAATAATGGTGCGTGAAATTAAAATATTTTTTCCTGCAAGTATTAATCTGAATTTTACATAATTCATCAATTCTATTTGGATTAGTGTAAGTACCCAAATCCGGATCGTTATAATCCGTTAAATCACACTTTCCAAGTTAACGAGACTTTCCAGGACTCTCCTGATCATTCATAATTTAAAAGTGTATTAAAAACACGTTTGAATACGTTAAAATATCACTCTTCCAAAAATACGCAATTTCCAGGACTTTTCGGGACTGTTTCGACAATTATTCGAACAGCTTATTTAAAAACGGTCAAAACATGGTTCGACGGACAAAAAAACCCTTACTTAATGACTAAGCAGGACACATGTCACACATGCACGAGGCCTCAAGTCAAATCAATCCAATCCAAGGCTGAAAAAGACCAACATACCCTCAAACTAAAGGAATGGCCGGCCGGCCTGTTTTGCAAGATCGCCCATCAGTCTCATAACATTTTCAAATACCCAAAAAGCCCTCAAACTTGAAGGACTGGCCGGCCGGCCTATTTTTCACCTTGAAAGTTTCTATAAATAGCAGCCTCCTCTTTCAGTTTTGATGAAAGTTTAACCCCCCTCCTCCATTGCCTCGGTTCCAGCAACCAAAACCCCTCCGTAAGCCCCAAAACACCTCGATTTGCGTGAAAACAACGTTTTTCAAGCATAACACGAGCCAAACACGATCCAAACACCTTTTCAAACACCGTTTCGTATCCAACATACGATATCTTGAGATATAGAGTCAAAACCGAGCCATTGGTAACACTCTCACTCTCAATCTCCCGTTTCATCCTTTTTACGCGTCCTACGCAATTTCTGATCCGATCAAAATCTTCAAAATGTAGACAAAATGTGCCTACTGTCTCGAAGTGATCCTCTCTCTATCACTTTTCTCCTTCGAGAAAAGTGATTTAGGGTTAAAACGGAGATCTTGACCCGTTTTTATCTATTATGTCATTTACCTTCCAAACCGTTTGGTTCGTCGATCGTCATTTCTATCGTCTGAACCGTTTGGTTCGTTGATCGTTATTTACCATCCGGATCGTTTGATCCGTCCATATTGTCATTTTAATAACGTTCTTTACAGTCCAAACCGTTAGGTTCGTTGATCGCATCTTTTACCATCCGAACCGTTTGGTTCGTTGATACCGTCAATTCAATACTGTCATTTACCGTCCAAACCGTTTGATTTGTTCATCGTACTTACCTTTAACATCCGAGTCAAGAAATTGCCTTATCGATCGTCGTTTTCTTCACTATCATCTTTATCAAAAAAAGGGTAACGTTATAACGCCCAGTTCAAAAAATCAAACTCTTTCCTTTCCCGTCGTTTTGTCAAAAAAGGGTAACGTTATAATGCCCGACTCATTTTCAAAACCAGCCATTCAAACTCATTTTCAAAAACTCCCATTCAAACTCAAATTCAAGTTTGTCATTCAAACTCATTTTCAAGTAACAAAAACACACACACATACACGCACAATTTTTGAGAAAGGTAGAAAGACTCGTTAATACGAAGCATTTCGGGTGATCTAAATTTTACTCTTCCCGAAACGTAATGTGACCTCTGAACCTAACAATCTCTGTTCAAACAACTTTTTCCTATGTTTTGGCTCCTAATTAAAACGATCTCCTTTCAAACAGTCTTTTCCTAAGTTTTGGCTCCTAATCAAAACGATCCTTTTTCAAAAGCCTTTTTCAAAGTTTTGTCTCATAATCAAAATGGCGTGGTGACTCCTCTTTTCCCCGTGAAATAAAAAAATCGCTCGCCGCCCTCGCGATCCGGGTAATTTCAATTAGGTTCATGCAGCAAACATTTCCCAAAACTTATCACCTACAAACAATCGTTGATGAGAATGGCTATTGTGTATATAGGAGGAGGGATATAGGAATATCAAAGGAAAAAAACAACATCAAATTGGATAATAGGTATGTCACGGCCTATAACGTATATCTTCCTCGGTTAAGCATCAAAGCCATATTAATGTTGAAGCATGTAACAACTCTAAGGCCATCAAGTACTTATTCAAGGATGTTACTAAAGGACCAGATAGATCTATGGCAATTTTAGAATCGTCTTCAAATGGAATGGGAACGTCAATGTAGACCAAAGCCTCAAAATGAAAATGATGAAATAAAAATGTTCTTGGATTGCCGTTATATATCGGCATGTGAAGCGATATGGCGCATTTATGAATTCCCAATTCATTATCGACGCCCACCGTTGAAAGGCTTTCCCTACCACCTAGAAAATTAGCAAATGTTAATTTTTAACGATAATGACTCCTTGCCAAAAATTATCAACGTGGAGAAGTCTACTAAGACAATGTTCACTAAATGGTTTGAACTCAATAAAGTCGATAGTGAGGCAAGGTCTTTAACATATGTTCAAATACCTACTCTAAGACGCTTGGAAAGCCGGAATTTACACTTGGTCAAAAAGGAAGTCCTGGAAAGTGTATTGGGAGGTTGACATTTGCGCATCCGATCTCGGGCGAAAGATACTACTTGCGTATGTTGTTAAATATATTTGAAGGACCTGTTTCTTATGAAGAAATTAGGTCCATGGATGGAATCGTCTCGTGACACTATGAAGCAGTGCCCGCTACATGCGAGGGCTTTTAGCAGATGATGAGAATGGCACGAAGCATTGTCCGAAGAATTTTACCGGGCATCTCGGTCCAACAATGAGAGATCATTTCCTTACTATATTACTCTTTTCGAGGTTTCGATGTTAAAAACTTTTGGGAACATAATTGGACCAAAATAAGTGATGACATTCTCTTATCCACGCGAAGAATATTACGTGTCCCAACTCTCATACCGGCAGAATGAACTCAAGAACCTTACCTTAAAGCAGAGTTGCAAAAATATTTATTAAAAAATGGTCGATCTCTAGAAGATATAGATGGAATGCCTCTTCTAGAAAACACTACTTGATCGCTAAAAGTTGATTAATCTTAGAAGTACCGAACTATGATGTTCAAGTGTTAATGGAAGAACACCAAGTTTGAAGTCCTCCTTAAATAGTGAACAACCGCAAGTTTATAACAAGGTCATTACGATGTTGAAAATAAAGAGTCAAAGGTTTTTTCTTATACGGTTATGGTGGAACCGGTAAGACATATTTATACCGGGCCATAATGAGTAAACTAAGATCGCATTCGCAAATTGTTCTAGCCGTAGCATCATTAGGTAATTTCTAATTTTTTTGTTTATAATTATATATGCCTCGATGACCTTGAAAAATTAAACATAAAATATGTTAGGACCTAACTTTGATCAATGTCTTAGTTAGTTGGTTTTGATAAAGGAATATATATATAGAACAGGTTTATATCAAAAGAGGAAGACTCGTCGCCATGATCCTTTTCTCTCGACAAACCTAAGTCCATGATCGACCAAATCAAACTTCATATTCATTCCTCGTTGTATCTCGATACCATGAAGTTTGATAGTTATGATTCTCGTTGTATACAATGATTACAATCAATCAAAAACATGAATCATATTCTCTCTCTAAGCCATCAAGATCATCAAAGTGCATCTCAGCCCCTATTAGAGAACATCTCGATAGCTAAGTCTTGTATGATCTCGACAAACCTGGCGACTTCATTCCTTCGATAGCCATCACTTTGTCTCAATCTCTCGTTACCACAATCTCAACCAAAGTGGAACCCGGATCTTCACACTGCCAAGTTCACCAATGAAGACCAATGAAGACCACCGAAGACCTTCTAGAAGCTCTCGCCCAAGCCACAGCCTCAAGCCGCCATGAAGACCCGCATGTGGACAAGCTGGGACAAAGACCGCCAAGGCTCATTAATGTAGCCGCAACAATCATATTCCAACGGCTACATTGAAGGGTATAAATAGAGGAGTTCATCCTCTACACAAGACACTACCGAAAAATACTCTTTTTCACAAACCCAAAACCTTTCCCTCACACCCACACACACCTCCCGTAATCTCACACACACACTCACCAATCCTTACCCTTTAAACTCGTTCCAAACCAAACCCTCACCCCAAAACCTTTGCTCTCCACAACAAAACACCCCTTAGTGTGTTAATTCACAAATTCCAAAATCCTAAGACTCGTACTTTAGGTGTAGAATTAGTTTGTAATCACTCAAGACTCGTACTTTGAGTGTATTATTTGTTTTGTAAAATCTTGAGACTGTACTTCAAGTTGTAAAACACTTAAGACCGTACTTTAAGTGTATCCCTAGTTGATCGTACTAATTAGGAAGAGGAAGTTCAAGGAACTTGCCCGAATCAATCATTTGTAATTTTTGTTGATTAAAGATTATAATAAAATTGATCTCACTTGTCAAGATTGACAAATGGGGGTGGATGTAGGAGGAGCGAACTCGAACCACTTTAAATTCTCTCGTGTTATTACATTTTTGCAATCACTTTCACACACTTGCATTATTTCTTTGTGTTCCTTGTCCTATCATTATTTCAAATCTCTCTTATTCCGCCGCACAATTCTACTATCATCCGACGCCTAAGCCAAAACCATAGCCGTCTCGATCATCTCGCATATCAACAAAGGGCCTTTCAATTGGTATCGTAGCTTGTCTTCACATTCAAAAGTCTAACAACTTGTGAAGGATTCTCTTCAAACCCACCATGCCTCAACCAAGAAGAAATAATGAGAAAGACATCCCACACATTGATGACTGTGGATCTTTTGAGATCTATGCTTCAAAAATAAAAACATACCTTGATGCAAACAAAGATATGGAATTGGTATGTTCTAGAGAATGAAGTGTCCTACCCAACTCAAATCAGACCGATGGAGGACCTAGTAAGATCAAATCCCCTTAAACATGGTCCGAAGCCGAAAAGCAATTGATAAGTGCAAACTTGAAAGTCAAGAACATTCTTCAAAAGAGTGTAAATGACTCTCTAGCACAAGAAATTGCTAAGGAACCAAATGCCGTAACAAAGATGGGCTCTTATTCAAACCATGTTCACTAAACACTCCAAAGTTGTTAGGACACAAAACTTGTACAACTTTCTTAGGCAATTAGACAACTTCAAGTTCTACCCTCGAGAAAAGGTGAGTGCCGCCACCAAGGTTTGAGAACCTTGTTAGATCAATTGCCGACCATGGAAAAACCTTGAACAACAAGATCTCTCGCCTCAAGATTTACTCAAATCTTCCTCAAGAATATGAAAAGGTAGCATTACCTATTAGAGAAGGATCTCGAATGGAGCACCATGACAAGCTTGAGCAATATTTTGGAAAGCTTGAAGCTTATGAATTGGAAGGTATGATAAAAATTCCATCAGCCCCTTCCATTTCACAAACCTTAGCTTTAACCGCACAAGAAACCGTCCACAAGCCAATCACTCACCAAGACATTGAGACCATTGTCAACAATGCCCTTCAAAAGATAAACATCGCCCAAACCTCGTCAAACAAACATCTCCCAAGAAGACATTCCAAGTCTCATTTCCATGGTCGTCGAAATGCCATGAAATTTCAAAAGAAATCTTTTGACAAAAAATTCAATCCCTCCACATCTAATGCTCAACAAGACAAAGCCTACAAGAAGACAATTGATTGCTTCAACTGTGGAAAGCAAGGACATTACTCATCCGATTGCCCCGAACCAAGGAAACCTAGGGACAATCAGACAAATAAGAAGATGACCTACTCAAAAGAGATCATTCACAGCTCTAAGTGCAACCGCTTCAATTGCTCCAAAAATAAACATGACAAAAACAAAGAGCAAGTCATGATAGCCGACTCATCAAAATTCAAATGATGAAGAGTATGTGTCAAGTGATGACTCAAATTGAAGGAGAAGAAGCCATGATATGCCTTATAGCCGAAGATGAGGAAGAATCTCGACAATGAGGAAGAGATGGAAGCACTTGTCAGCCGCCGATGAACTAAAAGAGGTACATGATTTTAACTCTTTAAATATTGATGGTTTTAAACAATTAGTTTGCACTCTTTTAATTCAAACCAAAAACAAAAACTAGCTTTGCTTCACCGGTCAATGAAAATCTTTCCCAATCCTCAACCATTGACACCCTCACAAAACCATTTCGAGCTTGAGAAAGCATGCCAAGGGCTAAGAGATCAATGCATCATGCTTGAAAAACAAAACATGGATCCGATACCGAGACATCAAGTAATCATGAAAACCGTCAAAAACTCAAGCAATCTTGAAAAAGAAAATGATGCTCTTAAAAAGAAAATAGATTCATGGAACATGTCAAGCAAAGCATTATCACTTTTCACCTATACCCAAAGGCGTCCCAAAGACAAAACAGGATTGGTGCCGATAATCCATCAAAGCAAAAGTGTACTCTCCTCCCACCGGTGAAAGGGCCATTGAAAAAATGGTTCTAGAAAACCTAAGCTCGGGCCTATCAAACTCAAACCTACCCTGCTCAAACCAAAGAAAAATCAAAAGAAATCTTGGGTGGTCCTAGTCAACCAAAGGAAGGACCAAGTAGAATTCAAGGAAGCAAGTATATTTGGGTTCAAAAAGGAGCCAATATACGTGAAGAAGTCAAGCCGCAAGAATGTGCTAGTCACCAAGTCCCGTCGATGCCCAAGGGTCGATAGACAGCCAAGGCATGACAGATGCCCAAGGCCCGACAGACAACCAAAATCTTCCAAACAACAAAGAACCCCAAGGCAACAAAGATTCTATAACAAACATAGATACACCAAACAACAAAAACCTCAATGGCAATACTCAAATGGTAGAAGCCATGCAAATCAAAATGACTCTCCCGCATCATCCTCTTCAAATAGCTTTCGCTCAACCCCAATACAACAATCCAAACCACTTCTTCAATCCATCCCAATCCACTGTCCTCACACCTTACATGATGCAAATCATGTCATATTATCATACCCTAAACCAGCTTCTTCAACAAGGGACCAATGAACAAAGCTAGGGTTCCAAAGAAAAACTAATCCTTTCGACCCAAAAGAATAAAAAAAAGGGGTACCATAAAATTTACTTTCTGCTTTGCAGTACCTAGGAAAGGACTTTGGTATTTAGATAGTGGTTGTAGTAGACATATGACCTTCAATAAAGACTCAAGGTTGCAACAATATTCCCCTAAAAATGGTCCAAATGTAACCTTTGGTGACAATTCCCAAGCTAAGGTCAAAGGATCAGAAATCTTATTACAAAAGATATCATTTTTACAAATGTGTCCTATGTAGAGGGTCTCAAACACAATTTGATCAAGCATAAGCCAAATCTCGTGGATAAGGGATATCATGTTGTTTGCACTAAGGATAAATGCAATCGTTAAGGATAAAAACAATAATGTCATCCTAACTCGGATCAAGAAAAGGAAATCTCTACCGCTTAAACTTAGAGATTGTGGAATCCTCAAATGCTCACCGCCTTCCGTCTTTCAATCAATCCGATATGTCATGGCTATGGCACAAGAGATTGGCTCACCTCAATCACAAAACCATTTCCAAGCTTGCAAATTCCAATCTTGTCGAGGTCTACCAAAGATCCCATTCAAAAAGGATAAACTTTGCAAAGCATGCCAATGTGGGAAGCAAAAGAAATCTTCATTCAAACCCAAGACCAAGTTGGACACCTCAAGACCTATTGAACTCGCTTCATATGGATCTTTTGGACCCATAAGAACTAGATCTTTAGGAGGAAAAAGATACTCCCTAGTTGTTGTTGATGATTTCACAAGATTCACTTGGATTATTCTTCTTGAATCCAAAAGTGACACCCTTAGTCCGTCCGATAAAGTCGTTCAATAAAATTCAAAATCAAAAAGGGACATCCATCATCAAGATCGATCTCGACTACGGGAAGGAATTTGAGAACACTGAGTAGAAGAGTATTGTGATTCCAAAGGCATTGATCACAATTTTTCAGCCCCAAGAACTCCCCAACAAAATGGTGTTGCCGAAAGGAAGAACAGACAATTTGTGAGGCAAAGAAGAACAATGCCGTCGTAACACAATCTCCCAAAGTATTTTTGGGGTGAAGTCAGCATTACCGCAGGTATGTTCAAAACAAAACACTAATCAACAAATTCCACAAGAAGACTCCATATGAATTGTGGAATAACAAAGTCCCTACAATTTCTTACTTTCACAAATTTTGGAAGTAGATGCTTCATTCACAACAATGGCAAGAACAATTTGGACAAATTTGACTCCAAAAGTGATGAAGGAATTTTTCTTGGATACTCTAACACAAGCAAAGCTTATAGAGTTTACAACAAAAGAAGACTTGTTGTGGAAGAATCAATTCATGTTGACTTTGATGAAAACAATGATCAAAGTGTAACCGAAGTTGTGTGATTTTGATGAAGGTTTGGGAAACCTAGATAATCTTCCCGAAGCATCTCCCATTCTTGACTCATCTGTTCTCAATCATGAACAAGATTCATCAAATCTTCCATACATGGTTCCAAGAAACTCATCCGACACCCATCCTATGCCGCATGTACCATGAACTATCTCACTCTCATCAACAACCAATCCAGCCAACCAAGTCAACAAAGAATCTCTCCCACTTCCAATCCAATTGATGAGGAAGAAAATTTTCAAATAAATGGTCATCCCTCGATCGACCCTTCTCAAAATTTTCCCTTAGCCGACAAACCAACCCTTAGCCGACACCATCCCAATTCCTCATGTAATCCATCTTCTAGCCACCTTCCATCTCCATCTAATAATCCTCTTTCTCCTCCCAAAAACAATGATGAAACTACCATTACCCACATCATTCCACCCAATAAAGATCTTTACATCACCCTTCAAATTGATAAAACCCCGCCTGCAGACAACATCCCTTTTCTCATGAGTGCATTCATATCCCAAGTGGAACCAAAGAAAATAAATGAAGCACTCCAAGATGCTGACTGGATTGAAGCCATGGAAGAAGAACTAGAGCAGTTTGAAAGAAACAAAGTGTGGCAACTTGTTCCTAAACCAAGAAATCAAACTGTTATTGGAACAAGATGGGTTTTTAGAAATAAGATGAATGAAGAAGGTGTTGTAATAAGAAACAAAGCCAGATCAAGTTGCCCAAGGATACAGACAAGAAGAAGGTATTGACTATGATGAGACCTTTGCACCTGTTGCAAGACTTGAAGCTATAAGGCTATTCCTTGCCTATGCTTCATTCAAGAAGATGAAAATATTCCAGATGGATGTCAAGAGTGCATTTCTAAATGGAGTTTTAAATGAGAAAGTGTTTGTATCTCAACCCCCTGGATTTGAGCACCCAAAGTTTCCAGATCATGTATTCAAACCGAACAAAGCATCAGATGGACTTAAACAAGCACCAAGAGCTTGGTATGATACCCTATCTAGATATCTCCTCGCAAAGGCTTTACCAAGGGCCATATTGATAATACTTTGTTTATCAAAAAATATGGAGATGATCGCTGCTCATCCAAGTCTATGTTGATGACATCATCTTTGGCTCATCAAATGAGGACTTGTGCACCGAATTTGGAGATATTATGAAGGATCGCTTGAAATGAGCATGATTGGTGAGCTCACCTTCTTCTTAGGACTCCAAGTCAAACAAATGGAGGAGGGAATCTTCATCAACCAAGCTAAATATACAAGGGATATGATCAAGAAGTTTGACATGCAAACCGCTTCCCCGCCAAAACACCCTTGTCAACCACAACCAAACTCCATGCCGATCTAGATGGTCAAAGTGTAAATCCAACACTTTACGTAAGCTACATTGGATCTCTTCTTTATGTAACAGCCTTCAAGACTCCGACATTATGTTTAGTGTATGTCTCGTGCTAGATTTCAAGCTAATCCCAAAGAATCTCATCTCTCTCTTGTCAAGAGAATTCTTAGATATCTCAAAGGAACCCCGATTTTGGCTTGTGGTATCCCACCGAATCCCCATTTTCTTTAATTGGATTCACCGACTCGACTATGCCGGATGTAATCTAGATAGAAAATCCACAAGTGGTGGATGCCAGCTTATTGGCTCAAGAATAATTTCATGGTCAAGCAAAAGCAAACCTCGCAGCCACTTCAACAAACTCGAGGCCGAGTATATTGCCGCAGCTTGTGTTGTTCACAAATTCTCTATCTTAAAAGTCAACTTCAAGACTTTGGAATTGAATTATCCAACATTCCCATCTTCTCGTGACAACTCAAGTACTATTGCCATGACAAAACCCCGTCCAACATTCAAAAACAAAGCATATTGAGGTCGACATCATTTCATCAAGGATCATGTTGAAAAAGGGAATATCAACCTTGCAAAAGTTTGCACTGAGGACAATGTCTCTGATATTCTCACAAAAGCCATGGATGAAAAGAGGTTTGAGATACTAAGAGCCATGCTTGGTATGATAAATATGCCAAAATAAAAGGTTGTTCTTCATAAATAAAAAGAGGCTTACATACGGGTAATGCCGTCACAATGTTGCCTCGACGCCTATTCCCTCATAATCATTCCCGATAGCCATCCACCGATAGCTATCTTTCCAAAACCCATGAAAACCAAAGACAACAACAAAAAAACATACAACAAAAACATAAAACAACTCTTGAAATCTCTCTTTCTCATCTTCCTTCACCCAACAAAAGCTTCCTCCAAACCATACAATCTTCAAAACCAGCTCCCCTCTTCAAACCCACAGCTTAGCTGTCAGACATTCTTTGGAAATGTCACAGCCTTCTCCAGATCCTCCTCCAAGACTCATTCCTTCATTTCTAGCCTCCTGAGTTGATTGCAAGGTATGTTGATACCTTTGCAACCATATTGGATGCCTCTCCAAGAAAGGATCAATGGAAGTGACTGAATATTGAAGAGAAGGACTTGCTCTCCTTGGCCACCACTCTTCAACTGCATCATATGGTCAAGCAAACCCTCCATTGGAGTCACAAAGCTAAAATCACCAGTAAAAGAACCATTCCCTTCAACCGCAAAAGGTTGACCAACACTTGACTCCACTCTCTCCACAACAGAACTCTAGCAGACTAAAGCAACCTATCACCTGGTTGAATAGGTATGAGATTGTTGAAGAAGGAGATATATGCACTCCGCAAAGTTATCCCCTCTCCTCCAACAAACCAACCCCCTGGAGAGAGTGAATCCCTACCGACAGGAGTATACAACTTCTCGTGCTTACCCTTCTTCTTGACAGCCTATGCTCCTTTCCATTACCGTTCGAGCCCTATTCCCGCTTAACCAATTCCCCCAATGTATAAACCCTTTCCACCTTATTTTTTCCCTTACTAGTCTCTCCCTGATCCACCTTGATAGTCTTTCCAAAGACCCTTATTCCCTCTCCCTCTCTACTGTCAATTTTCTCTCTCGATGCCTATCTCCTTAACACCATAGTCCCGATCTTCTCTCACTCTCTTGTTCTTACCTTTGTCTCTCACTCCCTCTGAACTTTCAAGAACATTGAAGGACTCTCTCTCTATCTCCATTTTATCCTCACTCAAATCATCCTCACAATTCTTCCCAAAAACCAACTTTTTTGCTGTTTGAGCCATAATTTTTGGATTAAACTTTGAGGAAAATCTACCCATTTGTGTTTGTAAATCAATTTGAATAATTTTCCTCTGAAGTTGTCATTGTTTTATAGGCAATTTTCACCTAGCTATCTCGCATACCATCATCATTCAAACTAGCTTAACTGTCGAGTTTTCTTTCAACAGCTAGGTTAAAGCAACCTTTAAGTGATTTGATCGTGTTAATTGCTCACAATTGTCACTTCCTTTGCCGTCTCTTCCCCTGCAAAACTCCTTGAAAAAGAGAATGTTCTTCTTGTGTTTTGTGGGAATTAATGTCTCAACGTGGGGAAGGGTAAAAACCACTGTTCATATGAACAGTTACTTAACTTTGAAACCCCCAATGCTCATTAAAACCTACGTTCCACTCATCATTTGTCTCTCTCTCTTTCGCAATCACCAAAATTCCTATTTCATTAATTCTCGCTTTAAAATCATCTCTTTCCCTCTCTAATACAACATCGTATTCCTTCAACCCTAATTCCTTTAACCTTCAATGGCGTAATCCAAAAGCTATTTACCCGCATGCTCATGGTTATTTCATCAAACCTAATTTCTATGAGACTCGAAGTTGGAATTCTCATCAAAGAACTTCTTGAGGTAAATGAATTAATTGATTTCATGGGAGCTAGACCTCCAATTTATGAAGAACTATGCAGAGAGATTTACTTGGTGGGCAACAGAAACAGAGAGAACAACTCAATAACTGCCACCATAGATAATGTAAAGATTACCATTACTCAAGAAATGGTCAGCCAGGTCTATGGGATCCCAAATAGAGAAGATGTCAGTGAAAAATATTTGGGATAGAGGGTCGACAAAGTTGAAGACAAGCTTTATGAGAAATTTCTTGGTATTAAGGTCCCTGACTTCAAGGCTATTCAAGACAAAGCAATGGTGAAAAACAAAGATGATATCTTCAAGTCAACCCCGATGGATGTGGTCAACAAAGCCATTGATGGCAAACAATCCTCATTTGATCAAATGGGATCAAATGAATGGAAGCAAATGCCGAGCTTGATGACCAAGGACACAACCGGTGCATTGTCCTTCTCCACAACTTTCAACCTGCGCCTCAACCTCTACCCTCAAGTTCAAAAAACAAGGTGGGAAGATGAACAACTTCAGTTTATGAGTGGAATTCTTCATGATCTAATCCCTAAGCTCAAAACTCCTCTACCCAAGAAGTGGTGAAGACAAGTGAAGCCGTTGAAACAAGGTGTTTCAATGAAAGAACTTTTTCATTGAAACAAAAGAAAGGAATTGTTATGAAAGCCGGAGATATGAGCCTTGAAAGTTTCAAAGAAGCCCAAGAAAAGATGCTTGAAGAAACAAGAATAAAGATTGAACATTGGAAAGAGTTGATAGCATTGGCTACAAGTAGGAGAATAAAAAGAGGAGTGAAGACCAATGTCAAGAAAACAGGGGTGTTAAAGAAGATCTGTGGTATCTCCTAGCAAAAAGGGCAAAAACAAGGATGGTCAAATGACCGACAAAGTGACAAAACCTTGTTTGATGTACCCATAGAGTGGATGTGGAAGAAAGAGGTGCCGTTGATAGCCATAGAGATGACACCATGGAGCAAACTCATGCCGGTGATGCTGATGTAGATCCTCAAGAACTCCAGCAAATATCAAATTGTCAAAAACACAAAGATAAAGGAAAGCATCCTCCGACGCCTATCCCTACCAAGCGCATAAATACCGCATCCAAGGTACAACCCTCCTTATCCATTCCTTCTAAAACGTTGCCAAAGAAAAGAAAACTAGAAAAGAAAGCCCCCAAAGCCAAGAAAACCAAAATAACTACCCCTTCCATCTCTCCAAAATCCACTTCGTTAGTCCAAGAGTGGACAAGTCATCCACACCCACCAGTCATCACCTATCAAGCTATCCTCAATCTCAAAGAACCATCGTAAAAGCAACCTTTAAGGGGGAACATTGATGAGAATATCCCCTCTTCCCAACCTCAACAGCTTAGCCAAAATCCCGAGAGCAATTGATGCTATTGAGTTGGATGGAAACCCCGACACCGAAAAAGTCAGTTCTCTTGTTTCTTGATGATGTTCTAAGTAAGGAAGAATCATTAATGGTCCTAGATGAACTCAGACTAGGTTTATGAAGAAAAGGAGTGGACCGGAGAGACATCTAGTAACCCCAAGGTGACAGCTATGGATGTAGATATCCAAACCTTCCCTTCCATTCCCGAGACCGAGGCCGCGAATGAACCTACCCCAACCGTTGAAATTGATAGGGGAATCTTGATAATATCACCGAGGTTATTCAAAGTCTCAAGAAGGTTGGAGTTGAAATAGATCCAAATCAAGTCTCAAAGGGAGATTCAATCATAAATGCTTGCAAGGGTCTTGTGTTTGAGGGAACTCCCGAAAGTGAGGAAGCCCCGACAGCCTATTCTAGAGAAAAGGTTGGCCAAAAGGAAGTAAGGGCAGCATTAAACCTCCTTAAATCTCAATTCACTTCCAATATTCTCAATCAAAGTCCCGGCCAAGCCTCCGAGTCAATCCCAACCGCTTCAACCCAAGCCTCGTACCTTCCAAACCAATTTCTCCAATCCCCGAAAATGAACCTTTTGAAGCCTCTCCTCAAAGTCCAATCCTTGTGGACATGGTCAAGATATATCTCGACGGTGATCCCATTCTTGACACCCCGACACCCATCCAAGCCATTCTATTCCTCCTACTCAAGCATATCTTCCCAAGAAAGAACCTTGGATGCTTAGGCGTGGCATTGACTTCTCTATGTCTTCCATCAAGGCAAAGAAGAACAAGGTTGGCTCATGTAACTCATTTCCCGAAATTGCAAACCCATTTACCTATCCAAAATCCTGGGAACTATCAAGAAATTGTTTGATAATGGTAGCAAGAAACCTTGCGGGGTTAGTCTTCTTTGCCTATGAAAAATGGCAAGTGTCAAGAACCTCATCAACCTCCAACTTTGTTCACCAAATCCCATCCTTTCCAAAGTTCATCACTCCCAATACTCTTCTTGATTGGGAAGTTCTTTTCACCCAACTCATCTCTCCATCACTCAATTCATGCCTCGTATATGCCAAAGGGTCTAGTCTTCACCCTATGCATTGACCTTGCAAAATCCTTTTTCCTTTCTCTGTTTGAACAAAAGTATGCCCTCATGCTTTTGATAAGCAAAATGGTCAACATCTTTCCCCCAACCCTTAATCCAGGAATTGAGCCCTACCTTTCTCCCTTCATCACTGTTGATCCCATGAACTTCACCTCACCCAATGAAAACTCTCACTTCATGAACTTGGTCTCTATTCCCGAGATCAAAGAATTCGTAGAATCTATAGCCGACAATCAAAACGTAACCAAAACCGTTATTGATCTTTCCTCGTACTCGACAAAGGATGATGATGATGCTCCTTCAAGTTTGATCAAGAACCTCCAATAACAATCCCATCTCCTACATTTACCAACCCTCCTCAGCAATCCACTCATTCCTTTCATGAAGCTCAAGTCTCAGTTCAATCACAAACAGATCAATCCATTGTGCCCATGAAGAACAAAAGAACAAGGAACAAGAAGAAACATTTGTGGGGCACAATGAGAATCAGAAATGATCAAATTCCCCTTACAAGAGCTCAACTGAAATCAAAGGAAGATAAGTTCTTCAAGTATGATGTTTGGATTAAAATCCGGGTGAATATCCTAAAAATCTGGCGTGTAATTTGGGATTAAATATGGGTGAAATTCAAATTCTCTTATTTTCAAAATTTATAATTTAAGTAAATATAATTACTAATTACAATGTAAAATTAAATGAATTAAAATTAGTTAAAAGGTAGACTTAAATACCGAATGAGAAGCCGCCACATGGAATTCTACGTCATAATTCCACGTGGCAGGCTGTGTGCATCAGAATTTCTTCTGTTTTAATAGATTATATAGGTGGTATTTCTACAACTATGAATCCAAATCTATACTATAAGTATTTTAAAGTAGGATGTTGTACAATGCAGCGGAAGCAAATAAACAATAACTAAGAACACAATTGAGAAATCGAAAGAGAAAGAGATGTAATTGGGGTTATGAATTTCGCCTCTTTGTATTATGTGCAATGATCCAACTGTTTACATAGGTTTACATAACATATATATATATATATATATATATATATATATATATATATATATATATATATTAACCAAGACCCTAGCCAAACTTAGACCAAAAAACAAAGAGGCCCGTCAGCCCAAACCGAAAAAACGCCGCCAGGCGCCCGCCCCATGTGATCCCAGGTGCCCGCCTGGGCCCTTGACATGCCACGGACAACCTATGGACTTTGAGGCGCTCGCCCAAGGATCTCCCATGCGCCCGCCTCAATGCTGCACCTCATGGCCTCAGCCTCGGCCTTCCAGGCGCCCGCCTCGGCCTGGTGAGGCACCCGCCTCAAGCTGCAGAAGCTCCACGGTTTTGCTGAAGATGCGTAATCCAGAGGGCGCCGGGCCCTTTGCCAGGACATCGAGCCATAATATCCAACATAGGCCAAATGCAATAGGGTGATTATACGTCAGCATGAAGAGGTGATTTTTGATTTCTCAGCCTCCCACATCACATACCCTTTGCTATTCCGTTGCTGAGCCGTTTTTTTGCAAATAGCTATACATATTAGGTCAAATGAGTAGGTATTACTAGGTTCATATATAGGGTTTAAATCTAAAGTTTACTTCTAATGGTGAAAAGTTCAAGCTACTTATTAACTTATTAATATATGCAATCATATGTTACACTTCAGTAATGAAAGATTATTATAAGAAGTATTAAAGTTCTTGAACTAGAAAAGTGCTATTAAGCTTTGTTTTGACAGTTTATATATGAGTAGGTGAATTGTTTTCTTACATTGAATTAAATCTTTGTATATTCTATTGTCTAATTATGAGTGTATATGCATTGTATTATGTAATATTCTTTACGTGTATAAGCTAATATATGACATGTGATCTCTATACATTGTATAGTATAATGAATGGTTATTTATTTGAAGTGATGCATGGACTATAATTATTACGTTGTATTCTAGATGTATGCAGGAAATTTGCTTTAATGGTTTTAGTATAGGGCCAAATGAACCATTTCTTTTATTTCATTGCAGAGTCTTTTGTCCTCCCAATTCAATGTAGATTGCATGTAACTGATTATTCCATTAATGTAAGGAATGCATAATGTCATGACTGAAGAAATAACTTTCAAACATGAATGAATTATCCTGAATTTGGACGGTTGGTAATGCAAATGGTTTTAGCCGTTACTAAAACTATTGCATATCGTACATCTACATCGCCTAACATATATATATACTTTCGCGCCATACGCTAACAGCCGCACCAAATTCTGCTACATTATTCTATTCGCTATACCTCTCAAACGACGATGGCCTCACGCGTAACATCCATTGACCAGCTATACAAGGGCCGTCATGTGTACAACACTAAGAAAGACATGGAATTTATAAGCATGGACTTTGTCGCCTTGGATGACAAGGTTAGGCGTGTTCTTTGCCTCTCAAAACTAATATACATGTTTAATTTGTTTGAATACAATAAAATAATTCGCTTGTTACTTTAACCTCTAACATAGAATTTGTTTCCCGCTGCATAGAACCAGGCTATTCATTGCTGTATTAGGAGTCGTTTCATACCCGACTTTCGTGGATAATCAAAGAGGGATGTATTTATTCTATAAAGAATTTTCTGGTCGACATTCCGAAGCCTGCTTTCCGTGTAATTAGGAGTGATATGTTCATCCTGTTAGACGCATCCACTCAATTTAAGGAAATTATTGCGAACTTACCAACTATTGGATGTCATAACTTTGACCTGGTAACATTTGGTGATTTACCAAGGATCAGTAGCCAGGGAAAGAATTTATGTGGTTAGTTTAATTGTAATCAAGTTATTATCGCTATTTAAAAAAAATTACATATATTATAAGCTCACAATTAATTGCAAAAATGCAGATGTCATTGGTTTTGTCACTGGTTTATATGAGGTTACGAAAAGAGTGTATGACAAGAAAAAGACACACATGCAATATGTTGAAATTGAAGATAATAGGTAAATCTATTTTGGAACGTCAATTGCTTCTTAGATTTATTTTTACACTGAATTCTTTATATTTTCTTTTATTGATAGTCGCTTGAGACTTACTATTTGGGGAGAGGAAATGATTAGACGTGTTGCGAAAGTTGTCGAGAACAAGCATAGGATTTGGATTGTTACTTCGACAATCGTTAAAGTTGAAGGTATAGAATTCTTTTCCCATTTTAAAACCATGATTGGATTTGTTTCTGTTGGAAATTAAAACACTATATTTCCCCCCTTGCAAAGTTTAAATCGTTTATTGCCATCTGAAATACTGAACAAAAAATCAACCACTGCTACAGGCGTGTGTACTTTGCCCACCAGCAGTTCTACAAAATTTTACGATGATAGGGATATTGCTGAAATCCAGAACTTTATTTCAAGGTAATTGTCCTATGAATGTATTTTCAAAGGTCATTCTATCTATATAGAATTGTATTAACATTGATTAAAATTGTTGCATAGCTTTGACATGAGTAAATGTGAGAAACCTCTTGAGGAACTGTCCATATTCAGTACTGTTATTAGCAAGAAGGAATACGAAGCTGGCAAGAGATCTCTTGCTTAGATTCAAGAGATGACAGAGAGTGGCTCTGAAATTATAGGTTTGAATTTGTTGTGACTTTTCCTCCACTTCCTTATATTCCATTACTTAATAATTTTCCTACACTTTTTTCAAGCCAAAATCATTTTTTGTGCATGCTGTAATAACTAAGATTGAGGAACAAAATGGTTGGAAGTACAACTCATATACAAAGGGTGGACGCAGAGTGTATTTGAATGATGGCAGATTACGTTGCGGTTATTGTGAGAGAGATGAGCCCTATCCAATTTTCAGGTGCTCTCTTTAATTACTTGGTATTATATTGTCTAGTATAAGTTCTTCAATCTTAAAACTAATTTTAGTTTTTCCCGGATTCTAGGTATAGAGTTGAAATAGAGATAGATGAGAACGGAATGTCCCTTCAATGTGTTATGTTTGATAAAGAGGTCGAAAAATTAATCACTCTGAAGGCAGGGGAATTGGCACGACTTATGCTCGAGGTAATAGAATTAAATTAATGATTGTTAAACAAAATTTACAAAAAAAAAAAAACCTTCTGTCCTTTTTTTCCCTTATTAATAAAAATTATGAATAACATTGTTTGTAGGAAGATGAGGAGAGTAGCATTCCAAGCAAACTTAGTCAGATAGTGACGCAGCACGGAAGCCGATAAGTTTCGTGATTAGTGCACTAATCACAAGAACTCTTCAAGCGAAGAATCCTCAAACACAATACTGGAATCCACCAGTGATAATCTGGAATCCACCAGGAATTAAAGAGAAAAACTCTTAAAATCAAATATCATAAACTGTAAAACAGTGTTTAACAATGACCTAAGAGTGTTTAAATACTTTCTCCAAACCCTAAACAAACCCTAAAACAAAAATAACAAAGCAATGACTAAAATACCCCTAATTAAAATATTAAAATAAAACATTAAAATTAAAACCCTTAATTAAGTAATTTTAAAACAGTAAAACGGAACAAAGCAAAAACCAGTAATTTCCCCGTCATGTATGAGGCGCCCGCTTGGAGGAGGCCCAGGCGCTCGCCTGGGAGTCAGCAACTTGCTCCCTTGTTGATGCTTTGGACGAAGCGCCCACCTTGAAGATCCTTGTGCGCCCGCCTCGCGCCCAGAAACATTGGCCATAAATGAACCACATTGAGGCGCCCGCTTGGGTTGTATTGAGGCGTCCGCCTCAATGCTAGAAGCTCTCCGCCGTGAATTCCATCCTCAATTCCTCCTACATCAGTCAACCACTCTTCAAAAGAACTCGACCCCGAGTTCATATCCGATATTTGGCGAAATCCGCCCCAGAAGAACAAATATTTTGAATAAATCAACACTTTTCTTGACTTTGGAAAGAAATTTAACACTTGTCCGTCCCAATGAAACAAGTATTTTGAATATATTCGCCCCTTTTGAAAGTTTTGAGGTAGACCAATTTTGTCCGGATGAAAATTAAGACTACCAATCCCATCCATCCGTTGATCGTCCGTCCCATCTTCCTCAGAGTTAACAATGAAAGAAAAATTAGTGTCCTCCATGGACTCTTCCACAGTCTCCCCATGATCAATAATAAAAATATCATCCACACAATCATCACCCCATACAAAATTCGATTTTGTAACAAACCAATTAGTTCGGACTTCCTCCTTCACCTTGGGCTCAATAAGGGCATGAACATGGATTATAATATTTGCAGGAATAATTTCACCACATACCTGAATGATTTCATCTTTTGCACACAAATATTCCTCCTTAACTCCCAAATTCTCCTCTTCAGCCCTTTCCTTCGTTTCAGCCAATGGAACTGCTGGAAAGACGGATTTGTCAACTTCTGAATTTAATTCTCCTCTGTTTGAATTTGATCCTTTCTTTTCAATCGGCTCGACGCGGTGGAGGTTTTCCCCGCAACTTTCTTCTTGAGCACAATTTTTGTTATTCTGCAACAAGACCTCGAACTGGCTCCGACGTTCTTCTTCAGCACGTTCATAGACTGTAGATCTACGCGCTTTCAGTTTCCGAATCTTGGCAGTGTAGTGATCGGCTTTGTCGGCATAGAAATTGGCTTCCATCCTATGTCGCTGCCTAAGCACTCGCTCCCTCGAGGCTCGATTCAGATCTCTGATTGATTTATATTTCTGCACAAGTCGATCATGCTTGTCCGCTTCGTCGAGTTCTTCTTCCTCTAACTCTAGAAAATATTGTTCCTGTTGTCGAGCACGATCCAATTGACGATCTATTTCGTGAATAACCTTGTCATCAGATCTTGTTACTTGAACCCCCATAACGAATCAGCGATGAAAAGACAGGATATGGCCTGCTCTGATACCAACTGACGCAGCACGGAAGCCGATAAGTTTCGTGATTAGCGCACTAATCACAAGAACTCTTCAAGCAAAGAATCCTCAAACACAATACTGGAATCCACCGGTGATAATCTGGAATCCACCAGGAATTAAAGAGAAAAACTCTTAAAATCAAATATCATAAACTGTAAAACAGTGTTTAACAATGGCCTAAGAGTGTTTAAATACTTTCTCCAAACCCTAAACAAACCCTAAAACAAAAATAACAAAGCAATGACTAAAATACCCCTAATTAAAATATTAAAATAAAACATTAAAATTAAAACCCTTAATTAAGTAATTTTAAAACAGTAAAACGGAACAAAGCAAAAACCAGTAATTTCCCCGTCATGTATGAGGCGCCCGCTTGGAGGAGGCCCAGGCGCCCGCCTGGGAGTCAGCAACTTGCTCCCTTGTTGATGCTTTGGATGAAGCGCCCGCCTTGAAGATCCTTGTACGCCCGCCTCGCGCCCAGAAACATTGGCCATAAACGAACCACATTGAGGCGCCCGCTTGGGTTGTATTGAGGCGTTCGCCTCAATGCTAGAAGCTCTCCGCCGTGAATTCCATCCTCAATTCCTCCTACATCAGATAGTTGGCATGAAACACATGTTCCAGATTAAAATGAATGAGCAGAGCCGTAGCACATATAAAGAAAATTTCACTGTTGGACGAATTCTTTATGACTGTGATATTGTTGACGAATCCGAAGAAAAGGTTTGTTATTGATATTGTTGTTTTCAACTTTGCTCCATATATTTCTTAATTTATTCTATTCGGACTATAGGGGAAAAAATAGCTGCTGAGGAGGAAATAAACATTGGCATCAAAACTCCTTATCATTTGGATCGAAAACGTTCGTCTGGGTAGCAGTATGAAGATCGAGTCCGTACTTTTAGTATAAACTCATTTATTTACAATAAATTATCTCTACTCTGTGTTATACTATTTTCTTCTTAATTATTTTTTTCTCGTATCAAACTTTGCAGTGATGTCAAAAAAGGTCATATTACTCTGGATGGGGGAAATGTGACCTCAAGCAAAGAGAAGGATGGTGATGTGAACTCAAAGAAAGCACGTAGATCTTTGACGTACTAGATGGGCTTAATGCTTTGGAAGACATTGGAATTTGCTTCACGCGAATGTTCAGCTGTCTCCCTCCCCCTCTATTCCGTTGCAATTTTCCAAATAATTTTGTTTATGTACTAGACTTCATTTGGCTTTATAGTCTTAATAAATATATTGAACCAATGATTTCATAAGTTGTTACGTTTTTTGCTTTTTAATGTATTTTATCATCATTTTAATAAATGTGGATTTCCGCCAATACGAACCTTAAAATGTAACCTTAAAATGTTTGAAAAGTCACATGGGACTATCACTTAGGGACGGAGGGAGTACCTTAAATGGAAAGAATATAAGAACAATATTCAATTAACTTTTTAATGTCATATCAATTGGAGATTTAACAAACATGGACATGCTGCAGTAATATAATAAAACTTTGATGTAATTACATAAAGCCCAAAGCTTTACATAAGAGAATAAAATAATTGAGGTGTCTTTATGTAAATATCAATAATGATCTTTTTTTTTTTTCGTTTTGCTCTATATAATTGAGGTGTAATTATAAATTTTCGACACTACTCATTTAGTTCACCATGCATATATTTCCTGTTCTCCACTTTAGAAAATCTATAATATTCTGACTTAAATTTTTGACATATATTGTTATTCCCAATTGACTTTCAATAGGCTAGTACAAATTTCGTACAAGGTTTATAGCAGGAGCATGAGGTTCATGTCTATAGCATAGGTCATTTAAGGCCTTTAATACAAAGCAGTTAATTATTTATTCTGAATCAAATAGGCAGTACATTGAAAGCGTGTGCTTTTTAGGAAACAATGTGTTTCCTTATTCGAATCAATATCACACATTTGTTAAGTTGATTTTGGGACTTTCATGGAAAGATTTATATTGTCCTATTGTGAAAATGATTTTAGTTTAGGAAATAAGTTGTTTCCTATTTCGAATTAAAGAGGAATTTTTGGTAAGTTGATTTTATGCTTTCATGGAAAGATTCATAAGTATCCTACTTTGAAAAGGACTTTGTAAATCTGCTGATGTTTCAGTTGATGCTTAAACTCACGGGGAGTTTTAATGTTTGTTCTTACTGGTGAATGAAACATCAACATGTTTGTTTGCTTTTGATATTTGGTATTTATTTTTAATACTAGTAGGTAACCCGCGCTCTGCACGGGAAGCTAATTTGCTAATATCATGATTTATTTTTTATAATATAAGTATATTATAAATGAATCAAAACATTAACATTTATAAAGTTAGAAAAATTGTGTTCAATTTTAATAACTTTGTTGCACATAAGTTTAATAGGAATTGCATTGTGACTAACAATGTAGCAATTTTTGCTATTTTATTTTTGATGATCATACTTTATGTCATTTATTTTTGATGTCATAATTTATGTCAGTATGCAACATTTTTTATGGACGTTAACAAAGTGAATGAAAAAACTATCGACCTATTTCTTTTCAAATTACAACATTTTAAATACAATGTAGGGGGTTCCAACCCTTAACCTTCCCGAGAAAAGTACGTCTTTAAGCTAAATGCTCATTGACATTATTAACGACCTACTTTGATATATATATATATAGTGACTATTATGATTAACTAATATTATGAATAGTAATAGTAACATATATTGTAAATATAATACTATTACTTAACCTATATAGTAAATTAATAATATTTATAATAATAGTTAGCATATATAGTAACTATTATAGTTAACTAATACTATTAATAGTAATAGTTAACATATATAGTAACTATTATAGTTAACTAATACAATTAATAGTAATAGTTAACATATATAGTAACTATTATAGTTAACTAATACTATCAATATTAATAGTTAACATATATAGTAACTATTATAGTTAACTAATACTATCAATAGTAATAGTTAACATATATAGTAAATATTATAGTTAACTAATACTATCAATAGTAATAGTTAACTTATAAAGTAACTATTATAGTTAACTAATACTATTAATAGTAATAGTTAACATATATAGTAACTATTATAGTTAACTAATACTATTAATAGTAATAGTTAACTTATATAGTAACTATTATAGTTAACTAATACAATTAATAGTAATAGTTAACATATAAAGTAACTATTATAGTTAACTAATACTATTAATAGTAATAGTTAACCTATATAATTACTATTATTATTAACTAATAGTATTAGCTAATAAGGAGAATATCAAAAGTCATATAGATTTTGGGATAGTGATGACGTGGCTTCTCCAAAATCAAGAGTTTGCCTAAACTTGTCCACGTGGCGAAGCCATAACCCTCCTCACCAACTTTAATATATATATACATGTATATAGATTTATTAGTTTGCTTTTAATATTCGTTTTAGTTATTTTGTTAGTTTTAGTCTTGATCTGTAATCCCTAAATATATTTGCTGAATGGTTCTTTAGTTTATATTTGTTGAACTGCAACTTTTAGTACTAACTTGTTCTATGCAGTTTTGTGTGGATGTGTTGACACATCTGCACACACATCCATTCAGGGGGAGTTTTCGAATCTGAAAATGTTGGTCATAATAAACAAATCATAAATCTTTAGTTTTGACCGTAAAGTCCAAAATAGGGGAGATTGAAAGCATGTGCTTTTAGGAAACAATGTGTTTCCTTATTCGAATCAATATCACACATTTGTTAAGTTGATTTTGGGACTTTCATGGAAAGATTTATATTGTCCTATTGTGAAAAGGATTTTAGTTTAGGAAATAAGTTGTTTCCTATTTCGAATCAAAGAGGAATTTTTGGTAAGTTGATTTTATGCTTTCATGGAAAGATTCATAAGTATCCTACTTTGAAAAGGACTTTGTAAATAGAGTAAATATCTTTTATTTATGTACATAGTTTTATATTAGGACTAACCTACTAACAATCTATTCCTTTGTGAGTGTGCTTTATGTTTCCTTGTAGGAATTGGATTCTCACATATGGAAGAGTTTGGATTCGTGAAGATCTTCTCAAAGGTGCCTATAAATACAAGGGATCAGCACAAAGAGAAGACAGAGCTTTAGAGATTTATTTGAGAGAATAATACTTTTCTTATTCACGGTTCAATATTGAGTTTTTAGGTTGTGAGTGAAGGTTGTGCCTTACATCCGTAACTCACATCTAGGTTTTCATAGAGTTCTTTGTTTTACTTCTGACTAGAATAGGTCCTACTTGGGAAAGGGGAACTGTTCTTGTCGTAGAAGGTGATTAGAACTCGTTTAGTATTTTCATATTTTAGTTTTTAACTTATTTGTTTTTGTAAGCAACAAAAGTTTTTATAGTGAAAAGTTTTTGGGCGTAAGCCTAGTTTGCTGATCACACAGATCAGTAAGCGTAAATAATTCTTGAGTTATTGTTTTTAATTTGCTTTATTCCGCTGCATTATCTGTGGATGTGTGGACAGTTGTGAGACACATCTGTACTCACATCCGTTGTCTGTTGTGTGATTAAAGTTTCCTAGCTACACGAAACTTTCATACATGTAGGCGAAAAGTTTGTGTCATTAAAGCAATCAAAACATTCATTTCATTTCTGTTTAACTTTGGTTTTGGGCTGATTGAAATATATGTCAACTACCGTATGAACTTCAATAGTTTGTGAAAATATTTACGCATTAAAGTTACGTGTAAATTTTATTAATCTTGCATTTTAATAACTCTTTGCATTCTGCCTACCATCAGGTACATATTTTACATTTTTAACAAGTATAATTTCATCTCTGGCATAATTCCTGCCTCTTCACATTTTTCCCTCATATCTCAGGAAGAAGAAAACACCAATGAAATGCAAAAGAGGGTTAATGTCGTAAAATGATTCAGAAATAAGTATAGGTATATACTAATTGACAACAACCTTGCTTATTTTGTTTTAGTACAAATTTTATATCTATCACATATTTAATGAGTTCTTCCCCAATATCTACACATAAATACCAAGCAAAGACGTTGCAAGAACGAATAGGGCTTTGCGAAGAGAGTTTTTATTGCAATGAAAATTAAATGAGAAACCAAGAACTCAACTTCGAGATATTGCCAATAAATACTCATTTGCCAATTCCAGCATGAATTTAGCCACAACAAGTTGTGGCTAAATTCATGCTGGAATTGATACTATCTACATTGTATATGACACTATTTATCTCCTTACACCATACTTATACATTTATATATAGCATTTACATTGAAAAATATCAAGGGGGATTAATTTTTTCCCTAAAAATGTATAAACAGGTAAGGCGAGGAAACTATATGCAAAGCAAAGGCGCCATGAAAGAAAACTAATCCTTGCAGATATTAAGCAAAATAGAAATATTCTTAAAAAAAATGAAAACCCCTCTTTGTCTAAGCAACGTCGTCGAGTGCATACAGCTGAAGGTATATTTTTACACTTTCTATATGCTTGCCTTTGAGTCAGAATTATTTCAGGCATTACATTTTTCCCTCCCATGCAGATAAATATTAAGCAGAAATATCATATTATGGTCCTCTCGAATTTTAGTGCTTTGGGGTAGAGAGAGGGTTAAGAAAAAGGGGAAGGATACATACCCCATTTATTCGCTTTGTTGTGCTAATGGGAAAATAGAGTTGCCAAGAAGGCGAGAACCGACAGAGCCGTTGAAAAGTCTTTTATCCGGAGTAGATCCAACACTTTCGACAAAATTTCTCACCAATATTCGTGCGTACAATTCTATGTTCTCAATGACATCTACAGGAGGTAAAGTTGATAACTCGATAAACAATGCAAACTCAATTTATACCTATAGAATTAGTGGTAAAAAATTATCATAGAATTGGGTCTTTGTTACCTTTAGAAGGACATAAAGCAACTTTATTACAACTATATGTACATGATATGGATAATGAAACAAGAAATCGACTTGGGGCTATAAATCGAAATGACCTGAATGAGGCATTAGATGAAAATATATTATATGTTAAATAAAAATAATGAGTTGGTTAAAGCTTTTAGAAAAGTTAGAGATTGGTACGATGAAAATCAAAGAGTTGACTTAAGTTTGAGGTTGATTAACAAGAGATCATATCGGAATAGAAATTACGTTCCTCCAGCATCATCTGAAGTTGCAATGTTGATTGTAGAAGACATGGCAAATAGTAATGGCGAAAGGGATTTGGTTATTCAGGCTTCTGACGGAGTTCTAAAACGAATTAGTGATCTTCATCCTTTGTTTATGGCTTTACAATATCCTCTCTTATTTCCGTATGGAGAGGATGGTTTTCATACTAAATTGTTTTATCAAAGAAATTGTGGGGGTAGAAAAACCAAAAGAAAATGTGTCACTGCGAAAGATTACTATTTATACATATTTCAACAAAGAAGGAATGAGGGTAGCACCATTCAATGTTCCTAATTTGAAACAACAATATGTTGTCATCGTTATACACAGATAGAGCAACAGAATTACCAAAATGCTATGGCCATATGTCGTGTATACGGAAATCCCGATTTTTTTTATTACTTTTATAGCTAATCCTAATTGGCAAGAAGTTAAAGATTTAATTAATGAATTGCCAATGCAAAAAGCTGAAAATAGGCCAGATGTTGAATCAAGAGTTTTCGAGATGAAACTGGACAAGATGATACATGATATTGTAGATAATGAGATATTTGGAAGAATAGATGCAGGTTTGTAACAAGTACTTCTTTTTTTCCTATTTATAATGATTTACTAAACATATTTTTCTTCAATATTTCACATTTGTTTACACAATTGAATTCCAAAAGCGTGGACTGCCACATTCGCACATAATATTTTGGGTTGATAAAAAATCTAAATTGCACAGTAGTACAGAGCAAGTGGATTCTGTGATTTCCGCTGAAATTCCAGACCCATTAGTTGACCCTATTGGTTATGATGATGTGAAGCAATTTATGATGCACGACCTGTGTGGACATGCTAATCCATTCTCTCCGTGTATGAATAATGGTGCGTGAAATTAAAATATTTTTTCCTGCAAGTATTAATCTGAATTTTACATAATTCATCAATTCTATTTGGATTAGTGTAAGTACCCAAATCCGGATCGTTATAATCCGTTAAATCACACTTTCCAAGTTAACGAGACTTTCCAGGACTCTCCTGATCATTCATAATTTAAAAGTGTATTAAAAACACGTTTGAATACGTTAAAATATCACTCTTCCAAAAATACGCAATTTCCAGGACTTTTCGAGACTGTTTCGACAATTATTCGAACAGTTATTTAAAAAACGGTCAAAACATGGTTCGACGGACAAAAAAACCCTTACTTAACGGCTAAGTAAGACACATGTCACGCATGCACGAGGCCTCAAGTCAAATCAATCCAATCCAAGACCGGAAAAGACCAAAATAACCTCAAACTGAAGGACTGGCCGGCCGACCTGTTTTGCAGGATCGCCCATCAGTCTCATCATATTTTCAAATACCCAAAAAGCCCTCAAACTTGAAGGACTGGCCGGCCGGCCTATTTTTCACCTTGAAAGTTTCTATAAATAGCAGCCTCCTCTTTCAGTTTTGATGAAAGTTTAACCCCCCTCCTCCATTGCCTCGGTTCCAGCAACCAAAACCCCTCCGTAAGCCCCAAAACACCTCGATTTGCGTGAAAACAACGTTTTTCAAGCATAACACGAGCCAAACACGATCCAAACACCTTTTCAAACACCGTTTCGTATCCAACATACGATATCTTGAGATATAGAGTCAAAACCGAGCCATTGGTAACACTCTCACTCTCAATCTCCCGTTTCATCCTTTTTACGCGTCCTACGCAATTTCTGATCCGATCAAAATCTTCAAAATGTAGACAAAATGCTGTCTACGGGTCTCGAAGTGATCCTCTCTCTATCACTTTTCTCCTTCGAGAAAAGTGATTTAGGGTTAAAACGGAGATCTTGACCCGTTTTTATCTATTATGTCATTTACCTTCCAAACCGTTTGGTTCGTCGATCGTCATTTCTATCGTCTGAACCGTTTGGTTCGTTGATCGTTATTTACCATCCGGATCGTTTGATCCGTCCATATTGTCATTTTAATAACGTTCTTTACAGTCCGAACCGTTAGGTTCGTTGATCGCATCTTTTACCATCCGAACCGTTTGGTTCGTTGATACCGTCAATTCAATACTGTCATTTACCGTCCAAACCGTTTGATTTGTTCATCGTATTTACCTTTAACATCCGAGTCAAGAAATTGCCTTATCGATCGTCGTTTTCTTCACTATCATCTTTATCAAAAAAAGGGTAACGTTATAACGCCCAGTTCAAAAAATCAAACTCTTTCCTTTCCCGTCGTTTTGTCAAAAAAGGGTAACGTTATAATGCCCGACTCATTTTCAAAACCAGCCATTCAAACTCATTTTCAAAAACTCCCATTCAAACTCAAATTCAAGTTTGTCATTCAAACTCATTTTCAAGTAACAAAAACACACACACATACACGCACAATTTTTGAGAAAGGTAGAAAGACTCGTTAATACGAAGCATTTCGGGTGATCTAAATTTTACTCTTCCCGAAACGTAATGTGACCTCTGAACCTAACAATCTCTGTTCAAACAACTTTTTCCTATGTTTTGGCTCCTAATTAAAACGATCTCCTTTCAAACAGTCTTTTCCTAAGTTTTGGCTCCTAATCAAAACGATCCTTTTTCAAAAGCCTTTTTCAAAGTTTTGTCTCATAATCAAAATGGCGTGGTGACTCCTCTTTTCCCCGTGAAATAAAAAAATCGCTCGCCGCCCTCGCGATCCGGGTAATTTCAATTAGGTTCATGCAGCAAACATTTCCCAAAAACTTATCAGCCACAAACAATCGTTGATGAGAATGGCTATTGTGTATATAGGAGGAGGGATATAGGAATATCAGTGGAAAAAAACAACATCAAATTGGATAATAGGTATGTCACGGCCTATAACAGATATCTTCTGGTTAAGCATCAAAGCCATATTAATGTTGAAGCATGTAACAACTCTAAGGCCATCAAGTACTTATTCAAGTATGTTACTAAAGGACCAGATAGATCTATGGCAATTTTAGAATCGTCTTCAAATGGAATGGGAACGTCAATAGACCAGCCTCAAAATGAAAATGATGAAATAAAAATGTTCTTGGATTGCCGTTATATATCAGCATGTGAAGCGATATGGCGCATTTATGAATTCCCAATTCATTATCGACGCCCATTTGTTGAAAGGCTTTCCTACCACCTAGAAAATTAGCAAATGTTAATTTTTAACGATAATGACTCCTTGCCAAAAATTATCAACGTGGAGAAGTCTACTAAGACAATGTTCACTAAATGGTTTGAACTCAATAAAGTCGATAGTGAGGCAAGGTCTTTAACATATGTTCAAATACCTACTCGATACGTTTGGAAAATTTGGAATTTACACTTGGTCAAAAAGGAAGTCTGGAAAGTGTATTGGGAGGTTGACATTTGCGCATCCGATCTCGGGCGAAAGATACTACTTGCGTATGTTGTTAAATATATTTGAAGGACCTGTTTCTTATGAAGAAATTAGGTCCATGGATGGAATCGTCTGTGACACTATGAAGCAGGCCTGCTACATGCGAGGGCTTTTAGCAGATGATAGAGAATGGCACGAAGCATTGTCCGAAGAATTTTACTGGGCATCTGGTCCAACAATGAGAGATCATTTCCTTACTATATTACTCTTTTCTGAGGTTTCTGATGTTAAAAACTTTTGGGAACATAATTGGACCAAAATAAGTGATGACATTCTCTTATCCACGCGAAGAATATTACGTGTCCCAACTCTCATAATGCGCGGAGAATGAACTCAAGAACCTTACCTTAGCAGAGTTGCAAAAATATTTATTAAAAAATGGTCGATCTCTAGAAGATATAGATGGAATGCCTCTTCTAGAAAAAACACTACTTGATCAGTTAAAAAAGTTGATTAATCTTAGAAGTACTGAACTATGATGTTCAAGTGTTAATGGAAGAACACCAAGTTTGAAGTCCTCCTTAAATAGTGAACAACTGCAAGTTTATAACAAGGTCATTGCTGATGTTGAAAATAAAGAGTCAAAGGTTTTTTTCTTATACGGTTATGGTGGAACTGGTAAGACATATTTATACTGGGCCATAATGAGTAAACTAAGATCGCATTCGCAAATTGTTCTAGCTGTAGCATCATCAGGTAATTTCTAATTTTTTTGTTTATAATTATATATGCCTGATGACCTTGAAAAATTAAACATAAAATATGTTAGGACCTAACTTTGATCAATGTCTTAGTTAGTTGGTTTTGATAAAGGAATATATATATAGAACAGGGTTTATATCAAAAGAGGAAGACTGTCAGTCATGATCCTTTTCTCTGACAGCTAAGTCCATGACTGACCAAATCAAACTTCATATTCATTCCTCAGTGTATCTGACAGCTATGAGTTTGATAGTTATGATTCTGTTGTATACAATGATTACAATCAATCAAAAACATGAATCATATTCTCTCTCTAAGCCATCAAGATCATCAAAGTGCATCTCAGTCCTTATTAGAGAACATCTCTGATAGCTAAGTCTTGTATGATCTGACAGCCATGACTTCATTCCTCTGATAGCCATCACTTTGTCTCAATCTCTGTTACCACAATCTCAACCAAAGTGGAACCTGGATCTTCACAGCTGTCAAGTTCACCAATGAAGACCAATGAAGACCACTGAAGACCTTCTAGAAGCTCTCAGTTCAAGCCACAGCTCAAGCCAGCTCATGAAGACCTGCATGTGGACAAGTGGGACAAAGACCAGTCAAGGCTCATTAATGTAGCTGCAACAGTCATATTCCAACGGCTACATTGAAGGGTATAAATAGAGGAGTTCATCCTCTACACAAAATACTACTGAAAAATACTCTTTTTCACAGTCCAAAACCTTTCCCTCACACCCACACACACCTCCTGTAATTCACACACACACTCACCAATCCTTACCCTTTAAACTCTGTTCCAAACCAAACCCTCACCCCAAAACCTTTGCCTCCACAACAAAACACCCCTTAGTGTGTTAATTCACAAATTCCAAAATCCTAAGACTGTACTTTAGGTGTAGAATTAGTTTGTAATCACTCAAGACTGTACTTTGAGTGTATTATTTGTTTTGTAAAATCTTGAGACTGTACTTCAAGTTGTAAAAACACTTAAGACTGTACTTTAAGTGTATCCCTAGTTGACTGTACTAATTAGGAAGAGGAAGTTCAAGGAACTTGCCTGAATCAATCATTTGTAATTTTTGTTGATTAAAGATTATAATAAAATTGATCTCACTTGTCAAGATTGACAGTGGGGGTGGATGTAGGAGGAGTGAACTCTGAACCACTTTAAATTCTCTGTGTTATTACATTTTTGCAATCACATTCACACACTTGCATTATTTCTTTGTGTTTCTTGTCCTATCATTATTTCAAATCTCTCTTATTCCGCTGCACAATTCAACTATCATCTGACAGCTAAGCCAAAACCATAGCTGTCTGATCATCTGCATATCAACAAAGGGCCTTTCAATTGGTATCAGAGCTTGTCTTCACATTCAAAAGTCTAACAACTTGTGAAGGATTCTCTTCAAACCCACCATGCCTCAACCAAGAAGAAATAATGAGAAAGACATCCCACACATTGATGACTGTGGATCTTTTGAGATCTATGCTTCAAAAATAAAAACATACCTTGATGCAAACAGTATATGGAATTGGTATGTTCTAGAGAATGAAGTGTCCTACCCAACTCAAATCTGTACTGATGGAGGACCTAGTAAGATCAAATCCCCAGAAACATGGTCTGAAGCTGAAAAGCAATTGATAAGTGCAAACTTGAAAGTCAAGAACATTCTTCAAAAGAGTGTAAATGACTCTCTAGCACAAGAAATTGCTAAGGAACCAAATGCCAGAACAGCATGGGCTCTTATTCAAACCAAGTTCACTAAACACTCCAGTGTTAGGACACAAAACTTGTACAACTTGCTTAGGCAATTAGACAACTTCAAGTTCTACCCTGGAGAAAAGGTGAGTGCTGCTCAGCCAAGGTTTGAGAACCTTGTTAGATCAATTGCTGACCATGGAAAAACCTTTGAACAACAAGATCTCTGCCTCAAGATTTACTCAAATCTTCCTCAAGAATATGAAAAGGTAGCATTACCTATTAGAGAAGGATCTGAATGGAGCACCATGACAGTTGAGCAATATTTTGGAAAGCTTGAAGCTTATGAATTGGAAGGTATGATAAAAATTCCATCAGTCCCTTCCATTTCACAAACCTTAGCTTTAACTGCACAAGAAACTGTCCACAAGCCAATCACTCACCAAGACATTGAGACCATTGTCAACAATGCCCTTCAAAAGATAAACATCAGCTCCAAACCTGTCAGCAAACAGATCTCCCAAGAAGACATTCCAAGTCTCATTTCCATGGCTGTCAGAAATGCCATGAAATTTCAAAAGAAATCTTTTGACAAAAAATTCAATCCCTCCACATCTAATGCTCAACAAGACAGCTACAAGAAGACAATTGATTGCTTCAACTGTGGAAAGCAAGGACATTACTCATCTGATTGCCCTGAACCAAGGAAACCTAGGGACAATCAGACAGCTAAGAAGATGACCTACTCAAAAGAGATCATTCACAGTTCTAAGTGCAACTGCTTCAATTGCTCCAAAAATAAACATGACAAAAACAAAGAGCAAGTCATGATAGCTGACTCATCAAAATTCAGTGATGAAGAGTATGTGTCAAGTGATGACTCTGAAATTGAAGGAGAAGAAGCCATGATATGCCTTATAGCTGAAGATGAGGAAGAATCTGACAATGAGGAAGAGATGGAAGCACTTGCTGCTGCTGATGAACTAAAAGAGGTACATGATTTTAACTCTTTAAATATTGATGGTTTTAAACAATTAGTTTGCACTCTTTTAATTCAAACCAAAAAACAAAAAACTAGCTTTGCTTCACTGGTCAATGAAAATCTTTCCCAATCCTCAACCATTGACACCCTCACAAAAACCATTTCTGAGCTTGAGAAAGCATGCCAAGGGCTAAGAGATCAATGCATCATGCTTGAAAAACAAAACATGGATCTGACAGCTGAGACATCAAGTAATCATGAAAACTGTCAAAAACTCAGTAATCTTGAAAAAGAAAATGATGCTCTTAAAAAGAAAATAGATTCATGGAACATGTCAAGCAAAGCATTATCACTTTTCACCTATACCCAAAGGCGTCCCAGTGACAAAACAGGGATTGGTGCTGATAATCCATCAGCAAAAGTGTACTCTCCTCCCACTGGTGAAAGGGCCATTGAAAAAATGGTTCTAGAAAACCTAAGCTCTGGCAGCTATCAAACTCAAACCTATCCTGTTCAAACCAAAGAAAAATCAAAAGAAATCTTGGGTGGTCCTAGTCAACCAAAGGAAGGACCAAGTAGAATTCAAGGAAGCAAGTATATTTGGGTTCAAAAAGGAGCCAATATACAGGAAGAAGTCAAGCTGCAAGAATGTGCTAGTCAGTCAAGTCCTGTCAGACAGCCAAGGGTTGACAGACAGCCAAGGCATGACAGACAGCCAAGGCCTGACAGACAACCAAAATCTTCCAAACAACAAAGAACCCCAAGGCAACAAAGATTCTATAACAAACATAGATACACCAAACAACAAAAACCTCAATGGCAATACTCAAATGGTAGAAGCCATGCAAATCAAAATGACTCTCCCAGATCATCCTCTTCAAATAGCTTTCAGTTTCAACCCCAATACAACAATCCAAACCACTTCTTCAATCCATCCCAATCCACTGTCCTCACACCTTACATGATGCAAATCATGTCATATTATCATACCCTAAACCAGTTCTTCAACAAGGGACCAATGAACAAAGCTAGGGTTCCAAAGAAAAACTAATCCTTTGGACCCAAAAGAATAAAAAAGGGGTACCATAAAATTTACTTTCTGTTTTGCAGGTACCTAGGAAAGGACTTTGGTATTTAGATAGTGGTTGTAGTAGACATATGACCTTCAATAAAGACTGGTTGCAACAATATTCCCCTAAAAATGGTCCAAATGTAACCTTTGGTGACAATTCCCAAGCTAAGGTCAAAGGATCAGGAAATCTTATTACAAAAGATATCATTTTTACAAATGTGTCCTATGTAGAGGGTCTCAAACACAATTTGATCAGCATAAGCCAAATCTGTGATAAGGGATATCATGTTGTTTGCACTAAGGATAAATGCACTGTTAAGGATAAAAACAATAATGTCATCCTAACTGGATCAAGAAAAGGAAATCTCTACTGCTTAAACTTAGAGATTGTGGAATCCTCAAATGCTCACTGCCTTCTGTCTTTCAATCAATCTGATATGTCATGGCTATGGCACAAGAGATTGGCTCACCTCAATCACAAAACCATTTCCAAGCTTGCAAATTCCAATCTTGTCAGAGGTCTACCAAAGATCCCATTCAAAAAGGATAAACTTTGCAAAGCATGCCAATGTGGGAAGCAAAAGAAATCTTCATTCAAACCCAAGACCAAGTTGGACACCTCAAGACCTATTGAACTGCTTCATATGGATCTTTTTGGACCCATAAGAACTAGATCTTTAGGAGGAAAAAGATACTCCCTAGTTGTTGTTGATGATTTCACAAGATTCACTTGGATTATTCTTCTTGAATCCAAAAGTGACACCCTTAGCTGTCTGATAAAGCTGTTCAATAAAATTCAAAATCAAAAAGGGACATCCACCATCAAGATCAGATCTGACCATGGGAAGGAATTTGAGAACACTGGAGTAGAAGAGTATTGTGATTCCAAAGGCATTGAGCACAATTTTTCAGCCCCAAGAACTCCCCAACAAAATGGTGTTGCTGAAAGGAAGAACAGGACAATTTGTGAGGCAGCAAGAACAATGCTGTCAGAACACAATCTCCCAAAGTATTTTTGGGGTGAAGCTGTTACTACTGCAGTGTATGTTCAAAACAAAACACTAATCAACAAATTCCACAAGAAGACTCCATATGAATTGTGGAATAACAAAGTCCCTACAATTTCTTACTTTCACAGCTTTGGAAGTAGATGCTTCATTCACAACAATGGCAAGAACAATTTGGACAAATTTGACTCCAAAAGTGATGAAGGAATTTTTCTTGGATACTCTAACACAAGCAAAGCTTATAGAGTTTACAACAAAAGAAGACTTGTTGTGGAAGAATCAATTCATGTTGACTTTGATGAAAACAATGATCAAAGTGTAACTGAGTTGTGTGATTTTGATGAAGGTTTGGGAAACCTAGATAATCTTCCTGAAGCATCTCCCATTCTTGACTCATCTGTTCTCAATCATGAACAAGATTCATCAAATCTTCCATACATGGTTCCAAGAAACTCATCTGACAGCCATCCTATGCCAGACAGCCATGAACTATCTCACTCTCATCAACAACCAATCCAGCCAACCAAGTCAACAGCAATCTCTCCCACTTCCAATCCAATTGATGAGGAAGAAAATTTTCAAATAAATGGTCATCCCTTGACTGACCCTTCTCAAAATTTTCCCTTAGCTGACAGCCAACCCTTAGCTGACAGCCATCCCAATTCCTCATGTAATCCATCTTCTAGCCACCTTCCATCTCCATCCAATAATCCTCTTTCTCCTCCCAAAAAAAATGATGAAACTACCATTACCCACATCATTCCACCCAATAAAGATCTTTACATCAGCCTTCAAATTGATAAAACCCCAGTTCCAGACAACATCCCTTTTCTCATGAGTGCATTCATATCCCAAGTGGAACCAAAGAAAATAAATGAAGCACTCCAAGATGCTGACTAGATTGAAGCCATGGAAGAAGAACTAGAGCAGTTTGAAAGAAACAAAGTGTGGCAACTTGTTCCTAAACCAATAAATCAAACTGTTATTGGAACAAGATGGGTTTTTAGAAATAAGATGAATGAAGAAGGTGTTGTAATAAGAAACAAAGCCAGACTGGTTGCCCAAGGATACAGACAAGAAGAAGGTATTGACTATGATGAGACCTTTGCACCTGTTGCAAGACTTGAAGCTATAAGGCTATTCCTTGCCTATGCTTCATTCAAGAAGATGAAAATATTCCAGATGGATGTCAAGAGTGCATTTCTAAATGGAGTTTTAAATGAGAAAGTGTTTGTATCTCAACCCCCTGGATTTGAGCACCCAAAGTTTCCTGATCATGTATTCAAACTGAACAAAGCATTGTATGGACTTAAACAAGCACCAAGAGCTTGGTATGATACCCTATCTAGATATCTCCTTGGCAAAGGCTTTACCAAGGGCCATATTGATAATACTTTGTTTATCAAAAAATATGGAGATGATCAGTTGCTCATCCAAGTCTATGTTGATGACATCATCTTTGGCTCATCAAATGAGGACTTGTGCACTGAATTTGGAGATATTATGAAGGATCAGTTTGAAATGAGCATGATTGGTGAGCTCACCTTCTTCTTAGGACTCCAAGTCAAACAAATGGAGGAGGGAATCTTCATCAACCAAGCTAAATATACAAGGGATATGATCAAGAAGTTTGACATGCAAACTGCTTCCCCTGCCAAAACACCCTTGTCAACCACAACCAAACTCCATGCTGATCTAGATGGTCAAAGTGTAAATCCAACACTTTACAGAAGCTACATTGGATCTCTTCTTTATGTAACGGCTTCAAGACACGACATTATGTTTAGTGTATGTCTCTCGTGCTAGATTTCAAGCTAATCCCAAAGAATCTCATCTCTCTGTTTGTCAAGAGAATTCTTAGATATCTCAAAGGAACCCCTGATTTTGGCTTGTGGTATCCCACTGAATCCCCATTTTCTTTAATTGGATTCACTGACTCTGACTATGCTGGATGTAATCTAGATAGAAAATCCACAAGTGGTGGATGCCAGTTTATTGGCTCAAGAATAATTTCATGGTCAAGCAAAAAGCAAACCTCAGTAGCCACTTCAACAAATTGAGGCTGAGTATATTGCTGCAGGCTTGTGTTGTTCACAAATTCTCTATCTTAAAAGTCAACTTCAAGACTTTGGAATTGAATTATCCAACATTCCCATCTTCTGTGACAACTCAAGTACTATTGCCATGACAGAAAACCCTGTCCAACATTCAAAAACAAAGCATATTGAGGTCAGACATCATTTCATCAGGGATCATGTTGAAAAAGGGAATATCAACCTTGCAAAAGTTTGCACTGAGGACAATGTCTCTGATATTCTCACAAAAGCCATGGATGAAAAGAGGTTTGAGATACTAAGAGCCATGCTTGGTATGATAAATATGCCAAAATAAAAGGTTGTTCTTCATAAATAAAAAGAGGCTTACATACTGGGTAATGCTGTCACAATATTGCCTGACAGCTATTCCCTCATAATCATTCCTGATAGCCATCCACTGATAGCTATCTTTCCAAAACCCATGAAAACCAAAGACAACAACAAAAAACATATAACAAAAACATAAAAAAACCCTTGAAATCTCTCTTTCTCATCTTCCTTCACCCATCAAAAGCTTCCTCCAAACCATACAATCTTCAAAACCAGCTCCCCTCTTCAAACCCACAGCTTAGCTGTCAGACATTCTTTGGAAATGTCACAGTCTCTCCAGATCCTCCTCCAGCACTCATTCCTTCATTTCTAGCCTCCTGAGTTGATTGCAAGGTCTGTTGATACCTTTGCAACCATATTGGATGCCTCTCCAAGAAAGGATCAATGGAAGTGACTGAATATTGAAGAGAAGGACTTACTCTCCTTGGCCACCACTCTTTAACTGCATCATATGGCTGAAGCAAACCCTCCATTGGAGTCACAAAGCTAAAATCACCAGAAAAAGAACCATTCCCTTCAACTGCAAAAGGTTGACCAACACTTGACTCCACTCTCTCCACAGCAGGAACTCTAGCAGGACTAAAGCAACCTATCACCTGGTTGAATAGGTATGAGATTGTTGAAGAAGGAGATATATGCACTCCTGCAAAGTTATCCCCTCTCCCCTCCAACAAACCAACCCCTGGAGAGAGTGAATCCCTACTGACAGGAGTATACAACTTCTCAGGCTTACCCTTCTTCTTGACAGCTATGCTCCTTTCCATTACTGTCTGAGCCCTATTCTGCTTAACCAATTCCCCCAATGTATAAACCCTTTCCACCTTATTTTTTCCCTTACTAGTCTCTCCCTGATCAACCTTGATAGTCTTTCCAAAGAGCCTTATTCCCTCTCCCTCTCTACTGTCAATTTTCTCTCTGACAGCTATCTCCTTAACACCATAGTCCTGATCTTCTCTCACTCTCTTGTTCTTACCTTTGTCTCTCACTCCCTCTGAACTTTCAAGAACATTGAAGGACTCTCTCTCTATCTCCATTTTATCCTCACTCAAATCATCCTCACAATTCTTCCCAAAAACCAACTTTTTTGCTGTTTGAGCCATAATTTTTGGATTAAACTTTGAGGAAAATCTACCCATTTGTGTTTGTAAATCAATCTGAATAATTTTCCTCTGAAGTTGTCATTGTTTTATAGGCAATTTTCACCTAGCTATCTCGCATGTACCATCATCATTCAAACTAGCTTAACTGTCAGAGTTTTCTTTCAACAGCTAGGTTAAAGCAACCTTTAAGTGATTTGATCGTGTTAATTGCTCACAATTGTCACTTCCTTTGCCGTCTCTTCCCCTGCAAAAATTCTTGAAAAAGAGAATGTTCTTCTTGTGTTTTGTGGGAATTAATGTCTCAACGTGGGGAAGGGTAAAAACCACTGTTCATATGAACAGTTACTTAACTTTGAAACCCCCAATGCTCATTAAAACCTACGTTCCACTCATCATTTGTATCTCTCTCTCTTTCGCAATCACCAAAATTCCTATTTCATTAATTCTCAGTTTAAAAATCATCTCTTTCCCTCTCTAATACAACATCGTATTCCTTCAACCCTAATTCCTTTAACCTTCAATGGCAGACCCAAAAGCTATTTACCCAGATGCTCATGGTTATTTCATCAAACCTAATTTCTATGAGACTGAAGTTGGAATTCTCATCAAAGAACTTCTTGAGGTAAATGAATTAATTGATTTCATGGGAGCTAGACCTCCAATTTATGAAGAACTATGCAGAGAGATTTATTTGGTGGGCAACAGAAACAGAGAGAACAACTCAATAACTGCCACCATAGATAATGTAAAGATTACCATTACTCAAGAAATGGTCAGCAAGGTTGATGGATGTGGTTTTACCCATCCAAAAGATATATTTCCTAGCTTATTTGATGCTCGAAACCTTGAGAATTTAATGTATTTTCTAGTGTTTTGAAAGTACAGGGGTTGAAGTGCAATTATTGAGAAAATGGAGGATTGGAGCGAACTTTGGAAGCTTTTGGATCAAATTGTAATTTTGGAAAATTTGGGACTAAACGGAAATTACGAAGCTCAAGGACCAAAGTGGAAATATTGGAAATTAAGGGACTAAATTGGAAATATGGAATTTTTGGATGAATTTGATATATAAAAATTCGTGGGATTAAATGAAAAATAAAAGTCTAAAGAGCGAAGTGCAAAAGAAGTCATTATAGTGGTCAAAGTGCGAAGGCAAAATTGTGGAACGAAACGAATATATAAATGGTACTAAAAATCACCAAGGAAGGCTGGCCGAGGAAAGCTTGTGGCTGGCCGAGGAAAGCTTGTTATTTGGCCGAGCAATGCTAGACTTTTTGGGGCCATGGTCGAGGAACAAATAGAGAAGTGGCCGGCCACTACAAGGATTGCTGGGCCAGGAGGATTGATGGGCCAAAGCTGTTTGGGCCAAAGAATTAAAGCAGGCGCACGCCCGGTTCAAGTGGGCGCACGCCCGAAACTCTCAGATTGATAGTGGGCGCACGCCTGGAAGTAGTGGGCGCACGCCCGGTGTGGCCGAACCAAGGAGGGCAGTTTCCTTATTTTGAAAGGATTTTGGAGATCCTTTGCAGATTTTGATGAATCCTCTTAATTCCTTTTCCTAGTCTTTGAAGGATTGTTTTAGGACTATATATATTCTCATTATTATTATTAGAAAGGAACTTTTTGTCTCAAGTTTTTGTTAGGGTTTGAAGGATTGAAGAGTTTGTTTTTGAAGGTTTTTGCAAGGATTTGAGGTTTGATGTTTTATTGTTATTATTCATATTTTGTGATGTCAATCATGAATATGAGTAGCTAAGTTTCCTTTTCATGGATTGGATGTAGTAATTGTCGAATCTCTATGTTAATTTAAGATTTAATTCTTCCAAACTTTCTCGTTCATATTTGATGAAATATATATAATTTATTTATTTGGTTTAGACTGTTGCACTAGCGTGGATAGTTTATTTAAAGTTCACTATTTCATCAATTAGGTTTGCTTGTTGACCTAGCGGAATACGAGGAAACCTAGATTCATTTATTTCTAAAGTGCTTAATGAATTTCTTGAGTGTTGTTTTGACCTAGCGGAATTTACAATACAACGGAAATATTAGGTTGCAATCCGAACATCAAACGTCCCAACCCTTAGTCTAGCGAAAGAATCTTTGAACGAGATTGTCATTTTATTTAATAAATCTTAGCATAGAGAGGAGACAATTATGAAATCCAATCCGTGAATTCCTTTGATCTGATTAAATCCGTATTTCTTGCTTCCGTGTTTTCTTAAATTCATTAGTTTAATTTCTTGTTTTAGTACTTTAGTTAATAAACCAAATCAAAAACCCCGTTTTGTTACTTTCTGCATTAATTAAATTTACTTGTTAAAGCACACGAGTCTCTGTGGTTCGACCCTTACTTTTGTACGTTGCTACTTCGGTGACTTGTACACTTGCAAGGTTTTATTACACAGTGGAATTTTATCCATCAAGTTTTTGGCGCCGTTGCCGGGGACTTGTTGTGATTTTTAACAAGTTTATTTAATCGGTGCATGTTTGGTAGACGTTCCTTGAACCCCGTGTTGGTTCAGGTGAACGAGAATATTGAGAGACTCACTAGGGGCATTCCCCCTATCCAAGAGTCAACTGAGTCTGATACTTCTGTCACCGGGACAGAAGAAGAATTAAGTGAGTTGGAAACTTCTTCCACCGAGGAAGAAGAAGAATTTAATTTTGTGATGGCGGATCAAGTCATGAATGCCTTTGCTAGGCCAAGAGTCGACACATCGGTGTCGTGCATAGTGTTGCCCGATGCAGCACTAGCTTATGAGATCAAAGGCCAATATTTTAACATGATTCCTAATTTTTATGGCCTTGCCGGTGAGGATGCGTTAGCGTTTTTGAGAGAATTTATGTCTACCTTGAGTGGGTTCCCTACAAAACAGGGTGTCACCTCGGAGCACTTGAGACTGAAGTGCTTCCCTTATGCATTAAAAGACAAAGCCAAAACTTGGCTATTATTACTTCCTCCCAGTAGCATCGCTACTTGGGATGCTTTACATGATGTTTTTCTCACTAAGTTTTACCCTTATGATGCATTGACAAATTTTAGGGTTAAAATTATGGGATTTGCTCAGGAAGCGGGGGAAGCCTTCCACGATGCATGGGATAGGTTTAAAATGTTGCAAATTCAGTGCCCCCACCATAACTTCCCTGCTTCTATGCTGCATCAAACTTTCTATGGGGCTTTATCCCCTGAATACCAATCCATGGTTGATAATGCAGCAGGAGGTAGTTTGGGGACAAAGAGAGCGTCCAACAATGTCAAGAACTATTTGAGATGTTGAGCGCAAACTCTCAACAAAAGGGATCTAGGGGGGCAACAAGAGGAGTGAATGAGGTAGGGCTAAACAATGAGTGGGCTAAGCAGTTTGCACTACTGAACCAAAGATTTGATAAGTTAGCTTTACAAAATGCTTCTTCTTCTGCTATGCCTTCTACTGCTCATCTTGTAAATGATTTTTGTGCTAATTGTGGTCCTAACACTCATGCTACTAATGTGTGTCAAAGTGGTTTGCTGGTTAACCCTGAACAGGCACATGCAATGCAAGGATTTGGCCAGCGGTTCCCTCAAAACAATAACCCTTATTCAAACACATACAACCCGGGGTGGAGGCAACACCCAAATTTTTCATGGGGGGGCAATCAAGAACAAAATAAGCCTCTCCATCCTCAACCTCCACCGGTACAGTATGAGCATAAAAGGGAACCGTGGGAAGTGGCCATGAAAAAATTGCAAGTGAAAATAATCAATTGAGGGCGGAAAATCAACAAGCTTCCAAGAACCATGAAGCCGCCATTCGTAAGTTGGAGACCCAAATTGGGCAACTAGCTACCGCCCTACAAAGTCATAAGGCGGGACATTTCCTAGCCAACCTCATCAAGCAAATGCCATTATCACTCTCCGAAGTGGCAAACAGGTAGGTAGTGAGGTAATATCTCCTTCATCTTCTTCTCCCCCTCCTGTTGTAGAAAATAATGCTAATGTGGATAAAAATGAAGTTGGTTGTGATAAGAGTACAAGTGACATGGGGGAAAATTCTAAAGTTAATTCTCCACCCCCCATGCCATATGTACCTCCCGTACCATTTCTGGAAGGATTTTAAAACATAAATTGGATAAGCAGATGTCGGAATTGATGAACATGTTTTCTAAGGTGAACATCAATATCCCTTTACTCAATGTGATCAAAAATATTCCTGCTTATTCCAAATTTTTCAAAGAATTCAATTCCAAGAAACATAGGTATGGGACAGATGAGAGAATAGTGATGAGTGAAAATGCTAGCGCAGTGGTGCAACATTGTCTTCCACCCAAATTAAAAGACCCGGAAGTTTTCGATATCTATTACTATGGGGGAGTCAAAGGGCGTAAAAGCGATGTTGGATCTTGGGGCCAGCATTAATTTGTTGCCATATTATTTATATGAGGAGTTGGGTTTACCCGAATTGAAACCCACCACAATGGCCCTACAACTTGCGGATCGGTCCATTAAAAGACCTGTGGGCATTGTGGAGGATGTTTTAGTTCAAGTAAATTCATTCATTGTGCCTGTTGATTTCGTTGTGCTTGAAATGCCAAGAGGTGAAGGAAGTCGCAGGATTCACCCATATTACTTGGGAGACCCTTCATGGCGACGACCAACACCATTATTAATGTGAAGAATGGCAAACTATCTATGACAGTGGCGGGTGAGAAAATTGAAATTTACGTGTTTGATGCCATGAAACATCCGAGTGAGGATAGAGAGGTGTGTTCTTATGTTGATAATTGTGAAGTTGTGCCAAATGACGGTGAGAAATCTAGGGATAGTGCGGGTTCCCACTTGTGTGCCGTGAAAAATAAGGCCGACAATCTTGGTTCTTGTGATGGCCCGTATCACCCCCTAGACCGATCCAAAAAGGGGTCGGTGTCCCCATTGAAATCTTTCTTTCCACTCAAGTCTACCTATATTGATTCATGTGCTAAAATAGAAGAGTGTTGCTCTCTTGATATTTCTGATGCTTTGTCTGTCAAGATGAATGTGCAGGATGCTTGCAATGATGTGAAGGAAAAGGAGGTGCTTGATTGTGATAAGAATAAGGCACCAAATGAGTTTGGGGGAGAGGTCCCCAAGAAAAAGAAATTGAAGAAAAGAAAAAGAGCAAGAAAAAGGTTCGAAAAGTTTCTTGGGCCCCACCCGAGCTTATAACAAAGGGTGAATTTTTGTGGAAAGTTGTGGGCATTTGTGCCCGAGAATGTGCGAAGTGGGCCAAGGGAAGGAAAGCCAAGGCCAAAATGAATGCGGTCACATCAAATCCCATTTAGTTGGGAGCAATGGTCGGGCTAACGACCTTAAACAAATGCGCTAAGTGGGAGGCAACCCAAGTAGGTATGTTTTATTGCTTTATTTATTTGCTTTGTTGTGTCATATCGCCCTTTGAACCCGAGACATGTTTTTGTTCTCTTTGCTATGAGGACATAGCATGTTTTGAGTTTGGGGGTAGATATCTCTCCGAGTTTGTGGGTTTATAGGGGAGTGTATATAGTGTCACCCTCCAAAAAAATAGAAAAATTTAAAAATTTTGTTCTCTTTATATGTTTGGAAGTTGGCCAACGTCCGTGATGATTTGAGGGATTTTGATTGAGTTTTGCTAGTTTGTGCCAATTTGAATGTGTTAATTAGAATTGCATGAATGCATGTAAAACATAATTGCACCACCATTCACTTCCGTTTTAATTCTTGATCATGGTCATTAATTTAGGTGCCCTTTATGGGTTCACTTTGACATTCTCGGGGGTCCTAGAACAGGATTGCATGCTTGTCAATAACAAATCAATAGATTACTTGGTATTTATGGCTTATCTTTCTTTGACAACCCTCTTGTGAGCCTTTGACTTTCTCGTCACTATATATATAAATTGTCACTTGATCCCTTTTGAGCCGGTTAGAAAGAATGGAACATCTAGACCACCATTCGCCTTCATTTGATGCCTAATCCCTAACCCTTGACACCTAGAATAGGTTATCCCACCTTTGTAAGAATGTGAAATTAGAAACGATCAGTTTGGGGGTTACATGGGGGAAATTTTGGGAATGAGTGAGGAAGGTCAAAAGTTGGAAACATGATTTGTATTGTATAAAAGGGGGGCAATCAAAAAAAAAACTAAAAAAAAAAAAAAAAAAAAAAAAAAAAAAATATGGATAAAATCAAAAGTTTGCCCCCAATTCTGTGAAATATGTTTGATGAGTGACCTATTTTGAGAGAGGGAATGCTTTCAACCCCAATGTGTATAAAGTATGAACAAAGTTCTAGTTTGGGGGTTGAAGCATTGGGAAAACAAAGGTGAGCGGAAAGGTTAAAAATTCGGAAAGAAGTATTGTAATGGAAGGTTTTTAATTTCACATTCTTGTATTTGTATATCCTTTCCTTCGTTTGTACCCGTGAACCTAGCCCCACATTTGTTGTGGACTTAACTTTGAGCCATAATTCGTATTCAATATTGAGTAATCGGGTTGACAAGTGCGTAATCATGCATATGAGTATCCTTGTGTAAATAATTGTATTGTATTTGTGATTTAGAGCATGTGTTAGTGATCCCATAAACAATCTTATCTTAGTGATCATGATCTCCCATATTTCATTCACCATTCAGGCCGAGGTGGAAAATTGTGGGTTAGATGCATTAATGTAATTGTAATTGCATTTTCTTATTGGCACTTGTTTAGCATATTTTGTGAGAATCTGAGACTTCTTTGGCCGACAACCTTGTATATTTTGAGAACATATCAAAAATATTTTTGTTGAGTGTTTTTATTTGTTAGAGTAATTTTGTTTTTGGTTATTTCTTTTGTTTTACTCGGGGACGAGCAAAAGATAAGTTTGGGGGTATTTGATGGATGTGGTTTTACCCATCCAAAAGATATATTTCCTAGCTTATTTGATGCTCGAAACCTTGAGAATTTAATGTATTTTCTAGTGTTTTGAAAGTACAGGGGTTGAAGTGCAATTATTGAGAAAATGGAGGATTGGAGCGAACTTTGGAAGCTTTTGGATCAAATTGTAATTTTGGAAAATTTGGGACTAAACGGAAATTACGAAGCTCAAGGACCAAAGTGGAAATATTGGAAATTAAGGGACTAAATTGGAAATATGGAATTTTTGGATGAATTTGATATATAAAATTTCGTGGGATTAAATGAAAAATAAAAGTCTAAAGAGCGAAGTGCAAAAGAAGTCATTATAGCGGTCAAAGTGCGAAGGCAAAATTGTGGAACGAAACGAATATATAAATGGTACTAAAAATCACCAAGGAAGGCTGGCCGAGGAAAGCTTGTGGCTGGCCGAGGAAAGCTTGTTATTTGGCCGAGCAATGCTAGACTTTTTGGGGCCATGGTCGAGGAACAAATAGAGAAGTGGCCGGCCACTACAAGGATTCTTGGGCCAGAGGATTGATGGGCCAAAGTCATTTGGGCCAAAGAATTAAAGAAGGCGCACGCCCGGTTCAAGTGGGCGCACGCCCGAAACTCTCGGGATTGATAGTGGGCGCACGCCCGGAAGTAGTGGGCGCACGCCCGTGTGGCCGAACCAAGGAGGGCAGTTTCCTTATTTTGAAAGGATTTTGGAGATCCTTTGCAGATTTTGATGAATCCTCTTAATTCCTTTTCCTAGTCTTTGAAGGATTGTTTTAGGACTATATATATTCTCATTATTATTATTAGAAAGGAACTTTTTGTCTCAAGTTTTTGTTAGGGTTTGAAGGATTGAAGAGTTTGTTTTTGAAGGTTTTTGCAAGGATTTGAGGTTTGATGTTTTATTGTTATTATTCATATTTTGTGATGTCAATCATGAATATGAGTAGCTAAGTTTCCTTTTCATGGATTGGATGTAGTAATTGTCGAATCTCTATGTTAATTTAAGATTTAATTCTTCCAAACTTTCTCGTTCATATTTGATGAAATATATATAATTTATTTATTTGGTTTAGACTGTTGCACTAGCGTGGATAGTTTATTTAAAGTTCACTATTTCATCAATTAGGTTTGCTTGTTGACCTAGCGGAATACGAGGAAACCTAGATTCATTTATTTCTAAAGTGCTTAATGAATTTCTTGAGTGTTGTTTTGACCTAGCGGAATTTACAATACAACGGAAATATTAGGGTTGCAATCCGAACATCAAACGTCCCAATCCTTAGTCTAGCGAAAGAATCTTTGAACGAGATTGTCATTTTATTTAATAAATCTTAGCATAGAGAGGAGACAATTATGAAATCCAATCCGTGAATTCCTTTGATCTGATTAAATCCGTATTTCTTGCTTCCGTGTTTTCTTAAATTCATTAGTTTAATTTCTTGTTTTAGTACTTTAGTTAATAAACCAAATCAAAAACCCCGTTTTGTTACTTTCTGCATTAATTAAATTTACTTGTTAAAGCACACGAGTCTCTGTGGTTCGACCCTTACTTTTGTACGTTGCTACTTCGGTGACTTGTACACTTGCAAGGTTTTATTACACAGTGGAATTTTATCCATCAAAGGTCTATGGGATCCCAAATAGAGAAGATGCTGTGAAAAATATTTGGGATAGAGGGTCAGACAGGTTGAAAACAGTTTATGAGAAATTTCTTGGTATTAAGGTCCCTGACTTCAAGGCTGTTCAAGACAAAGCAATGGTGAAAAACAAAGATGATATCTTCAAGTCAACCCTGATGGATGTGGTCAACAAAGCCATTGATGGCAAACAATCCTCATTTGATCAAATGGGATCAAATGAATGGAAGCAAATGCTGAGCTTGATGACCAAGGACACAAACTGGTGCATTGTCCTTCTCTACAACTTTCAACTGGCAGTCTCAACCTCTACCCTCAAGTTCAAAAAACAAGGTGGGAAGATGAACAACTTCAGGTTTATGAGTGGAATTCTTCATGATCTAATCCCTAAGCTCAAAACTCCTCTACCCAAGAAGTGGCTGAAGACAGTGAAGCTGTCGAATAAGGTGTTTCAATGAAAGAACTTTTTCATTGAAACAAAAGAAAGGAATTGTTATGAAAGCTGGAGATATGAGCCTTGAAAGTTTCAAAGAAGCCCAAGAAAAGATGCTTGAAGAAACAAGAATAAAGATTGAACATTGGAAAGAGTTGATAGCATTGGCTACAAGTAGGAGAATAAAAAGAGGAGTGAAGACCAATGTCAAGAAAACAGGGGTGTTAAAGAAGACTGTGGTATCTCCTAGCAAAAAGGGCAAAAACAAGGATGGTCAAATGACTGACAGTGACAAAACCTTGTCTGACAGCCATAGAGTGGATGTGGAAGAAAGAGGTGCTGTTGATAGCCATAGAGATGACACCATGGAGCAAACTCATGCTGGTGATGCTGATGTAGATCCTCAAGAACTCCAGGCAGCTATCAAATTGTCAAAAACACAGCATAAAGGAAAGCATCCTCTGACAGCTATCCCTACCAAGCAGACAGTCACCAGATCCAAGGTACAACCCTCCTTATCCATTCCTTCTAAAACTTTGCCAAAGAAAAGAAAACTAGAAAAGAAAGCCCCCAAAGCCAAGAAAACCAAAATAACTACCCCTTCCATCTCTCCAAAATCCACTTCTGTTAGTCCAAGAGTGGACAAGTCATCCACACCCAGCTCAGGTCATCAGTCAGCCATTGAAGCTATCCTCAATCTCAAAGAACCATCAAAAAAGCAACCTTTAAGGGGGAACATTGATGAGAATATCCCCTCTTCCCAACCTCAACAGTTAGCCAAAATCCTGAGAGCAATTAATGCTATTGAGTTGGATGGAAACCCTGACACTGAAAAAGCTGTTCTCTTGTTTCTTGATGATGTTCTAAGTAAGGAAGAATCATTAATGGCCCTAGATGAACTCAGGACTAGGTTTATGAAGAAAAGGAGTGGACCTGGAGAGACATCTAGTAAACCCAAGGTGACAGCTATGGATGTAGATATCCAAACCTTCCCTTCCATTCCTGAGACTGAGGCTGTGAATGAACCTACCCCAACTGTTGAAATTGATAGGGGGAATCTTGATAATATCACTGAGGTTATTCAAAGTCTCAAGAAGGTTGGAGTTGAAATAGATCCAAATCAAGTCTCAAAGGGAGATTCAATCATAAATGCTTGCAAGGGTCTTGTGTTTGAGGGAACTCCTGAAAGTGAGGAAGCCCTGACAGCTATTCTAGAGAAAAGGTTGGCCAAAAAGGAAGTAAGGGCAGCATTAAACCTCCTTAAATCTCAATTCACTTCCAATATTCTCAATCAAAGTCCTGGCCAAGCCTCTGAGTCAATCCCAACTGCTTCAACCCAAGCCTCTGTACCTTCCAAACCAATTTCTCCAATCCCTGAAAATGAACCTTTTGAAGCCTCTCCTCAAAGTCCAATCCTTGCTGGACATGGTCAAGATATATCTGACAGTGATCCCATTCTTGACAGTCCTGACAGCCATCCAAGCCATTCTATTCCTCCTACTCAAGCATATCTTCCCAAGAAAGAACCTTGGATGCTTAGCTGTGGCATTGACTTCTCTATGTCTTCCATCAAGGCAAGAACAAGGTTGGCTCATGTAACTCATTTCCCAGAAATTGCAAACCCATTTACCTATCCAAAATCCTGGGAACTATCAAGAAATGGTTTGATAATGGTAGCAAGAAACCTTGCAGGGTTAGTCTTCTTTGCCTATGAAAAATGGCAAGTGTCAAGAACCTCATCAACCTCCAACTTTGTTCACCAAATCCCATCCTTTCCAAAGTTCATCACTCCCAATACTCTTCTTGATTGGGAAGTTCTTTTCAGCCAACTCATCTCTCCATCACTCAATTCATGCCTGTATATGCCAAAGGGTCTAGTCTTCACCCTATGCATTGACCTTGCAAAATCCTTTTTCCTTTCTCTGTTTGAACAAAAGTATGCCCTCATGCTTTTGATAAGCAAAATGGTCAACATCTTTCCCCCAACCCTTAATCCAGGAATTGAGCCCTACCTTTCTCCCTTCATCACTGTTGATCCCATGAACTTCACCTCACCCAATGAAAACTCTCACTTCATGAACTTGGTCTCTATTCCTGAGATCAAAGAATTCAGAGAATCTATAGCCGACAAATAAAAAGAACCAAAACTGTTATTGATCTTTCCTCAGACTCTGACAGTGATGATGATGATGCTCCTTCAAGTCCAGATCAAGAACCTCCAATAACAATCCCATCTCCTACATTTACCAACCCTCCTCAGCAATCCACTCATTCCTTTCATGAAGCTCAAGTCTCAATTCAATCACAAACAGATCAATCCATTGTGCCCATGAAGAACAAAAGAACAAGGAACAAGAAGAAACATTTGTGGGGCACAATGAGAATCAGAAATGATCAAATTCCCCTTACAAGAGCTCAACTGAAATCAAAGGAAGATAAGTTCTTCAAGTATGATGAGAGGATGTCCTGGGAATGGAACAATGAGTTCTACTACAGAGGAGTAGAGCCAGATATGAGAAGAGAACTGGAGGAAGAAAGAAATCGATTATTTCAGCCAGGCAAGAAAGAGAGGAGTTCTATGATCAACTGGCTGATGATTGAAGTGTAGTTTTATGGAACAATTTTTGGTGTGTTAAAACAATTTGTTTTGATTGGCTCAGTTTTTGTGACTGTAATCTGTGAACCTTTTCATCATGAGATTAAATTCATGCATTTCAATCTCATTCTGATTATTTGTGCTTGCTATAAATCCTTGTATTATTTCTTCTACTATTATTTCTCTTATCAAATGTGAAAACATGTTCTAAAATAGATCTTCCTTTACCAAAAAGGGGGAAATTGTTAGGACCTAACTTTGATCAATGTCTTAGTTAGTTGGTTTTGATAAAGGAATATATATATAGAACAGGGTTTATATCAAAAGAGGAAGACTGTCAGTCATGATCCTTTTTCTCTGACAGCCAAGTCCATGACTAACCAAATCAAACTTCATATTCATTCCTCGGTGTATCTCGATACTATGAGTTTGATAGTTATGATTCTGTTGTATACAATGATTACAATCAATCAAAAACATGAATCATATTCTCTCTCTAAGCCATCAAGATCATCAAAGTGCATCTCAGTCCCTATTAGAGAACATCTCTGATAGCTAAGTCTTGTATGATCTGACAGCCATGACTTCATTCCTCTGATAGCCATCACTTTGTCTCAATCTCTGTTATCACAATCTCAACCAAAGTGGAACCTGGATCTTCACAGCTGTCAAGTTCACCAATGAAGACCAATGAAGACCACTGAAGACCTTCTAGAAGCTCTCGGTTCAAGCCACAGCTCAAGCCGCTCATGAAGACCCTGCATGTGGACAAGTGGGACAAAGACCAGATCAAGGCTCATTAATGTAGCCGCAGTCATATTCCAACGGCTACATTGAAGGGTATAAATAGAGGAGTTCATCCTCTACACAAGACACTACTGAAAAATACTCTTTTTCACAGTCCAAAACCTTTCCCTCACACCCACACACACCTCCTGTAATTCACACACACACTCACCAATCCTTACCCTTTAAACTCTGTTCCAAACCAAACCCTCACCCCAAAACCTTTGCCTCCACAACAAAACACCCCTTAGTGTGTTAATTCAAAAATTCCAAAATCCTAAGACTGTATTTTAGGTGTAGAATTAGTTTGTAATCACTCAAGACTGTACTTTGAGTGTATTATTTGTTTTGTAAAATCTTGAGACTGTACTTCAAGTTGTAAAAACACTTAAGACTGTACTTTAAGTGTATCCCTAGTTGACTGTACTAATTAGGAAGAGGAAGTTCAAGGAACTTGCCTGAATCAATCATTTGTAATTTTTGTTGATTAAAGATTATAATAAAATTGATCTCACTTGTCAAGATTGACAGTGGGGGTGGATGTAGGAGGAGTGAACTCTGAACCACTTTAAATTCTCTGTGTTATTACATTTTTGCAATCACTTTCACACACTTGCATTATTTCTTTGTGTTCCTTGTCCTATCATTATTTCAAATCTCTCTTATTCCGCTGCACAATTCTACTATCATCTGACAGCTAAGCCAAAACCATAGCTGTCTGATCATCTGCATATCAACAAAGGGCCTTTCAAAATAGTTTTTTTTTAAACCTAAGAAAATATATCTTCTACCTATTCACATACATAAATTGTTGTCTTATAGGCGTAGCTGCGTTGCTACTTCTAGGCGGACGAACTGCACATAGCAGATTCAGAATTCCTCTAAACGTCACTAAGAATTCTACATGCACAATCAAGCAACGTACGCAAATCGCAGAACTTATTCGGAAAGCAAGTTTAATTATATGGGATGAGGCACATATGGATGCTAAATACGCATTTGAAGCTGTGGATAAAACATTAAAAGATATTTTGCGTAACACTGACTCATACAATAGTGAAAAAGCATTTGGTGGTAAAACTGATTTACTTGGCGGAGATTTCCGACAAATTATTCCTGTTATACCGGGAGGCACAAGAGCTGACATAGTTAATGCGTCCTTGAATAGTTTTTACATTTGGAATGAATGCGAAGTTTGTGTCCTTACTGAAAATATGAGATTAAAACATTCAGATTTGCAAAGTAGTAGTAACTGCATGCCGTTGAGTGAATTCTCAAATTGGATTCTTAAAATTGGAAAACAACTGCATTTTTCTTTTCATTTGGTCATTGTTTATTTTGTGCTTGAATTATTCGCCTAATGTTTGAAAGGGATATTATGGTTATTTCACTGCCATATACTTGATGTTTTTAAATATTTTGAATATTTTATTTAATCTTAAAACTATTAGCCCATTTTGAAATTTTGTTGCTTTTGGGTTGGTTGTTTTAATTTGCTTCTTTCCATTTATGATTTGTATTTATTTTGTGGTAAAGTATGCATATCGATCAAGAACTAATATTGCACACAAGAAAATTTTTACCTCAGATATCAATAGATATAGATATTCTGGAATATACAAACAAACTATACCAATTCCTTAGATACAATCAAGTATATAGGGATTTATATATATATATATATATATATATATATATATATATATATATATATATATATATATATATATATATATATATATATATATATATATATATATATATATATATAAGAGATGGATACATTTGTTATGAATGTATTTTCCTACAAACATTTGCATATATGGTTGTTAAAAAAAATGATGGTGAGAATGTTAGAACAAACTTCTTTTCAACATTTCAACATGTTGTACTCTCTTATATTTTTTTAACCAATAATAGCCTAAGAAGTTGGTTGATGCAATTTATTTATATTGTGCTATATTTCTTAGAGTGGTATTTAAACATGATTAAGGTTTTTGTATTGAGGAGGTTTTTGATTATGAATTAAATAAAAGAAAAGAGAGGCTGCGGCTTTATTCTTTGTGAATCTTGTTTCAATTCTTGTTCGGTTCATCTCCTAACCTCCGTTTACTCCATCAAAAATAAATAATGTTAAAAAGGATTAAAAATACATGGTGAATTTCATATATTTACAGGAATACATGCTCACTTGAATAATGAAGAAATTAAATATTTTGGATAAAATTCTAATAATAATTCTATATATTGTTCATCTTACTATTAAAACATTTATTTTCTAATAGAATGTAATGGAAATTTTAAATTCATTTTATACTTGGCCTGTTAGGTTACATCATTTAGTCATTTGCCCAAGCCAAAGCATAAAAAATTCAAGTGAAGAAGTGACACACCAGAACACAAAGTTTTTGAGCTCTTCATTTCCAGGCTCTCAACATTACACCACCCTCCATCTTCCCCTCAAAATTCCACTTCTTCAACAATCATTCATCTTCCATTACCACTATAAATCCTTCCCCATTTCCCACTTTCCCAATCACTCCAAATTCATCTCCAATCTCTTCTCTTCCAACTAATCATCCTCCCAAAACTGCAACAAACAATGGTTGCTCTGTCTTCAACTTCCATTACTTTCAACTCAATCACTTCCCCAATCTTTCTTCCTTCTCTTGCCTCCGCTCCCAAAAGCCTCTCCGTCAAGCTCCCGAACCAGTTTCTGTCTCGTAGCCTTGCAGTCTCCAACCCTGCCACCGCTGCCATGAGTTCATTCACTTGCAAGGCCACCGAATCTGCTCATTCTGTAACACCCAGTAAGAAAGATTCAATCTTTCAAAATACCCATATTTTTTTTCATTTTGTGATTGGTTCATGTGAAACTTTCTTGTTAATTTCTTGTGTGTTCTTGGTTAATATCAGCTAAGGTCCAGGAACTGTGTGTTTATGAGATCAATGAGCGTGACCGCAGTAGCCCTGCTTATCTTCGTTTAAGCCAGAAGACTGTCAATTCTCTTGGAGATATTGTCCCTTTACCAATAAGGTATTCCTCCGTCCCAAAATAATTGCTCATTTTTGTCATTTCCGTTGTTTTGGGGAAACAAACTAACAAACATAACTAACTCCAATTTATTCGCTCTAAATAAAATTTTCTTCAGATTTATTCCGGAGACCTGCAGAAAAGATTGGGAATAACTGCCGGAATATGCCTTCTGATCAAGCATTTACCGGAGAAGAATGGTGACCTTTATGAGGCTATATACACCTTTCACATGGGTGACTATGGTCAAATATCAGCACAAGGAGCTTACAATACCACAGAGGATACTTTTTTATCGGTGACCGGTGGGACCGGCGTGTTTGAGGGTGCGCGTGGACAGGTGAAGCTGCAACAGCTGATTTTCCCAGTTAAGTTATTCTACACTTTTTACTTGAAGGATATTCCGGATTTGCCTAAGGAGTTGCTTGGTACCCCAGTTCCTCCGTCGCCTGCCGTTGAGCCTACTGCTGCTGCTAGAGCTTGTGAGCCTGGTGCCACAGGTCCTAATTATAGTGATTAGTTTGTTGGTGAGGTGCGCTAGTGTGATTATGAATGGCGGGAAAGTTGTTTTAATTTGGAATTAAGGTATTTGAATAATGTAATGTAGGTGGAGTATCATTTACCTTTAATAATGAATAAATATTTGAACCATTTTATTTGTTGGTTTCTTCTATCTGTTTGTTCCTTTCATTCTCAATAGTCCCTTAGGGCTATTTTATACATTTTACTAATTGGTTTTTCTCCTGTACGCATGTTTATGGAGCTGAAATGTTGCACATTTTTGACAGCTTCGGCCTACTTTAAAAATCATTTTCCACAATTAGTGTATAGATAAGTTGCTCTCGAAAACAGCTGTTTCTAGATTTCTTTAGGTTTCACGGAGGTGAAATCGCATTTCTTATCCGTGACATTTCAAAATGTTTTCTGGAAAATGGTTCAGAAAACATTTTCTCCTAAACTAACGGAGCCTTAGAAACCGCGGTTTACCAATGCACAAAAACTTGGTTATTTCTTACAAACTTTGTTATTTTTGTGCAATATTTTCTAGCATTTTGAGAAACTCTTTTTAAAAAATTTGAAAATAAAAAGAGTCATTTTGAGAAAAAGTTTGTTAGTAAAGTTAACGATGCGTGTAATTTCTGAAACAAACCTGAGGGGCTTAAGTTCCTATATTACAGCACCAGGGGGCCATCTGCACAAATGAAAAAATCACAGGCCAGGGTTTTGCTTCAGTTGTTTCCTTGAACTCCATAACTTGGTTTACTTAGGGCTCATAAGATTCAACTGGGATTCAGAATTCTTGAACGCATTTCATTGTTTTTCTGATTCAATGTGAGGACGAATTGGATTCAATCTTCAAAAAGATCTGCCCCTTTGCAGTGTAAGAATGTTTGATTTTTCAGTTGCATTCCGATATTGATCGATACAGACTTTTGGTTAACTCTCTGTTTCTTGAATTTGAAGGGGAAATTGTAGTGGGTTTGTAAATTCCCTCTCTTTGTTGTCCCCATGTATTATGATTATTCAAACGAAAGAGGTGCTAAATGATTGGGCTTTCAAGAGGGTTTAATTAATTGGGAAGAATTAAATGTGATCGGTTTAGTTCTATTTTGGTGTGCGTGTTACTTGATTTTGGCTTGAATTTTGAGGGTGATTCTGGTAACTAGTTACCAGTGGAAAGAAAAGCATTGACTACTAATGGTTTATTTTTGTGATTACATACTCCCTCCGTCCCGGAATGAATTTTTTTTGGACATTCATTTTGGGACGGAGCTGAGCAACTGGGTTCTTTTCTTGGTTTTGGATCTAAGTTTCTAAAGGAGAAGAGTTATGTTTGGAAAATGCTAATCCAGATCCTTTAGAGCACTCATTGATGATTTATTTCTGGAGGGATTTTATTTTTAAGTCTTTATTAGCAGCTTTACTAGTAACTCCTTCATGAATGTGATCTTCTTGCCTAGAAACTTTGCAAACCTGGAAGTTTAAGTAATGCACTAACAGTATTTGTTAACAAGGACCTTCATGCTTAAAGTGAAGCTCGGAAACAGAAATGGAAAATGCATAAAATGGCGTGAGAGATTGGTCAAGCTCTTGACTATTGATCTTTCTTAGGTTTGAGGATGGTTTGTGGATTGTAAATGGCAGAATGATACATGCTTGACACAAGAAAGGAGAGTAGAATGTGAAGATTTAGGGTTCTAACAGATTTGGGGGTGACGGTTGGGGGTGACCGTTAGTTTGATTACGGCGTCGTTTTTATGAGTAGCGTATCAATAAGTAGATAGCGTGCTTTGAATACGCGTTCTGTCTTTAGTTGGACGATGTCGTTTCCGCTTTGCTTAGGAATCTATTCTGTTATGTTATACGTCGTCGTTTTATAGAGAGAGAAATGGCCGTTGTTTACCACGTGCTTTCTCTCTCCTTATGTAGCTGTAATTCGCCATTTTCATGGCTCATGGAATGTACAGAGCTTTAAGCTTCCTCTCTCTACAATTCTATTTTCTCTCTCATCTCATATTCTATTTCTCTCTAAATTCTCTTCTCACCCACTCTGTTTATTAATTTTGTATTCAATTGGATATTAATCCCAATTGTCGAAATATCATATTTGGGAATTCATTGAACCGGTCATAACAAATCTGGTATCAGAGCAGTTGAATCCACGACAAACATGGTTAATATGCGTATGGATGCAGTAGAATCAAACATCAAATCTCTAGAGGAGATATTTAATGTACTCGAAGGTGTTTTGGAATAAAAAACAGCAGAGTTAAAGGGGGAGATTACAACGCTAAGTAAAAGGATGGAAGAGGTGACTCGTTTGTTGTTGGAAATGAAATCTAATAATGGCAAGGACAATCTAGATGAAGCTGGACGAGGATTGAAGGTCACTAGTGGTTCTGGATCGGTTCTAGGTGCGGCACCAGGTGTTAGTAAGGAGGTTCCAACATCGACAACGAAAAACAGGGTAAGATCTGGACTGAAACTATTCATATTTGATAAAGTCTGAGATTCCACCTTAAAACCAATTGGTGTCAAGGGGAGTGGCCCAGGATCTTTATATGTCATATGCAAGGTTTGTCAAATCCCAATGTGGGATAATATCTCTAACACGCCCCCTCACGTGTAGCCGGGCTTTGCCAAAGGCTTACAACGTGGACTTATTAATCGGGTGGCGCGGAGTAACATCGTGGGCCGTTGGGCCTGCACGTGTAAGGACCTGCTCTGATACCATGATAAAGTCTGAGGTTCCACCTTAAAACCAATTGGTGTCAAGGGGAGTGGCTCAGGATCTTTATATGTCATATGCAAGGTTTGTCAATTCCCAATGTGGGATAATATCTCTAACAATATTGATGATTCTACCGGTATTAAAGGATCAGGTTATGGTCATGAAGTTAGATCTAATAAGGGACTAAATGAGACTTATAAGAAACATCTCAAATTAGAGTTTCCAAAATTTTCTGGAATTGATCATAGGGGTTGGGTTCGAAAGTGCCAAAAGTTTTTCAAATATCGAGATATTCCATTGTGCGATAGGGTGGAACTAGCTACAATGCATTTTGAAGGAGTGCCGAAGTTTTGGTATCAAAAATTTTGTGAGGAGATTGATGGTATCACATGGGATGAATTTGTGGAAAAACTAGCTAATAGATTTGGACAACAAGCCTATCAAAACATTGAAGGTGAGTTTGCCAATCTACGAAGTAAATTCGATAAGTGAATACCAGGAGAAGTTTGAAGAGCCGAGGTCATTCATGAGGGAAGAGAATTCGGCCTTAGTGAGAAGTTTTATGAGAAAAATTTCTCCCAATTCCCACTTACCTTATCTCATGCCATTAACTTAGCAAGGATTGAGGAGTCTCATTAGGATGTGTCAGTGAGAAAAATCAGGGGAGCAACTTATAAGCCTAATCCATCGGTTCATTCATACAACTCCAGCCTTCGTAACCAACACCCCAATTTCCCAATATCCGCAAAAATAAACCCCAATAACAACAAGTATTCCACATATTCCTCACCTTCCATTAACCAAAAATCAGATACTCTCTCTACTGCCAAAGGTACCATTCCCATTAAGCAATTAACACAAGCAGAAATGCAAGCCAGAAGGGAGAAGGGGTTGTGTTATAACTGTGATGAGGTTGCGCTCTTATCAAATCCTTTAGCACACTTTACATTGCTGCAACCATCATAGTACCATTTAGCATGTGAATCCATATCAGATATGGTTGCCAATATGGTGTATTCGCCAACCTAATAAAAATGATTATTTAGAGTAAAAGCAATTATTTGAGGTTAAATGAGCCAAAAAAATGACTAAAATTATTATATACCTCCGTAAATATGAGCAAATCAACAATTGTCTTGAATTATTCGATTTTCAACCATTTATCACTATTGATATGACTACTATCATTAGTGATAGTAGATAAAGAACGTCTGTTGGATGAAAATCCAATGTCACTACGCCTGTAAAAGAATAATGATATATGAAATTTAACCAAACGATCAAAATTTGTAAAACAAATTCATAGGTTTTTGTTAGAGTTTAATCTTCATTTAATTGCTAAAAAACTCTGTTACTTCAAGAAATGATGGATTGATATGCATTTTTGATGCGTGCTTCAGGGTACTAACATGGATCTTTCCTTTATAAGGATTTTAAATGTCACTAATATGTAATAAGTCTTAATCATTTATAAGATTTAAAATAAAGATTAAGTAAATATATTACCTTGGAATTTTGACAACATTACAAACTGTAAAATTAATACAACTTGGTCTTTCGCATCTTCGCGTCTTTTGTCAATATACTATTTTAGTTCATCTCTATACGACTCCCATAAAATGCAAGACAACTCCATTCCACTTCCAAAATGAGAGAATATAATTATATAATAAATATAATTAAAATTGTTCACAAATTTATTATTTATCATTTAAATAATCAAGTATATGATATATTTACATCACATACTCATTATCAATCAGCTGAATATCCAACTTTCTAGCACCGATTTTCTTCACATAGTCAAAATCTCCGAGAGGTAAAATGACCCCACCAATCACATCTAGCAAATAAAAATTCCATGTTAGTAAATATCATAATTGATTTAAGAGTAAAAGAAAAAAATGACATGTGAGGTACGTGATACCACCCACAACAAATTCCACATTTAAAGATCCAAAAGATTCAAAAGGTGTGAACTCAAAACTATTATCTGAAATGTAGATAGATGTATCAGCATTGGATACGTCAGCCAGACTAAAAGTCAATTTATATGGGTGATTAAGTTTTGCTTTTTGGTTAGGTTGAATATTTTGTTTAACCCCAAATTTTGAGATCTTTAGAACTCTCCCTTCTTCAAACATATTCTTCAATTTGGGCGGCAAGCTACTTGGGACACTAGCCTGAATTTTAGATCCCTTAACAAAATATACAATATTATTAATAAAATAATATGAGTATTAAAATTATTAAATGTTAATCGCATTAAACATTAGGAAAGATATGGAAGTTAATTAATAAAATATATTGCATGCTTATTAACTAATATCATCTCGATAGACATTTTTCCGGATCATTCCTTCTGCTCCCATTTGCGTAAAATACGGACGTTAATGCTACAAAGTCTAGCTCTCTTATCAATTGATTTGATATCAATCATTCAACTTGTTGCCATTATCTGTTATTTAAATTAAATACATGAAATAATATGTTTGGTAAATATTTAACAACCGACATTTTGGGTTAACAAAATACATCAAGTGAGATATGCATATGTGGGTTTACAACCGTTATACCGACCAATGAAGCAAACTGTTGTGTAAATACACAGTATTTATATACTGTATAAAACATCTACATGACCAATACATGAAAAAAAAGAATAAATACACTGAACCTTATCGGTTATAACATGAGAGAAAAAGATAATCCTAAAGCAAATTTACATCCTTATTCATTCCAAAAACCTTCAAACAATACATGGAAAAAGAATGAACACACTGAACGTCACCAGTAATAACATGAGAGAAAAAGATAATCATAGGTGTTAGATTGCAAAGGAAAATATTATAGTGGCTTCTCAGCATTCTAAATCAGATTCTTGTGAGATTTTGTTGAGTAAATGACTAGCGCGTGATACACAGAACTCTAATCACCTACCAAGTCAAAGTCAATTTTATCTGGACATAAGTTACAGGCAGGTTACTCCGTACACAATATTCTAATTTTTTACTCCCTCTTTTCACCCAAAAAATCCTATTAAAAAGCCAATGTTCGAAGGTATACCATGATAAATAGTGCGCGTGAAAGTCATCACTCTTTCTATGATAGCCAACTTGCTTATTTCATATACAAGGTGTATACTTGAAACATCATGGAAAGTATAAAATCTAAATTCTGTTATGGGCCTCTTAAAATAGGATGTCCAGATGAGGAAAGTATTACCGTAGCATCTTTGAGTGAAAATGAGGGAATATTTGACACGTATAGTGGAAATTGTTAATGTTTGAGAACATAAATATATATCTTGATTTGTAGGAGAATGAACACACTAAACGTCAACAGTCATAACATAAGAGAAAAAGATAATCATAGGTGTTAGACGTGTCTAGTGATATCCTTGGACTTATGGATACTTGCTCTAAAACCATTGTATTTTTTTATCGCTTAATTTTTCATTTAATCATTAATTATAATATACATTCTCCGTTTCAATATAAGTGTCAATTTTTAAAAAATTCAGATTGGGACACATGAAATACTATAAAGTCTATAGCATATTCAAGCGATAAATTAATCAGGATTCAACAATATTTGAACAGATTTGCAAAAGAAAAAGATTTGCAAAAGAAAAAGATTGGACGTGACTATGCTGACCGATAGATGCAAAAGTTGGAGTCAATGAAAAAAGAAGGAATTGAATTAACTGAATGCGTCATAGGAGATAAGAAGATGAAGAAGAACAAATTTGCAGACGAAAAATATTATAGTATAAAAAAAAAGATTTACTCTAAGATGGTTTGAATATATCTGCAGGAGAAAAAGAAAGATGGAGGCGGGTACTTTGGTGAGAAAAAAGAAGGAAATATAATGGTAGGTTTGTTTAAATTTGAAATATTAAAATTGAAAAATAAAAATAAGATTGATATTTGGATTAAAATCTGGGCAAATCTCCTAAAAATCTGGCGTGTAATTTGGGATTAAATATGGTTGAAATTCAAATTTCTGATTTTTAGGTGATATATATTGTAATTGTATATATATTTTCTTGAATAGATTAGTAGGAGTCATGTAATTGTGTATATATGGTTATTGAATAATCACAAAGGGATGTTTGGATTAAAATTCGGGTGAATTTTCTAAAAATATGGCGTGTAATTTGGGATTAAATATGGTTGGAATTCAAATTATCTTCTGTGTTTAATTCAAAATTTCGAATTTAAGTAAATATAATTACTAATTACTAAGTAAAATTAAATTAATTAAAATTAGATAAAAGGTAGACTTAAATACCGCCGATGAATGAGAAGCCGCCACGTGGAATTACACGTCATAATTCCATGTGGTTGGCTATGTGCATCAGAATTTCTTCTGTTTTAATATATTATATAGATGGTATTTCTACAACTATGAATCCAAATCTATACTATAAGTATTTTAAAGTAGGCCAAATGTAATAGGGTGATTATACGTCAGCATGAAGAGGTGATTTTTGATTACTCAGCCTCCCACATCACATACCCTTTGCTATTCCGTTGCTGAGCCGTTTTTCTGCAAATAGCTATACATATTAGGTCAAATGAGTAGGTACTTACTAGGTTCATATATAGGGTTTAAATCTGAAGTTTACTTCTAATGGTGAAAAGTTCAAGCTACTTATTAACTTATTAATATATGTAATCATATGTTACACTTCAGTAATGAAAGATTATTATAAGAAGTATTAAAGTTCTTGAACTAGAAAAGTGCTATTTAAACTTTGTTTTGACAGTTGATATATGAGTAGGTGAATTGTTTTCTTACATTGAATTAAATCTTTGTATATTCTATTGTCTAATTATGAGTGTATATGCATTGTATTATGTAATAGTCTTTACGTGTATAAGCTAATATATGACATGTGATCTCTATACATTGAATAGTATAATGAATGGTTATTTATTTAAAGTGATGCATGGACTATAATTATTACGTTGTATTCTAGATGTATGCAGGAAATTTGCTTTAATGGATTTAGTATAGGCACTACTAGAAACAGGGGTTTTACCGACGGAAAAAAACTATTTACCGACGGAAATTAATTTTCTTTTACCGGGATTTTTTTTTTAAATTTTCGTTTTGTCCGTCGGTAATGGATTAAATTCCGTCGGTATTACCGACGGACTAAGTCCGTCGGTAATACCGACGGACGCTGTTCGTCGGTAACAAAGGACTATATATATTGAAATTTTTTCCATTTTTATTACGCCTTCTCAGTTCGCAAACAAATGCCCTAGGTCTCTGAACACGCCGTCGCCGCCGAGCCAGAAATTTCGCTGTTCGCCATCGCCGTCTCCCTCTCCGGTAAGCTCTCTTTCTCTCTCTCAATCCCTTTCTCTCTCTCACTCGATTTCTCTCTCTCACTCGATTTCTCTCTCTCTCTCTCTCTCTCGTAGTCGCACACACACAACACAAACAAACAGCCATTCGCCGTCGCCGTCTCCCTCGCCGGCAAGCTCTCTTTCTCTCTTTCAATACCTTTCTTTCTCTCACTCGATTTCTCTCTTTCAATTTTATCTGTTTTGTATGATTCATAAATGTCTGCGTATCTATTATTTTGTAGAACAACTTATTCGGATATTGTTTAATTTGGTTGGTAGATTTTGAGATATTATAAACTTTAGAAAATTGTGTGTTTTACTGGATCGTTATAATCCGTTAAATCACACTTTCCAAGTTAACGAGACTTTCCAAGACTCTCCTGATCATTCATAATTTAAAAGTGTATTAAAAACACGTTCGAATACATTAAAATATCACTCTTCCAAAAATACGCAATTTCCAGGACTTTTCGGGATTGTTTCGACAATTATTCGAACAGTTATTTAAAAAAGGGTCAAAACATGGTTCGACGGACAAAAAAACCCTTACTTAACGGCTAAGTAAGACACATGTCACGCATGCACGAGGCCTCGAGTCAAATCAATCCAATCCAAGGCCAGAAAAGACCAAAATACCCTCAAACTGAAGGACTGGCCGGCCGGCCTGTTTTGCAGGATCGCCCATCAGTCTCATCATATTTTCAAATACCCAAAAAGCCCTCAAACTTGAAGGACTGGCCAGCTGGCCTATTTTTCACCTTGAAAGTTTCTATAAATAGCAGCCTCCTCTTTCAGTTTTGATGAAAGTTTAACCCCCCTCCTCCATTGCCTCGGTTCCAGCAACCAAAACCCCTCCGTAAGCCCCAAAACACCTTGATTTGCGTGAAAACAACGTTTTTCAAGCATAACACAAGCCAAACACGATCCAAACACCTTTTCAAACACCTTTTCGTATCCAACATACGATATTTTGAGATATAGAGTCAAAACCGAGCCATTGGTAACACTCTCACTCTCAATCTCCCGTTTTATCCTTTTTACGCGTCCTACGCTATTTCTGATCCGATCAAAATCTTCAAAATGTAGACAAAATGCTGTCTACGGGTCTCAAAGTGATCCTCTCTCTATCACTTTTCTCATTCGAGAAAAGTGATTTAGGGTTAAAACGGAGATCTTGACCCGTTTTTATCTATTATGTCATTTACCTTCCGAACCGTTTGGTTCGTCGATCGTCATTTCTATCGTCTGAACCGTTTGGTTCGTTGATCGTTATTTACCGTCCGGATTGTTTGATCCGTCCATATTGTCATTTTAATAACGTTCTTTACAGTCCGAACTGTTAGGTTCGTTGATCGCATCTTTTACCATCCGAACCGTTTGGTTCGTTGATACCGTCAATTCAATACTGTCATTTACCGTCCAAACCGTTTGATTTGTCAATCGTATTTACCCTTAACATCCGAGTCAAGAAATTGCCTTGTCGATCGTCGTTTTCTTCACTATCATCTTTATCAAAAAAAGGGTAACGTTATAACACCCAGTTCAAAAAATCAAACTCCTTCCTTTCCCGTCGTTTTGTCAAAAAAGGGTAACGTTATAATGCCCGACTCATTTTCAAAACCAGCCATTCAAACTGATTTTCAAAAACTCCCATTCAAACTCAAATTCAAGTTTGTCATTCAAACTCATTTTCAAGTAACAAAAACACACACACATACACGCACAATTTTTGAGAAAGGTAGAAAGACTCGTTAATACGAGGCGTTTCGGGTGATCTCAATTTTACTCTTTCCGAAACGTAATGTGACCTCCAAACCTAACAATCTCTGTTCAAACAACTTTTTCCTAAGTTTTGGCTCCTAATTAAAACGATCTCCTTTCAAACAGTCTTTTCCTAAGTTTTGGCTCCTAATCAAAACGATCCTTTTTCAAAGTTTTGGCTCATAATCAAAATGGCGTTGTGACTCCTCTTTTCCCAGTGAAATAAAAAAATCGCTCCCCGCCCTCGCGATCCGGGTAATTTCAATTAGGTTCATGCAGCAAACATTTCCCAAAAACTTATCAGCCACAAACAATCGTTGATGAGAATGGCTATTGTGTATATAGGAGGAGGGATATAGGAATATCAGTGGAAAAAAACAACATCAAATTGGATAATAGGTATGTCACGGCCTATAACAGATATCTTCTGGTTAAGCATCAAAGCCATATTAATGTTGAAGCATGTAACAACTCTAAGGCCATCAAGTACTTATTCAAGTATGTTACTAAAGGACCAGATAGAGCTATGACAATTTTAGAATCGTCTTCAAATGGAATGGGAACGTCAATAGAGCAGCCTCAAAATGAAAATGATGAAATAAAAATGTTCTTGGAATGCCGTTATATATCAGCATGTGAAGCGATATGGCGCATTTATGAATTCCCAATTCATTATCGACGCCCAGCTGTTGAAAGGCTTTCCTACCACCTAGAAAATGAGCAAATGTTAATTTTTAATGATAATGACTCCTTGCCAAAAATTATCAACGTGGAGAAGTCTACTAAGACAATGTTCACTAAATGGTTTGAACTCAATAAAGTCGATAGTGAGGCAAGGTCTTTAACATATGTTAAAATACCTACTCGGTACGTTTGGAAAGCTGGAATTTACACTTGGTCAAAAAGGAAGTCTGGAAAGTGTATTGGGAGGTTGACATTTGCGCATCCGATCTCGGGCGAAAGATACTACTTGCGTATGTTGTTAAATATATTTGAAGGACCTGTTTCTTATGAAGAAATTAGGTCCATGGATGGAATCGTTTGTGACACTATGAAGTAGGCCTGCTACATGCGAGGGCTTTTAGCAGATGATAGATGAAAGGCCCTTGTTTGATATGCAAATGATCAGACAGCTATGGTTTGACTTAGCTGTCAGATATTTGATGAATTGCACAACGGAATAAGTAAGGCTTGAAATAATGATAGGACAAATGAACACAATGGAATAATGCAAATGTGTGAATGTGTTTGCAGAAAATAATAACACAGAGAATTTAAAGTGGTTCAGAGTTCACTCCTCCTACATCCACCCCCACTGTCAATCTTGACAAGTGAGATCAATTTTATTATAATCTTAATCAACAAGAATTACAACTGATTGATCAGGAAAGTTCCTTGAACTTCCTCTTCCTAATTAGTACAGTCAACTAGGGATACACTTAAAGTACAGTCTTAAGTGTTTTTACAACTTGAAGTACAGTCTCAAGATTTTACAAAACAACTAATACACTCAAGATACAGTCTTGAGTGTTTACAAAGTATTTCTACACCTAAAGTACAGTCTTAGGATTTGGAATTTGTGAATTAACACACAAGGGTTGTTGTTGTTGAAACAGGGGTTTGAGGCTGAAGGTTTTTGGTTTGGAACAGTGTTTGAAGGGTAGGGATTGGTGTGTAAGGTTTGGATTACAGGAGGTGTGTAGGGATGTAAGGGAAAGGTTTTGGACTGTGAAAAGAGTATTTTTCAAGAGTATTTTGTGCAGAGGCTGAACTCTTCTATTTATAGCCTTCAATGTAGCCGTTGGAATATGTCTGTTGCAGCTTCATTAATTAGTCTTTGACTGGTCTTTGCCCCACTTGTCCACTTGCAGGTCTTCATGAGCTGGTTTGAACTAAAGGCTTCCGGAAGGTCTTCAATGGTCTTCAAAGGTGAACTTGATAGCTGTGAGGATGCAGGATCTATCTTGGTTGAGATTGTGGCAGCAGAGTATGAGACAGAGTAATGGCTGTCTGAAGGATTGAAGCCATATCTGTCAAATCATAACAAGGCTTAACTATCAGAGATGATCTCTAATAAGAATTAAGATGCACTTGATGATCTTGATAGCTTAGAGAGGGAATATGATTCATGTAATTGATTGATTGTAACTAATGTATAAAGCAGAATCATAACTGACAGACACACAGCTATCAGAGTGAAGAACCATGATAGATTACATCTTTTGATATAAACCCTGTTCTATATCCATGACAGATTACATCTTTTGATATAAACCCTATTCTATATATTCCTTTATCAAAACCAACTAACTATGACATTGATCAAAGTTAGGTCCTAACAATTTCCCCCTTTTTGGTAAAGGAAGATCTATTTAGAACATGACTTCACAGTTAATGATACGAAAGATACTAATGAAAGAAGTAATTCATGGATTCTCAACATTCACAAGTAATCTGAATGAGATTGAAGTACTTGGATTTAACTCAAAATGAAAGAAGTTCACATATTACATCCATAAATACTGAACAAAACAAATTGTTTCAAACACCAAAAAAAAATGTTCCACAATAAAACAATTCAATCATCAGCCAGTTGATCATAGAACTCTTCTCTTTCTTGCCTGGCTGATATGAGCTCATTTCTTTCTTCCTCCAGCTCTCTTCTCATATCTGGCTCAACCCCTCTGTAATAGAACTCATTGTTTCATTCCCAAGTCATCCTCTCATCATATTTGAAGAACTTATCTTCCTTTGCTTTCAGTTGAGCCCTTGTAAGAGGCATCTGATCATTTCTTATTCTCATTGTGCCCCACAAGTGCTTCTTCTTGTTCCTTGGTTTCTTGCTTTTCTTGGGCACATTGGATGGACCTGGTTGAGTTTGAACTGGGGCTTGAGCTTCAGGGGAAATTTGAGTGGATTGCTGAGGAGGGTTGGTAATGGTAGGAGATGGAATTATTGTGGGAGAGTCTTGATCTGGGCTTGAAGGATCATCATCATCATCATCACTGTCAGAGTCTGAGGAGACATCAATAACAATATTGGCTCTATTTTGACTGACAGCTATTGGTTCTCTGAACTTTTTGATCTCTGGAATAGAGATCAAACTCATGAAGAGTGAGTTGTCATTGGGAGAGTTGAAGATTATGGGATCAACAGAGATAGGGGGTGAAAGATATGGTTCAATGCCTGGATTTAAGGTTGGAAGAAAGATTTTGACCTTTTTGCTTATCAAAAGCATAAGAGCACATTTTTGTTCAAACAGTGAGTGAAAAAATGATTTTGCAAGCTCAATGCACAAGGTGAAGGCTAGACCATTTGGCATATAGAGGCAGGAATTGAGTGATGGAGAGAGAAGTTGACTGAAGAGAATTTCCCAATCAAGAAGTGTGTTGGGAGTGATGAATTTTGGGAAGGATGGGATTTGGTGAACAAAATTTGAGGTTGATGAGGTCCTTGAAACTTTCCACTCTTCATAGGCAAAGAAAACCAATCCTGCAAGGTTTCTTGCCACCAAAATCAAACCATTTCTTGACAGCTCCCAGGATTTAGGATAAGTAAAGGGGTTTGCAATTTCTGGGATATGAGTCACATGGGCCAACTTTGTCCTTGCTGCCTTGATGGAAGGGATAGAAAAATCAATTCCACAGCTAAGCATCCAAGGTTCTTTCTTGGGAAGATAGGCTTGATTTAGAGTGGGAGGAATGGAATGACTTGGAGGGCTGTCAGGACTGTTAAGGATGGGATCACTGTCAGACACATCTTGGCCTTGTCCAGCTAGGATTGGACTATGAGGGGAGGCTTCAACAGTTTCATTTTCTGGGATTGAAGAAATTGGCTTGGGAGGAGCAGAGATATGGGTTGAAAATGTTGGGATTGAATCAGAGGATTGACCAAGACCATGCTTGAGGAGATCATAACTAAATTGAGATTTTAGGAGGTTTAAGGCTGCCCTGACTTCTCCTCTGTTCAACTTTTGTTCAAGAATGGTTACAAGGGCTGCCTCATTGTCTGGGGTTCCATCAAATACAAGTCCCTTGCAGGCATTCATGATTGTTTCTCCCTTTGAAACAAGATTGGGATCAATTTCAACCCCTACCTTCTTAAGACTTTGAATAACCTCAGTTGTCTTATCAAGATTCCCCCTATCAGTTTCAACATTTGGGGCAGGTTCATTCACAGGCTCAGTTTCAAGAATAGAAGGGATGGTTTGGGTATCTACACCCATAGCTGTCACCTTGGGATTGCTAGATGACTCTCCTGGTCCACTCTTTTTCTTCATAAACCTAGACCTGAGTTCATCTATGGCTATCATTGACTCCTCTTTACTTTGAACATCATCAAGAAATATGAGAGCAACTTTTTCAGTATCAAGGTTCCCATCTAACTCAATAGCATCAATGGCTCTCAAAATTTTAGCTAACTGTTGAGGTTGGGCAGAGGGGGTATTATCATCAGTGTTCCCCTTAAAGGTTGCTTCTCTAATTGTTCATTGATATTGAGGATTGCTTCTATAGCTGACAGATGATCAGAGCTAGGTGTGGATGACTTGTCTAATATTGGACTGACAGTTGTGGATTTTGGAGAAGGGGAAGGGGTATTCATTTTGGTTTTCTTGGCCTTGGGTGCTTTCTTTTCTGGTTTTCTTTTCTGTGGCAAAGATTTAGAGGGAAGGGATAAGGAGGATTGTACCTTGGATCTGGTGATAGCTCGCCCTGGTAGGGATAGCTGTCAGAGGTTGTTTGCCTTTATGCAGAGTTTTGGACAGGTTAATAGCTGCCTGAAGCTCTTGAGGATCTATATCAGCATTACCAGCATCAGCTTGACCCATGGTGTCATCTCCATGACTGTCAACAACACCCCTTTCTTCATCATCTTTTCCATGGCTGTCAGACAAGGTTCTTTCACTGTCAGCCACTTGAACATCCTTGTCTTTGCCTTTTCCATGAGGTACCACAGTCTTCTTCAACAGCCCTGTCTTCTTAACATTGGACTTTACACCCCTCTTTCTTATCCTATAACTTGTAGCCAATGCTACCAAATCCTTCCAATGTTCAATCTTCTTTCTTTGTTTCTTCCTGCAACTTTTCTTGTGTTTCAATAAAACTACTAGTGCTTACATCATCTCCACCTCTCATTACAGCTCCTTTCTTTTGTTTTAATACAAAAGTTCTGTCATTGAAGCACTTTGTCTCTGACAGCTTTACAGTCTTCAGCCATTTCTTGTGTAGTGGAGGATTGAGCTTGGGAATCAGGACTTCAAGTATTCCACTCATGAATCTAAAGTTATTCATTTTTCCACCTTGTTTCTTGAATTTTAGAGAAGAGGTTGAGGCCGCAAGCCGGAAGTTGTGGAGTAGAACTATGCACCGGTTGTGTCTTTAGTCATCGTGCTCAAGAATCGCTTCCATTCATTTGCTCCCATTTGGTCAAATGAAGATTGCTTGCCATCAATGGCTTTGTTGACCACATCCATAAGTGTTGACTTGAAGATATCAGCTTTGTCTTTAACCATTGCCTTGTCCTGTACACTCTTGAAGTCATGAACTTTAACACCAAAGAATTTTTCATACACAATCTTCAATCTTTCTGACCCTCTATCCCAAATGTTCTTCACATCATCTGAATTGTTTGGGATTCCATAGACCTCACTGACCAATTCCTGAGTAATGGTTATCTCAGTATTGTCAATGGTGGCAGTTATTGAATTGTCTTCCTTGTTTCTCCTTCCCACAAGGTAAATCTCCCTGCATAATTCCTCATAAATTGGTGGTCTGGCTCCCATGAAATCAAGCAGTTCATTGACCTTGTTGGTCCCAAAGGTGGCAACAATGGTGAAAATACAGCTAGAGGGGGGGGGGGTGAATAGCTGTTTTAAATTTTTCACCCTCTTTAAAAACTAAACCTCTAAGCTTACAAAACCTCTTGCAGTGTGTAAGAAACTGCAAGTAGAGTTGTAAAATGCACAGCGGAATATATGAGTTATAAAGCGGTTTTGGGAGAGGCGGTTTTGCAAAGCGGTTTGATAGTGTGGTTTTCAGAAGGTGCAGTTTGCAAAAAGTGAGGCTTTGACAATGTTAACTCCAAACACAATTTCAAAATAAAGGATAACTATAAAAGAATCAAACAGAGACAGAGATAAATAATTAGCAAGCACAGAAAATATAAATGCAGTGAAGTACGAACAAGCTATTTGGAGTGGTTCAATCGATAAACGATCTACGTCCACTACCAAGATGGTTAGTCTTGGATTTCTAAGAGAGATTTTATATTGAGTATTGAGAGATTACAAAGTACAATAAAATCTTTTCTATGAATAACAAATCCTAGACTATAACCAGTGTTTCTCAAATGAATAAACTATGTGTTTAAACAAGAGAGGTGTGTGTGTTCAAGATCAAGGCTCTTTAAATCTGAGAGATGTAGAGCTCAATGATTCTTGAATGTGTTAAGGCTTGATTTACAGGGTGGGAATATTTCTTGAAGTATGAAGATGAAGATTCAAAGGACTTAGAATTTCTGGGCAGAGCTTCAACTTCTTATGAATACAGCAATTTCTCAAGTTTCAAGCAATCTTCAAATGGTGAAGATTAGGGGTATTTATACCCAAGCATCAAGAAACTAGCCGTTGGATACAGCTGTTGTAAGGACAGTCCTTGATGCAATCCCATTGGTCCACAGCAACCACTTTTGTTCTTTGGAACTGTTGATGCAGGAAAGGCTGATCAGGCTTCAGCTGCAATCAAGGTGGTTAGGACATCTGTCACCTTTTTAAGATCCTTGCATATCTTGTCTGAAAGTAATCACGTGACAAGATATGGTAGTTGACTTTTGATATTGCTGATGTGGATTCCAACGGTCAAAGGAGTTCACTTCAAGTAGCCAATCATTGGGGGCGGTTCTGGGGTCAAGCGGTTTGATATGTAAGCGGTTCCACCAGAAGAAGGATTTCCATATGTGCAGTTTGCACATAGGTGTTCAAGCGGTTCCAAAAGAAGGGATCACAAGGCAGTTAAGCTATAAGCGGTTCTACCAAGCGGTTCTTTGGGAAACGGTTTTGAAACCTCTGAACTGCAATCCTTGGGTCCAATGATTCTTGAGCCAGTCTTCAAGCCTAAATTTAACCTATTCTATAAAATGGACTTAGCTAAAAAATTGAAGTCTAAGCTTCATTACATAGGTTCCTAAAGTCCTTAAAATAGACAGGAGGTTATGGTATCAATCAAATCTAATACAAAATAGGAGGGTTAAAATATGCATACCCAACAATCTCCCCCTATTTGATTGATGCCATTACCTACTACAGCAAAAGCAAACATTGTACTTGGTAAAAACATGTCCATAAGAATTAACATGGTAAGTCATGTCCCAAGTCAATGCACACACTAGCTTAAGCTATAGATTTCTATACTTTTGAAAGATTGAAAAACTTACAATTTGAAGAGTATAGAAATGCATTCAGTGCACTTAAAAAATGTGAGTTTAAGTTCGAGTGCAGTTTAAACTGAATGTTTAAACATCAATTCAAAAGAGTGATTTTTAAGTTGAAAAAATATTTGAATGAGGTTTAAGACCTTAAGCGGTTTCATTGTTCTACAAACAAGCAGTTTGATATGAACAAGGTTTTGGAACCATGATGCAATTTCCATTAATTCCTAAGATGATTACAAGTACAGAAATGAAGGAAAATTACAAGGTTACAAAAAAAAACAAAACAAAGTAAGTTGGACAAAGAAAATACAAGGAGAGTGCGGTCCAACTTACACAAGCGGTTCAAAAAGGAAAAGCGGTTTACTGCTGGGGCGGCTTGTTAACTTCATGATCAGCTCCACTTGGCCCAGCTCTTGATTGGTCAGGGGAAAACGCTTTCCTCAATCTTCTAACTTCCTCTGCGGTTCTGGTGAGAGTAGCTTCAAGCTTCTTTAAGGCATTGACAGAATGAGCAGAGGTAGAATTGGTGGCACCAACCGCTTTGGTATTCTCCACAAGGTTTTCCTTGATAATGTCAAGCTTCACATTGACAGAGGAATAGATAGAGTTGAAAGTGGTGTGGAGTTCCTCTTGAACTAAAGCGGTTTGAGCTTGAATTGCTTGTTCCATTGGCTCAAGATCCACAGATACCTTCAGGGAGGTTTTGAGTTCATTGACTGTTGAGCCTAGTCTGGAGTTGAATCCTTCCCTGAGGTTGTCCAAGCGGTCATTGAACTCATCTTGGATCTCGTTCAGCTTGGCCTTCACTGTATCTGACACAGTATCCAGATTCACCTTGGAATCCACCTTGAATAGATCAATTTGTTCCAAGACTTCTTCACGCAGAGAATCCAAAGCGGTCTGGACAACCTGAGATAATTGCGGTCTGGATTGAAGAAAGTCAAGGAATTTGGTGCTCAGATTACCCAAATCTTTATCAAGGGAGGCACATAATTTCTCTCCAAGAACATCCAAAGATTTCTTCATCTCCTCAATAGATGCCTTGTCTTCTAAGGCTTTAACCAAACCAGCTTCAAGGAATTTCTGAAAGGCTTCAGAAGCGGTTTTGATCATGGAAGCGGTTTGAACAGGAGGAGTGGTTGAGGAGGAGGATGGAATTGCTGTAGATCTCTCCCCCTTAATGGCATCAAGCAAAGAGGCCTTAAGGTTAGCCAATTCAAGGGAGTGAGAATCCACTTTGGCTTGCAAAGAGCGGTTGGATTCAAGGAGGGTTTCATTGGAGGCGGTCAAGGAAATGACATGGCCTTGGTTAATAATCAATTGGCCTTGAATCAGATTGAGGGTTTGGAGAATTTGGGAGTACTCAGAAGGAGGGGCGGTTGAGGGTGAGGCGGTTGGAAATATGGGAGGCGGTTGGGTTTGGTTGGTTTCAGGCGCGGTTTGGGTTTGGGGAGGTATATTTGGAGGAGGTGAGTTCTGTCTAATGGGTGAGTTGTGAGGAGTTGGTGATTTTGAAGGGGTGTTAGATTTGGAGCGGTTAGGTGTATGGGAATGGGAGCGGTTTTTGTTAGGGGAATTGGTTGGGGTTGGATCATCCCTAACAGATTTCGAGGTGGCATGTCCAGCAGAGGGCTTGGACTGCCATTGTTGATAAGCAGATTGAGTAGGGGTTTGGTTGGAATGTTGTGAGTTTATGGAATGGGAATGTTGGGGTGAGTTATATTGGGATTGAGAAGATAGGGGCGATAGTGATTTTCTGGGGGAAGGTGAAGGGGAATTTTGAGGAGGTGATTGAGGAGGGGAATTTCTGGGAGGTGAAGGAGAGGGTGAGGGTTGGACAGGCTTGGTCTTTTTAGAGGTTTTCTTTTTGGCTACCATCTTCCTTCTCTTAGGTTTCTCCCCCTGAATTGGTGCGGTTTTGATAGGGGAAGGAGTTATGGATTTGGATTTTGAAGGAGATTTGGACGGGGATTTGTTAGGGGATTGGACTGGGGATTGAGTTGGAGATTGGACAGGAGAGGTTTGAGAGGTTGGGGGCGGTTGGTTCTCTGAAGGCGGTTCTTGTTGGAAGGCGGTTGGGTCAACAGTCTTGCCTTTGGCTTGATACTTCTCAGCTTGTTCCTTGGCCAATCTATCAATTCTATCCTGAAGAACCTTCATCTGTTCTTCCACAGTCAATCCAGTCATCTCATCCCTAACCTTCTTGGCTCTAGCCACCAAGTTGGGAATACTTGGGTCTTCCTCTTCTTCATCCTCTTCATCCACCAAGTTCATGGTTTCAGATGGCTTCTTCTGCTTCTTCTTACTGGTACCAGCTCCATCATCAGCTGTAGGCGGTTTGGTTGCTGGAGCGGTCTTGTACTTCTTAGGTGGCGGTTCTGCTCTGGCTTGGGGCTTCCTGGATCGCTTGGCTCCTTTAGCTTGAGGAGCGGTTGTGGGATCTCGTAGTTCGTAGGGCTCCTTCAAGGGATAGGTATCTACATCATACAAGGATTTGTATAATGCATCTCCATTAGCATACCTGAAGGAGTGGCATGTAAGCAATCCAAGAGAATCATCTGAGCAGTCCACCATCAGATCTGGATTCTTGGTGACCATATCATCTAGATGCTCATAGTCCATCAATAGAGCGGTTATGATCCTGCAGAATGGTCTCCACCTCTGATCTTCACCTTTGACCTTGGACTGATAGGTCTCAATGCTATCCTTTATTTCCATGTAGAGGATTTTAGGCCAATGCAGTTGGATCTCCATAAAGATAGCAGAACAGTACATCCATTGTTGGGATGTAAAGTTGTTGTGGTTTCCTGTCTTTCCACAAATAGTTCTCCCAACCAGAAGACCAATGTGGCTCATCAGCTCACCAAAATTCTTTCTGGGGATCTTCTTGTACTTCTTAGCCAATGTGTCTACTTTGGCGGTTTGGAAGGCAGCATTGTCCTGAATAACTTTATCAACCTCTAAGGGAGCACCACCAACAACAAATCTGAAAAGTCTTCTGATGTCAATGTAATCAATTGATAGCTTCATGCCTTCAACAACTGCGGTCAGGCAGGCAACTCTTTGACCTTGATCCAGAACTCTTGACCTTTTCTTGGCGGTTGCAAAGAACTGGTCCACGAAAGAAGGCACTATGAAATCTTGCTTCTTGGTGAAAAGCGGTAGGATGCCAGAAACTCTCAGCTTTCTCAGCAACTCCCTTCCAAGAGCATCAGTTTTGAGCTCTTCCTCATTTACTTCCCAACCTGGTAGGAAGGTAGTTGGATCCTACAAAATAAAATTTCAAGTGTTAGATCCATTTGTGTATTCATAGTTCACATGCGGTTTGAGCACCAAGCGGTTGAGCAATGGTGCGGTTTGAAAATTTCAAACCCCAAGTGAAACCATGAATACTTAAACAAATAATGAGGACTTGAGAATAAAATTACTTAAGTACGTGGCATTGTAATCCAAACTTATCCCACACTGCAAGCGGTGATTAGAGAGGAATTTCTTGGTTTCCAGCCTATATACTCAGTAAAATTTCAAAAGCAATGAAGGAAGGAATTTAACCAGCATGCGGTTTCAAAAGATTTGAAAATGCGGTTTAGAACATGCGGTTTTAGCTTGAAAAGGGAGGAGCGGTTTGAAACTAAAAACCTAAAGCGGTTGCATACAAGCGGTTTCAAACCGAGGAAATCCAAAAAGGTTGAAAATGTTGAAAAATTTTCTAAGTGTTGGAAAACATTTTTCAAAATCAGGGCATCCAAACATATGAATATTCAAGAAAAACTCATGGGTTTTGTGAAGAACACCAAGAACATTCAAGAACACCAAGAACAGAGATTTACAAAAACTTAACCAAAATAGGTAAACAACATATCAAAATGATCACATTGGGAAGGGAATTAACAATATATCATTAAAATTTCATCTTTTTCCCAGAATCATTCATAATCATCAAATCAGAAATGGGTTTCACGAAGTTCATATTCTGAAGATCACAAAATCAGTGTACATAACATGGATGGATCATGAAATAAGATACATATATAGAATCCATGTGCAAAACCGATCAAAACCCAACAAACAACAACTAAAATGATCAAGAAATAAGATCAGAATCATCAAAAACATGAACTGAAGAATACGAACAGTTTTGTTCAAGTTCATCAATGGCAGATTTCAGAAAATTAAAGCTTTAAGGTTAGAAATTGTTTACCATTTCCAAGATAGGTTTCTTTGCCCTAGCAACAGTTGAGGCCCTTTGTCTTTTTGAAGTTGTTGCCATTTCAGAAAATGTTTGAAAATAGAGGTTTTGTAAAAAGTTTTAGAGAGAGAGAAAGTTTGGTAGATAAGTACGATTGCAGAGAGAGTTGGCAGAAAAGGTTTGTTTTCACCAGTTTAGGTATATATAGGGTGAAGGGGTAGAGGCAGTTGGTCAGGAAGAATGATTGAATTAAACCAACTGTTGCACCCTTTCACCTCCTGCACATCTCTCTATGACGGCTGACATGAAGGAAATTAATGCTCATGTCCCCTTAGCAATAAATGCTCTTAATTTTGAAATAAACGAGGGAAAACATTTGCAAAAATACCCTTATGCCAAAAATAATGACTAAAAAATAAATAAAAGAATTTGAACATTTTTTTTAAAGAAATAAGGATGAGACATAAATGGACAGAATTTACTTTTTGTTGAAACGCGGTTTTGATCCAAGCGGTCTGACTGCATCAAGCGGTTGGGAACTGGCGGTTGGATGCAGGCGGTTGGACCTTTTGCGGTTTTGGTACAGGCGGTTTCAACACAAGCGGTCTCAATCCTTAAGAGTTTCAATCCTAAACTCAACAAACAAGTTAGCCAATAAAAAGTATGGAATTTACTTAAGTTCAAGCATACCCATTTCTCCTCTAAGGAATGAAAACCTCTTGGAGTCAAGAGCCTTAGTGAGGATATCAGCAATCTGGTTGTCTGTCCCCACGTAATCTAAATGGATATTCCTCTTCTCCACATGGTCTTTGAGGAAATGATACTTGGTATCAATATGCTTGGTCTTGGAATGCATGACAGGGTTGTTGGAGACTGAAATTGTTGAAGTGTTGTCACACATGATAGGGCAATTTCCTTCATGGATTCCATAGTCCACCAACTGCTGCTTCATCCAAAGGATTTGACAGCAACAACTACCAGCAGCAATGTACTCAGCCTCTGTGGTTGACACTGAAACTGATGCTTGCTTCTTGCTGGCCCAAGCAACTAGTCTATTCCCGAGGAAATGACAAGTACCACTAGTGCTTTTCCTGTCAATAGTACAAGCTGCATAATCTGCATCTGAATAACCTACAAGATCGAAGTTCGAATCTTTGGAATTCCAAAGTCCAAGGTTAGTGGTTCCAGATAAATAGCGAATTATATGCTTGACTGCAATAAGATGTGCTTCTCTAGGATCAGCTTGGTAACGAGCACATACACAGACACTAAACATAATATCGGGCCTACTAGCAGTTAAGTAAAGTAATGAGCCGATCATACCTCGATATAAAGTTTGATCAACTTTCTTACCTTTGAGATCCTTATCTAGCTTATTGCCGGTGGCCATAGGAATATCATACGCTTTAGCATTTTCTAGTCCAAACTTCTTTATCAACTCCTTGGTGTATTTAGCTTGGCTGAGAAAAATACCTTCTTCGCATTGCTTGATTTGAAGCCCGAGGAAGAATGTTAATTCTCCCATCATGCTCATCTCAAACTTGCTTTTCATTAGCTTCTCGAAACGCTTACAAAGTAACTCGTTAGTAGAACCAAAAATAATATCATCGACATATATTTGAACAAGTAAAGTATGCTCATTATATTTGGCAATAAAAAGAGTTGTATCGATTTTACCGCGTTTAAATCCTTTTTCTAGTAAAAATTTAGAAAGAGTCTCATACCATGCCCTTGGATCTTGCTTAAGTCCATACAAAGCTTTCTGGAGTTTGTAGACATGATTGGGAAATTTAGAGTCTTCAAATCCAGGCGGTTGGGCAACATACACGGTCTCTTGCAGTTCGCCGTTGAGGAAAGCACTCTTTACGTCCATTTGATATAACTTGAAACGCTTGAAAGAGGCGTAGGCTAAGAAGATTCTGATAGCTTCCAATCTTGCAACTGGAGCAAAGGTTTCATCATAATCAATTCCTTCTTCTTGCCTATATCCTTGTGCAACCAACCTTGCTTTATTCCTAGTGATGCTTCCATTCTCGTCCATCTTATTCCTAAATACCCACTTAGTTCCTATCACTCCTTGATCCTGAGGTCTAAGCACCAAAGTCCACACCTTGCATCTTTTAAACTGGTTGAGTTCTTCTTGCATAGCAACGACCCAACTGAAATCTTGGAGTGCTTCATCAATCTTCTTGGGTTCAACTTGAGATAAAAGAGAAGTATGCTCATCATAATTCGATCTCCTTGTTTGAACACCGGAAAACAGATCACCAATCACATTTGTGAGGGGGTGACTGCTGACTTCACGAACCTCCGGGGGCAAGTCTGGTTGGACTGAGGTTTGCTGAAGATCTTCAATTGGAGCATCATTAGATCCTTCAGCGAAGTCATGGAAGGTAAGTTGACGAAGAGGTTCTATAAGCTGGATAGGGGAATTCTCAACTTCTTCTTCCCTTGGAGTTACATCTGGAGTAGGAACTTCAGTTGAGGGTGATGGATTTTGCGGTTGAGGTTCAGGTGCGGTTTGAGAGGGTTCACCTGTTTCATTATGCTCAACAAAATCATCAGCAACATTTGGAGCCAAATGTGGCTCAAGGAGAGAATGCTCATCAAAAGTAACATGGACAGACTCAACTATTTTTAAACTAGTTTTATTGAAAACGCGAAAAGCTTTTGAATGTTTAGCATACCCAACAAAAATACCTTTGTCGACCTTGGCTCCGAATTTACCTCTATTTTCTCTTCCGTTGTAGAGGACAAAACATTTGCAGCCAAAGATCTTGAAGAATGCAATGTTGGGGGTTCTTCCTCGCCAAAGCTCATAGGGAGTCTTGTTATAGGTTTTGTTGATGAGGGAGCGGTTCTGAGTGAAGCATGCGGTATTGATTGCTTCAGCCCAAAAATACTGAGGTAGCTTCGCTTCAAATATCATTGTCTTTCCAGCCTCAATCAACGTCCTATTCTTCCTTTCCACAACCCCATTTTGTTGTGGAACACCAGCGGTTGAAAAATTGTGATCAATCCCATGGTCATCACAATACTGAGCAACACCATTGTTCTTGAATTCTGTTCCATTATCTGATCGAACACTAACGATGTCGTCCTCTTTTTGAGTTTGGAGCCGTCTAAAAAGTGCGGTGAGAATCTCATAACAATCATCTTTGGAAATCATCATCTCAACCCACGTATATCTTGAGTAATCATCCACCACCACTAAGGTATATCTATTTCCTTCAATGCTGGCAGTGGTTACGGGTCCAAACAAATCTATGTGAAGCAGTTGTAAGCATCTTGAAGTTGATGGAGCGGTCTTGCTGGTGAAAGACGACGCGGATTGCTTACCAAGCTGGCATGCACTGCATTTCTCAGGATGGTGGTCAGCCACTTTGGGTAAACCACGAACGAGGTTTTCCCTACCAATCTTTGCAAGATACTTGAAGTTCAAGTGGCTCAACCTCTTGTGCCATAGCCAACTATTTTCGCTCACATTCTTAGCTACAAAACAGAGATTAGTAATACTACATGCAGAATTTAGATCAATAATGTAAATATTACTCTTACGAATCCCTGTGAGTAGGGTGACTCCGGAAATGCTATCTTTGATAAAGCAATTTGATGACGTGAAGTTGCAAAGCATTCCTTTGTCGCAGAATTGAGAAATTGAAAGGAGGTTGTGCTTGAGTCCTTCAACAAGAGAAACCTTCTCAATGGTTAGGTTTCCTCTCCTTATGATACCATATCCAATGGTCTTCCCTTTGTTGTTGTCACCAAAGGTTACAGACGGACCACTTGCTTCAATGACATCTTCAAGTAATGATCTATCTCCAGTCATATGTCTTGAGCAGCCACTATCAAGATACCATTCATTATCCTTGGAGTGACCAGCCATTAAGCAGAGGACCTGAAATGTAAACATTAAGAACGAGGTCCCCCTTTATTCCTTGGGTCCTGAAGTTAGCAACCCTTTACGACCCACACCTGCTTGACAGAAGGAGGTTTACTCTTCCTGGCATTGGATGTGAACCGCAAAAGGCATTCTGCAGCCTTGTGACCTAAACCATCACACACAGAACATTTATAATAGCTACAAGCTTCATGAGGTTTTACTAACTCCTTACTCTTCTTAGGAGTTGCATGCGGTTTGGGAGAAGCGGTTGTAGCTGAGACAAAAGGAACTGGCTTTAGTTTGACCATGTATTTTCTAGGAACGCCATTCCTGCTTTTGAAGGCAGGAGGAGTGGTCGAAGAAGAGGCGCGGTCAGAGCTGGAATTGCCTGAACCGCCTTTTCCACCAGAAGCGGTTGGAGCAGGGATTCGACCAATTCCATAAGCCATTTCCTCTGAAGCTACACTCTCAGAATCCTTTGGCTTCATCTGAGAGTTCTTACCATATTGCTTCCCTTTTGGGTAGACATAATTAATTTATTGTCCTTTACCCTTTCCTTTAGCATGTTTCCCCTTAGGAATTTCTTTAGTTAGTTCCAAAATTTCCTCATCGTTTTCACTCGAGGATGCACACTTCTCCTCTTCCTCAGATCCAAAACCTAGGCCTTCCTTAATTCCAGGAGGAACTTGGGAGTCCATGATTTTATCCTTGGTGGATTGAGACTTGAGCCATGAATCAATAATCTTTTGGAGATCGTTGATTTGGGTTACCAAGTCATCATTCCGGAGTTGAAGTGCAGCAACCTTAGTTTCAAGGATGCGGTTCTGATCGGCAAGAGGAGTCATACTTCTGATTTGGTCCTTAAGATTTGAAATTTCAGACCTCATCACAGTTTTCTCCGTCTTGTACAGATTAAGTTCATCATGAGCTAAGCTTAAGGCTTTCTTAAGATTAGAGAATTGATGGATCACCATTTCAGCTTCCTTGAACATCTTTTCATGTTCCATGGGAGAAACCTCTTCCACCACCTTTTTCAAAATTTTCTTTGGAATTGCTTTTGAAGGTGGAGCATTTTTAGATGAGAAAATGGGACGTGAGTACGAGCAATTTCCTATCTTAACGCTAGGAGTAAGTTTGATATCATCATCCAATTTATAATTTGGAAGTTTTGCAAAAACCTCTTTTTCTTCCATATCTTGCAACTCAAATGATTTAGAATCTGATTCATCGGAAGCGTGCAACTAAGCGAGATTAACCTCTTCGGTTTCATCATCACTTCCATCATCGAATCTGTTTCAATCCAAGTTGCTAATTCCTTGGAATTCTCTTCCTCCTCAGCAACCATTCCCTTGCGACGAGAAAATTTCGCAGGAGAGGTTTTCTTTTTCATATATTCATACTTAGGCTGTGGACACTCAGATGCAAAGTGGCCAGGTTTCCTACAGTTGTAGCAAACTAGGTCACTCTTTTTCTTTGTATCTGCAGCCCTAGAAAATGTTGCAGGAGGTTTGCCTTTTGAAAATGATTTTGTGAAAGGTTTTGACGATTTTCTAAATTTTTGGAATCTTTTCACAAACATGGCAAAATCATCATCATCCATCTCGATGAGTGATGAGGTTGATATGGAAGGATCAGCGGTTTGATTGGATGTAGATGGTTTCTCCTCTTGTTCCACTACGGACATAGAAAGCGATTTGGTTTTCCCTTCTATCTCTTCAATATGATTTAATTTAAGTTCATAGACTCTAAGATTGGCATACAAGTTACTTAACGACCAAGTACCCAATACTTTGGAGTCTTCTAGAGAGGTAGCCTTATTTACCCATCTAGAACCTAAAGCAGATAGGAAAGTCATATTGATTTCCTTATCGGTTAAAGTTTTACCAAGAGATCTACAAGCATTAACTACCTCAACATAGCGATCGTAGGTTTGACGCAAGGTTTCGTTGGATTTTCTGTTGAAGTTGTTGTAGGATCTTTCAACAGTGTATAATTTGTTTTCCTTGCACTCTTCGTCACCTTCGAGGTAGCTCTCTATGGCATCCCACATCTGCTTTGCGGTTTTGAGGTACATCACTTTCTGAAGAGTTGAAACGGGGAGGGTTCCAGAAATGATGAACCTTGCCTTGCTGTCCAAGGCAACTAATCTCTTCTCTTCATCCGACCACTCATCTTTTGGCTTTTTGACCTCTGGAGTTTCAGCATTGGTGGTTGCATCAGTGTTAGCCTTCATTGGAATTAGAGGGCCATTGATTACGCACTCCACCAGCATTTCATCTATAGTTTCCAAATGAATAAGCATTCGGCACTTCCAGATGTCAAAATGGTCTTCGTCCAACATTGGAATGTGTGAATAGTTAACAGTAGTCATTGTCTTTGAGGTTGCCATAACGAATCGGCACACAAGCTGTTAAGCTTGAAAAACAGTGGTTTTAAAAAGTGTTTGCTCTGATACCACTTGTTGGTCCCAAAGGTGGCAACAAGGGTGAAAATACAGCTAGAGGGGGGGTGAATAGCTGTTTTAAATTTTTTGCCCTCTTTAAAAACTAAACCTCTAAGCTTACAAAACCTCTTGCAGTGTGTAAGAAACTGCAAGTAGAGTTGTAAAATGCACAGCGGAATATATGAGTTATAAAGCGGTTTTGGGAGAGGCGGTTTTGCAAGGCGGTTTGATAGTGTGGTTTTCAGAAGGTGCAGTTTGCAAAAAGTGAGTCTTTGACAATGTTAACTCCAAACACAATTTCACAATAAAGGATAACTATAAAAGGATCAAACAGAGACAGAGATAAATAATTAGCAAGCACAGAAAATATAAATGCAGTGAAGTACGGACAAGCTATTTGGAGTGGTTCAATCGATAAACGATCTACGTCCACTATCAAGATGGTTAGTCTTGGATTTCTAAGAGAGATTTTATATTGAGTATTGAGAGATTACAAAGTACAATAAAATCTTTTCTATGAAGAACAAATCCTAGACTATAACCAGTGTTTCTCAAATGAATAAACTATGTGTTTAAACAAGAGAGGTGTGTGTGTGTTCAAGATCAAGGCTCTTTAAATCTGAGAGATGTAGAGCTCAATGATTCTTGAATGTGTTAAGGCTTGATTTCTGGGCTGGGGAATATTTCTTGAAGTATGAAGATGAAGATTCAAAGGACTTAGAATTTCAGGGCAGAGCTTCAACTTCTTATGAACACAGCAATTTCTCAAGTTTCAAGCAATCTTCAAATGGTGAAGATTAGGGGTATTTATACCCAAGCATCAAGAAACTAGCTGTTGGATACAACTGTTGTAAGGACAGTTGTAACGACCCCAACCCTAGGCACTAATTTTAAATATTATATTATATGCTTTTAATATTTATGTTAGCTTTATGTGTTCAATTATGTCTTTAAATTCTTAATTTAAGATAAATTGGGTGAGAAGTAAATTTAGAATCTTTTAAGAATTTATTGGATATTAAATAAGAACCATGGAGAATAATAAAAATAGAAAATAGATAAATAGTGAGAGGATGTTAAAATGGGTAGAATAAATAATTAGGGGGAAGGATTAATTTAAATTGGGTGAAAGCCTTTAATTCTAGATTATTGATGGGGGGCCAAAATATCTAACTCTCCCTACTCTTGCCATGTGTCCTCCTCCATCCCATCCTCTTACTTCCTCCTCCCTCCACCATTCTTTCTCATACTTCCCCTAGAGAAAGCCTTAGAACCTCCATTGAAGCTCCAATTTCCAAGTCTTGAAGCTAGCCATTTCTCCACCATTTTCAAGTTCAAGAACATCATTGAGGTTGGATCATCAAGGAGAATCAATCAAGTTAAGAAGATTCAACTTTCCATTCTAAAACCCTAAGGTGAGTTGTTATGATTTCCCTTCTTATGAATGTTCATAAACTCTTAGATGTTATTCTTGTTATAGTGATGTTTATTTCATGCTTTGGGAACCTTATAAGAGTTGAGTGATTGGTAAAGGAAATGGAATGAAGATAATGTTCTTGAAAGATGATTTAGAGAAAATGAAATGGGTGGAAGATTTAGGGGTAAATAATCTAGGTTTACTTTATCTTGGGTTTTCATGAGTTAGGATGAACTTGGTAAGGCTAAGAAATCCTTTGGGTGTTCTTGAATGTAAAGTAGAGAAAAAGAAAAGGAAAAGAAGCTAAGTGTAAAAGGTTGAAATTTGGGAATTGCTGGAAAAAGGCCTTGGGCGGTCGCCCAAGGGGGCATGAGCGGCCGCCCATGCGGCCAGAACTAGGGTGCCTTGGAAATCCTCTTGGGCGGTCGCCCAAGAGGATTTGTGCGGTCGCCCAAGAGGGCAGCAACTTGGGTTGTTTTTGAGGACCACTTGGGCGGTCGCCCAAGTGGCATGGGCGGTCGCCCATAATGCCAGAACCTCCTTAGTTTCTTTTCTTACCGATTTACCAACAACTTAGTGGCATGACTCCTAACCTCTATAAACTAATGGAACCTAATCAAATTCGGATATGAATCAACCCTTCTCAACTTAGATTAAAGTAGAACTTGGGACACTTAAGCATTGTGACCACAACTTGATAAATTTAGCATGAATCCCTATAGAGACCTTGTAATACAGAATATTGTTCGGAAATTGGTTATTAAGCTTGATTTGTACTTCACCAATGTAGTTCGAACTTGGAAGGTAGATCATGAACTCTTATTGAGGTTATCCGAAGTTGTGTAATGACTACGTAGGAATTGTTTATGATATGTTGTTATATTGCTTATCCCCTTTTGTGGATTATTTAGCATGTTATTATATTATCCCAAGTGTGGATTATCCGGTTGTATTGTTACCTCATTTGATTATATATATTCATTAATTATGTTATGCATAGTGTATTACTTGAATGTTGCACTATGATGTTGGTTGAGCATGAGTATATTTTACCATGTGGCTATGTTGCTTATCCCCTTTGTGGGTTATATTTCAAGTAACTATTATGTGCTTGATAATGTGTTTAATCAGCTGATATTGGGGGTATAACATAATACGATCAATTATGGAAGTGTGACCTAATGTGATCGGATTATGTTATACCTGTGACCGTCCCCTCCTGTGGCCACAGGTTGGGGTTATAGCATCTGTATTGAGCCAAAAGCCTTACAGAGTTGCTACTGTCTTATTTGGTTCCCTGAAAAATGGGTCTTATAAGATGTGAGTATTGCTTAAGCAGCTCACTAAGATTGGAGTATTATTATACCCAATGTTGTACGACTATTGTTCAGACGGGAAAAGGTAAACCAAGGTAATGTAAGGTGTTTACAAATTTTTCCAATGTGTTATATGCAACTTGTTATGTGTTGCATCTTATTGGCATATTGCTGCATTCATAATAGCTTGCTGAGATTTATTCTCACCCCTCTCCCTTTAATGTTTTAGATCCCGAGACAGGTGGACCGACCAAGTAAGGGCGGAAAGGAGTTTAGAAGTGGTATTTTGGGAATTGTCGGGTTATGTATAGGTTGGTGTAGAAAGTGTATGTTAGCATAATTCTTTTAAAGGGTTTGTATTCATAAACTTTAATTCTATTTTATATTCAATACCTTTTTGTAACTAAAATTGTTTATTACTTTCAAGGTTGGTCAACTCTTCCTCCAATGTGGAAAGGAGTAGAGTATTTTGGAATGGTGGTGTTTATGTTTGAAAGTTAAATCAAGTTTTTAAAGTTTAGGATATTTGGGTTAGTTTGGGGACGCTCCAGCTCGGGACACGTGTAGGTTCCGGGTTGGGGTCCTCACAACAGTCCTTGATGCAATCCCATTGGTCCACAGCAACCACTTTTGTCCTTTGGAACTGTTGATGCAGGAAAGGCTGACCAGGCTTCAGCTGCAATCAAGGTGGTTAGGACATCTGTCACCTTTTTAAGATCCTTGCAGATCTTGTCTGAAAAGTAATCACGTGACAAGATATGGTAGTTGACTTTTGATATTGCTGACGTGGATTCCAATGGTCAAAGGAGTTCACTTCAAGTAGCCAATCATTGGGGACGTTTCTGGGGTCAAGCGGTTTGATATGTAAGCGGTTCCACCAGAAGAAGGATTTCCATATGTGCAGTTTCACATAGGTGTTCAAGCGGTTCCAAAAGAAGGGATCACAAGGCAGTTAAGCTATAAGCGGTTCTGCCAAGCGGTTCTTTGGGAAGCGGTTTTGAAACCTCTGAACTGCAATCCTTAGGTCCAATGATTCTTGAGCCAGTCTTCAAGCCTAAATTTAACCTATTATATAAAATGGACTTAGCTATAAAATTGAAGTCTAAGCTTCATTACATAGGGTCCTAAAGTCCTTAAAATAGACAGGAGGTTATGGTATCAATCAAATCTAATACAAAATAGGAGGGTTAAAATATGCATACCCAACAGACCTCAAGTAGTTCTTTGATGAGTACCCCAACTTCAGAATCATAAAAGCTAGGTTTAATGAAGTAGCTATGAGCGTCTGGGTAAAATGATTTTGATTCTGCCATGGATGGATGAATGAATTAGGGTTGAAGAAATTTGATGGTGGATTAGAGAGGGAAAGAGGCGAATTACAAACAGAGAGTTAATGAAACAGGAGCTTTGGTTTTTACAAAAAGAGAGAGACAAATAATGAGTGGAGAGTGGGTTTTAATGAGCATTGGGGGTTTCAAAGTTTAGTAACTGTTCATATGAACAGTGATTTTTTCCCTTCCCCACGTTGAGACATTAACTCCCAAAAAACACAAGAAGAACATTCTCTTTTTCAAGAATTTTGCAGGGGAAGAGATGGCTAAGGAAGTGACAATTGTGAGCAATTAACACGATCAAATCACCAAAAAAGTTGCTTTAACCTAGCTGTAAAAAAAACTTTGACAATTAAGTCTAAGTTGAATGATGATGGCTGTCTGAGATAGCTATGGATCAATTTGCCTATAAAACAATGACAATTTTTGATGAAACTCATTCAGTTTGTTTTATAAACACAGATGGGTAGATTTTCTTCAAAGTTCAATCCCAAAAAAATGGCTCACACAGCTAAACAACTGGTTTTTGGGAAAAGTCATGAGGGTGATTTGGAGGGAGATGAAGGGGAGAGAGAAAGGGTGTCTTTCAATGTGATTGAAGGTTCAATGGTGGTGAGTGACAAAGGTAAGAATAAGAGGGTGAGAGTAGAGCAGGATTATGGTATCAAGGAGATAGCTGTCAGAGAGAAGGTTGATGGTAGAGATGGAGAAGGGATAAGGCTTTTTGGGAAAAATATTAGGGTTGATCAGGGTGAGTCTAGCAAGGGAAAAGGTAAGGCAAAGAGGGTCTATACACTAGGAGAATTGGTTGGGCAAGATAGGGCTCGCATGTACCTATTGAGAGGGGCTTAGCTGTCAAGCAAAAGGTTGAGCCTGAGAGGAAGTACACAGCTGTGAGCAGGGATTCACTTTCTCCTGGAGTTGGTTTGTTGGAGGGAGAGGTGATAACTTTGCTGGAGTGCATGTATCTCCTTCTTCAACTATATCACATCTTTTCAACCAATTTATAAGTTGTTTTACCCCTGTCAGAGTTCCAGTTGTGGAGAGAGATGAGTCTAGAGCTGGCCAACCTTTTGCTATTGCTGGAAATGGTTCTTATTCTGGATATTTCAGCTTTGTGACACCAATGGAGGGTTTGCTTCAACCTTATGATGCTGTAGAAGAATGGTGGCCAAGAAGAGCTAGTCCTTCTCTTCGCATTCGCCATTTCCAATTGATCCCTTTCTTGAGAGGCACCCAGTATGGTTGCAAAGGTATCATCAGACCTTGCAGTCTACTCAGGAGGCTAGATGTGAAGGAATGAGTGCAGGTGGTGGATCTGGAGAGACAATGACATTTCCTAAGAATGTCTGACAGCTGAGGTGTGAAGATTTGAAGAGGAGCTGGATCTGGAGATTGTTTGGTTTTAAGGAAGTTTTTGTTGTGTGAGAGAGAGAGATTTCATGGGTTGTTGTATGTTTTTGTTTTTCTTTGTCTTTTGCATAGATAGCTGTCGTAGATGGCTATCAGAATGTTTTGAGGGGATAGTCACAGGCTTCATTGTGACAGCATTGCTCTATATGTAAGCCCCCTTTTATTTATGAAAAACAACTTTTTATTTTGGCATGTTTATCATTCCAAGCATAGCTCTTAAAAGCTCAAATCTCTTTTCATCCATTGCTTTTGTAAGAATATCAGCAACATTGTCCTCTGTTCCAACTTTATTAAGACATATATGACCTTTTTCAACATGGTCTCTAATAAAGTGGTGTCTGACTTCAATGTGCTTAGTTTTTGAATGCTGAACAGGATTTTCAGTCATTGCAATGGTGCTTGAATTGTCACACAGAATAGGAACATTGTCTACAAAAATTCCAAAGTCTTGAAGTTGACTTTTGAGATATAAAATTTGAGAACAACAATGTCCTGCAGCCACATATTCATCTTCTGCTGTAGAAGTAGCAACTGAGGTTTGTTTCTTGCTGGACCAAGAAATTATTCTTGAACCCAGAAACTGATAGCTACCACTTGTGGATTTTCTATCCAAATTGCATCCAGCATAGTCTGAGTCTGTGAATCCAATTAGGAATAAAGGAGCTTCACATGGATACCACAATCCATAGTCTGGAGTTCCCTTTAGATACCTAAGAATTCTTTTGACAGCTGCCATATGTGATTCTTTTGGATTTGCTTGAAATCTTGCACAAAGACACACACTGAACATGATATCTGGCCTAGATGCAGTTACATATAGTAGGGATCCAATGTAACTTCTATAGAGTGTTTGATTAACACTTGGCCCATCAATGTCAGCATGAAGTTTGGTGGTGGTTGAGAGAGGAGTTTTTGTAGGAGAGGCATTTTGCATATCAAATTTCTTGATCATGTCTCTTGTATATTTAGCCTGATTTATGAATGTGCCTGCACTGGATTGTTTCACCTGAAGTCCCAAGAAGAATGTGAGCTCACCAATCATGCTCATTTCAAATTGTTCTTGCATGGTTTTTCCAAATTCTAGGCAGAGTGACTCATTTGAAGATCCAAAAATTATGTCATCAACATAAACTTGAATAAGCAAGGTATCTTCACCATATTTCTTGATAAACAGGTATTATCAATATGGCCTTTGGCAAATCCTTTGCCAAGTAAGAATTTTGATAGGGTTTCATACCATGCCCTTGGTGCTTGCTTGAGTCCATATAGAGCTTTATCAAGCTTAAAAACATGGTCAGGGAACTTAGGGTGCTCAAAGCCAGGGGGTTGTGAGACATAGACCTTTTCTTTTAATATTCTATTAAGAAAAGCACTTTTGACATCCATTTGATAGACTTTCATCCTTTTGGATGATGCAAAATCAAGGAATAGTCTGATAGCTTCCAGTCTGGCAACAGGGGCAAATGTTTCATCATAATCAATGCCTTCTTCTTGCCTGTACCCTTGAGCTACCAATCTAGCTTTGTTTCTGATGACAGTCCCTTCCTCATTCATTTTATTTCTGAAAACCCACCTTGTTCCAATAATGCTTGATTTCTTGGTTTAGGAACAAGTTGCCACACTTTGTTCCTTTCAAACTGTTCTAATTCTTCTTCCATAGCTTCTATCCAGTCAGCATCTTGGAGTGCTTCATTTATTTTCTTTGGTTCCAATTGGGATATGAATGCACTCATGAGAAAAGGAATATTGTCTGGAACTGGTGTTTTATCAATTTTAAGGCTGATGTAAAGATCTTTATTGGGTGGAATGATGTGAGTAATGGTGGATTCATCATTGGTTTTGGGAGGAGAAAGAGGTTTATTGGATGGAGATGGAAGGTGGCTAGTAGATGGATTACTTGAAGAATATGGATGGTCAGTCGCCTAAGGGTTGGCTGTCAGCTAAGGAAGAATTTTGAGAGATGTCAGTCAAGGGATGACCATTTAATTGAGTATTTTCTTCTTCATCAATTGGATTGGTTGTGGGAATGTTTGATATTGGCTTGGTTGGCTAGATTGGTTGATGATGAGAATGAAATGGTTCATAGCTGTCAGAGAGATGATGTCTGTCTGGCATAGGATGGCTGTCAGATGAATTTCTTGGTACCATGTATGGAAGATTTGATGAGTCTTGTTCATGATGGAGTACAGTTGAATCAAGAATGGGAGATGCTTCAGGGAGATTATCTGGGTTTCATAAAACTTCATCAAAATCACACAATTCAGTCACACTTTGATCATTGTTTTCATCAAAGTCAACATGAATTGATTCTTCCACTACAAGTCTTCTTTTGTTGTAGACTCTATAAGCTTTGCTTGTATTAGAATATCCAAGAAAGATTCCTTCATCACTTTTGGAGTCAAATTTGTCCAAATTGTTCTTGCCATTATTGTGAATGAAGCATCTACTTCCAAAACTGTGAAAGTATGAAATGGTAGGGACTTTATCATTCCATAGTTCATATGGAGTCTTCTTATGAAATTTGTTGATTAGTGTCTTGTTTTGAACATATACAAATAGTAGTGATGCCTTCACCCAAAAATACTTTGGGAGATTGTGTTCTGACAGCATTGTTCTTGCTGCCTCACAAATTGTCCTGTTCTTCCTTTCAGCAACACCATTTTGTTGGGGTGTTCTTGGGGCTGAAAAATTGTGATCAATACCTTTGGAATCACAATATTCTTCTACTCCTGTGTTCTCAAATTCCTTTCCATGATCAGATCTGATCTTGATGATGGATGTCCCTTTTTGATTTTGAATTTTATTGAACAGTTTTGTTAGACAGCTAAGGGTGTCACTTTTGGATTCAAGAAGAATGATCCAAGTGAATCTTGTGTAGTCATCAACCACAACTAGGGAGTATCTTTTTCCTCCTAAAGATCTAGTTCTTATGGGTCCAAAAAGATCCATATGAAGTAGTTCAATAGGTCTTGAGGTGTCCAATCTGGTCTTGGGCTTGAATGAAGATCTCTTTTGCTTCCCACATTGGCATGCTTTGCAAAGTTTATCCTTCTTGAATGGGATCTTTGGAAGGCCTCTGACTAGATTTGAATTTGCAATCTTGGAGATGGTTTTATGGTTAAGGTGAGCCAATCTTTTGTGCCATAGCCATGACATATCAGATTGACTAAAAGACAGAAGGCAGTGAGCATTTGAGGATTCCACAATCTCTAGGTTTAAGCAGTAGAGATTTCCTTTTCTTGATCCAATCAGAATGACTTTATTGCTTTTGTCTTTAACAGTACATTTATCCTTAGTGCAAACAACATGATATCCTTTATCACAGATTTGACTAATGCTAATCAAATTGTGTTTGAGACCCTCTACATAAGACACATTTGTAAAAATGATATCTTTTGTAATGAGATTTCCTAATCCTTTGACCTTAGCTTGGGAATTGTCACCAAAGGTTACATTTGGACCATTTTAGGGATATATTGTTGCAACCAGTCTTTATTGAAGGTCATATGTCTACTACAACCACTATCTAAATACCAGAGTCCTTTCTTGGGTACCTGCAAAACAAAAAGAAAAATTTATGGTACCCCTTTTTATTCTTTTGGGTCCAAAGGATTAGTTTTTCTTTGGTACCCTAGCTTTGTTCATTGATTCTTTTCTGAAGAACTGATTTAGGGTATTGTAATATGACATGATTTGCATCATGTAAGGTGTAAGGACAGTGGATTGGGATGGATTGAAAAAGTGGTTTGGGTTGTCATATTGGGGTTGAAAATGAAAGGTATTTGGATAGGATGATCTGGGAGAGTCATCATGATTTGCATGACTCCTTCCATTTGAGTATTGCCATTGAGGTTTTTGTTGTTTGGTGTATCTATGTTTGTTATAGAATCTTTGTTGCCTTGGGGTTCTTTGTTGTTTGGAAGATTTTGGTTGTCTGTCAGGCCTTGTCAGTCGGGCCTTAGGCCGCTCGGGCCTTGGGCTCTGTCAGGTCTTGACTGACTAGCACATTTTTGCAGCTTAATTTCTTCCTGTATATTGGCCCCTTTTTGAACCCAAATATACTTGCTTCCTTGAATTTTACTTGGTCCTTTGTTTGAATGACTAGGACCAAACAAGATTTCCTTTGATTTTCCCTTGGTTTGAACAGGATAGGTTTGAGTTTGATAGCTGCCAGAGCTTAGGTTTTCTAGAACCATTTTTTCAATGGCCCTTTCACCAGTGGGAGGAGTGTACATCTTTAGTGTAGGATCATCAGCACCAATCCCTGTTTTGTCACTAGGATGTCTTTGGGTGTAGGTGAAAAGGGATAATGCTTTGCTTGACTTGTTCCATGAATCTATTTTCTTTTTAAGAGCATCATTCTCTTTTTCAAGATTTATGAGTCTTTGACAGTTTTCTTGAGTACTGGATGTCTCAAAATTGCCGATCCATGTTTTGTTTTTCAAGCATGAAGCATTGATCTCTTAGCCCTTGACAGGCTTTCTCAAGCTCAGAATTGGTTTTTGTGAGGGTGTCTATGGTTGAGGATTGGGAAAGGTTCTCATTGACCAGTGAAGCAAAGCTAGTTTTTTGTTTCTTGGTTTGAATTAAAAGAGTGCAAACTAATTGTTTGAAACCATCAATATTTAAAGAGTTAAAATCATGTACCTCTTTTAGTTCATCTGCAGCAGCAAGTGCTTCCATTTCTTCCTCATTGTCGACTCTTCCTCATCTTCACTATAAAGCATAGCATGGCCTCCTCTCCTTCATTGTCGAGTCATCACTTGACACATATTCTTCATCACCGAATTTTGATGAATCGGCTATCATAACTTGCTCCTTGTTTTTGTCATTTTTGCTTTTGGAGCAATTGAAGCGATTGCACACAGGCTGTGAATGATCTCTTTTGAGTATGTCAATTTCTTAGGCTGTACGATTGTCCCCGGGTTTCCTTGGTTCAGACAATCGGATGAGTAATGTCCTTGCTTTCCACAGTTAAAGCAATCAACCTGCCTTCTTGTAGCCGTCTTGTTGAGCATTAGATGTGGAAGGATTGTACTTTTTGTCAAAAGATTTCTTTTGAAATTTCATGGCATTTCGACACCATGGATATGAGACTTGGAATGTCTTCTTGAGAGATCTGTTTGCGACGAGGTTTGGAGCCGATGTTTATCTTTTGAAGGGCATTATTGACAATGGTCTCAATGTCTTGGTGAGTGATTGGTTTGTGGGCGCTTGAGCGGTTAAGGCTAAAGTTTGTGAAATGGTAGGAACTGGTTGAATTTTTATCATACCTTCCAGTTCATAAGCTTCAAGCTTTCCAAAATACTGTTCAACTGTCATTGTGCTCCATTCAGATCCTTCTCTAATAGGTAATGCTACCTTTTCATAATCTTGTGGAAGATTGGAATATATCTTGAGGCAGAGATCTTGTTGTTCAAAGGTTTTTCCATGGTCAGCAATAGATCTAACAAGGTTTTCAAACCTTGGTTGAGCAGTACTCACTTTTTCTCCAGGATAGAACTTGAAGTTGTCTAATTGTCTAAGCAAGTTATACAAATTTTATGTCCTGACACTGGTGTGTTTAGTGAACTTAGTTTGAATGAGAGCCCATGCTGATCTGGCATTTGGTTCCTTAGCAATTTCTTGTGCTAGTGAGTCATTTACACTCTTTTGAAGAATGTTTTTGACTTTTAAGTTTGCACTGATTAATTGCTTTTCGTATCTCAGCACCATGTTTCGGGGATTTGATCTTACTAGGTCCTCCATCAATATCTATTTGAGTTGGGTAGGACACTTCATTCTCTAGAACATACCAGTTCCATATACTGTTTGCATCAAGGTATGTTTTTATTTTTGATGCATAGATCTCAAAAGATCCACAGTTATCAATGTGTGGGATGTCTTTCTCATTATTTCTCCTTGGTTGAGGCATGGTGGGTTTGAAGAGGATCCTTCACAAGTTGTTAGACTTTTGAATATGAAGACAAGATTTGATACCAATTGAAAGGCCCTTGTTTGATATGCAAATGATCGACAAACATGGTTTGACTTAGGCATCGGATATTTGATGAATTGTGCAGCGGAATAAGTAAGGCTTGAAATAATGATAGGACAAATGAACACAATGGAATAATGCAAGTGTGTGAATGTGTTTGCAGAAAATAAATACACAGAGAATTTTAAAGTGGTTCAGAGTTCACTCCTCCTACATCCACCCCCACTGTCAATCTTGACAAGTGAGATCAATTTTATTATAATCTTAATCAACAAGAATTACAACTGATTGATCAGGCAAATTCCTTGAACTTCCTCTTCCTAATTAGTACAGTCAACTAGGGATACACTTAAAGTACAGTCTTAAGTGTTTTTACAACTTGAAGTACAGTCTCAAGATTTTACAAAACAACTAATACACTCAAGATACAGTCTTGAGTGTTTACAAAGTATTTCTACACCTAAAGTACAGTCTTAGGATTTGGAATTTGTGAATTAACACACAAGGGTTGTTGTTGTTGAAACAGGGGTTTGAGGCTGAAGGTTTTTGGTTTGGAACAGTGTTTGAAGGGTAGGGATTGGTGTGTAAGGTTTGGATTACAGGAGGTGCGTAGGGATGTAAGGGAAAGGTTTTTGGACTGTGAAAAAGAGTATTTTTCAAGAGTATTTTGTACAGAGGCTGAACTCTTCTATTTATAGCCTTCAATGTAGCCGTTGGAATATGTCTGTTGCAGCTTCATTAATTAGTCTTTGACTGGTCTTTGCCCCACTTGTCCACTTGCAGGTCTTCATGAGCTGGTTTGAACTAAAGGCTTCCAGAAGGTCTTCAATGGTCTTCAAAGGTGAACTTGATAGCTGTGAGGATGCAGGATCTATCTTGGTTGAGATTGTGGCAGCAGAGTATGAGACAGAGTAATGGCTGTCTGAAGGATTGAAGCCATAGCTGTCAGATCATAACAAGGCTTAACTATCAGAGATGATCTCTAATAAGAATTGATATGCACTTGATGATCTTGATATAAACCCTGTTCTATATCCATGACAGATTACATCTTTTGATATAAACCCTATTCTATATATTCCTTTATCAAAACCAACTAACTATGACATTGATCAAAGTTAGGTCCTAACAATAGAGAATGGCACGATGCATTGTCCGAAGCATTTTACTGGGCATCTAGTCCAACAATGAGAGATCTTTTCCTTACTATATTACTCTTTTGTGAGGTTTCTGATGTTAAAAACTTTTGGGAACATAATTGGACCAAAATAAGTGATGACATTCTCTTATCCACGCGAAGAATATTACGTGTCCCAACTCTCATACTGGCAGAGAATGAACTCAAGAACCTTACCTTAGCAGAGTTGCAAAAATATTTATTAAAAAATGGTCGATCTCTAGAAGATATAGATGGAATGACTCTTCTAGAAAAAACACTACTTGATCAGTTAAAAAAAAGATTAATCGTAGAAGTACTGAACTATGATGTTCAAGTGTTAATGGAAGAACACCAAGTTTGAAGTCCTCCTTAAATAGTGAACAACTGCAAGTTTATAACAAGGTCATTGCTGATGTTGAAAATAAAGAGTCAAAGGTTTTTTTCTTATACGGTTATGGTGGAACTGGTAAGACATATTTATACTGGTCCATAATGAGTAAACTAAGATCGCATTCGCAAATTGTTCTAGCTGTAGCATCATCAGGTAATTTCTAATTTTTTTTTTTTATAATTATATATGCCTGATGACCTTGAAAAATTAAACATAAAATAGTTTTTTTTTAAACCTAAGAAAATATATCTTCTACCTATTCACATACATAAATTGTTGTCTTAAAGGCATAGCTGCATTGCTACTTCTAGGCGGACGAACTGCACATAGCAGATTCAGAATTCCTCTAAACGTCACTGAGAATTCTACATGCACAATCAAGCAACGTACGCAAATCGCAGAACTTATTCGGAAAGAAAGTTTAATTATATGGGATGAGGCACCTATGGATGCTAAATATGCATTTGAAGCTGTGGATAAAACATTGAAAGATATTTTGCATAACACTGACTCATACAATAGTGAAAAAGCATTTGGTGGTAAAACTGTTTTACTTGGCGGAGATTTCCGACAAATTCTTCCTGTTATACCGGGAGGCACAAGAGCTGACATAGTTAATGCGTCCTTGAATAGTTTTTACATTTGGAATGAATGCGAAGTTTGTGTCCTTACTGAAAATATGAGATTAAAACATTCAGATTTGCAAAGTAGTAGTAACTGCAAGCCGTTGAGTGAATTCTCAAATTGGATTCTTAAAATTGGAAAACAACTGCATTTTTCTTTTCATTTGGTCATTGTTTATTTTGTGCTTGAATTATTCGCCTAATGTTTGAAAGGGATATTATGGTTATTTCACTGCCATATACTTGATGTTTTTAAATATTTTGAATATTTTATTTAATCTTAAAACTATTAGCCCATTTGAAATTTTGTTGCTTTTGGGTTGGTTGTTTTAATTTGCTTCTTTCCATTTATGATTTGTATTTATTTTGTGGTAAAGTATGCATATCAATCAAGAACTAATATTGCACACAAGAAGATTTTTACCTCAGATATCAATAGATATAGATATTCTGGAATATACAAACAAACTATACCAATTCCTTAGATACAATCAAGTATATAGGGATTTATATATATATATATATATATATATATATATATATATATATATATATTGATGCGCCACGACAAAATATTATTCCCGTTAAATGGTTACCCGGCCCAAGTATATGGTCTTTGGGGAGCCCTATTTTATGAGGATGGGGGGGGCCTATTTTATGAGAATATTGCCAAAGTTCTAATTATGATTTGGTTCTCCTGTATTATTTGATATATGTCGCATATTACGTGTTATTTCTACATGCCGCATATCATATGTTATAAGCTATATGTTGCATATTGCCAATGTTATGATTGTTAAGTATTGAATGACTCAGGTCGCATGTCGCATGTCTCCTGTGGCTTGTCGCATGTCTCCTGTGGCTTGTCGCATGTCTCCTGTTGGTTCCCGCATGTCGGACATTGGTTCCCGCATGTCGGATGTCGCATGTCGCATCTTGGTTCTCTCAGCAGCGTGTTGATGTCTCCAGGAGAGATCTGTGCCTTGACAAGTTTTGGACTCTTGACCTTATCCAAATGTAATCTCAGGAGAGATTTCCCTCCAATGACGGCGTGACACGTGGCAATTGACAAGGATAAGGATGATGTCATATTGGGCTTGAAATTTATATAAATACTCCCTCCTTTCATTTTTATGGTATGCCCACTCTCTCTCTCTCTCACTCTCTCTCTAAAATATTAGATATTATGTCAATATATGTTATGAATCGGATTAATGATTCTCACGCCGGAGGGTTTTCGGGGGGAAAATCCCCCCGCCCTAACGGTGTTTTATCTTGTAGGTCCCACATTATTTAGGACCTCGAGGAGCGTGTTTATCCGGATCGGTCTCCGTTGCTACCCCTTTGCCGCTTCCTCGTGCAACCATTTTTTATGGCAAAGATCATATATATATATATATATATATATATATATATATATATATATATATATATATATATATATATATATATATAAGAGATGGATACATTTGTTATGAATCTGAGCCTTATAATGTTGGCTCTCGTATGATTGGTTTTCGCATATTTTTACCAGACAAAAATTTACAGAAATGATTGAAATGGGAAAGAGAAAGTGCAAAAAGTTGAAGTAAAATGAGAAGTTAGTAATGAAAGTGTTGGAAAAATCACGGAACGGACCTATGTTCTATACCGTGAGAGTTGACTCGATGTGATAAGTAATATTTTATTATGAATATTGTTTTACTCCTCAGCTCGATCATGAATAATCGAGCTAAGGAGTCGGGGGCTTCTGATGCGCCACGACAAAATATTATTCCCGTTAAATGGTTACCCGGCCCAAGTATATGGTCTTTGGGGAGCCCTATTTTATGAGGATGGGGGGGCCCTATTTTATGAGAATATTGCCAAAGTTCTAATTATGATTTGGTTCCCCTGTATTATTTGATATATGTCGCATATTACGTGTTATTTCTACATGCCGCATATCATATGTTATAAGCTATATGTTGCATATTGCCAATGTTATGATTGTTAAGTATTGAATGATCACTCAGGTCGCATGTCGCATGTCTCCTGTGGCTTGTCGCATGTCTCCTGTGGCTTGTCGCATGTCTCCTGTTGGTTCCCGCATGTCGGACATTGGTTCCCGCATGTCGGATGTCGCATGTCGCATCTTGGTTCTCTCAGCAGCGTGTTGATGTCTCCAGGAGAGATCTGTGCCTTGACAAGTTTTGGACTCTTGACCTTATCCAAATGTAATCTCAGGAGAGATTTCCCTCCAATGACGGCGTGACACGTGGCAATTGACAAGGATAAGGATGATGTCATATTGGGCTTGAAATTTATATAAATACTCCCTCCTTTCATTTTTATGGTATGCCCACTCTCTCTCTCTCTCACTCTCTCTCTAAAATATTAGATATTATGTCAATATATGTTATGAATCGGATTAATGATTCTCACGCCGGAGGGTTTTCGGGGGGAAAATCCCCCCGCCCTAACGGTGTTTTATCTTGTAGGTCCCACATTATTTAGGACCTCGAGGAGCGTGTTTATCCGGATCGGTCTCCATTGCTACCCCTGGCCGGGCCTCGTGCAACCATTTTTTATGGCAAGATCATATATATATATATATATATATATATATATATATATATATATATATATATATATATATATATATATATATATATATATATATATATATAAGAGATGGATACATTTGTTATGAATGTATTTTCCTACAAACATTTGCATATATGGTTGTTAAAAAAAATGATGATGAGCATGTTAGAACAAACTTCTTTTCAACATTTCAACATGTTGTACTCTCTTATATTTTTTAAACCAATAATAGCCTAAGAAGTTGGTAGATGCAATTTATTTATATTGTGCTATATTTACTGATGACAAATATAAATCCTTTCCTTTTATATGCTCCACTTCAAAACAAAATCTTTGTTCAAACATTGCACATTTGACCAATTAGAAAATTAATATTTTAATGATAAGAGAATTGAAATAAATAATGTTTTTTTTTGAAGAAAAATAAATAATGTTAAAAAGGATTAAAAATACATGGTGAATTTCATATATTTACAGGAATACATGCTCACTTGAATAATGAAGAAATTAAATATTTTGGATAAAATTCCAATAATAATTCTATATATTGTTCATCTTACTATTAAAACATTTATTTTCTAATAGAATGTAATGGAAATTTTAAATTCATTTTATACTTGGCCTGTTAGGTTACATCATTTAGTCATTTGCCCAAGCCAAAGCATAAAAAATTCAAGTGAAGAAGTGACACACCAGAACACATAAAGTTTTTGAGCTCTTCATTTCCAGGCTCTCAACATTACACCACCCTCCATCTTCCCCTCAAAATTCCACTTCTTCAACAATCATTCATCTTCCATTACCACTATAAATCCTTCCCCATTTCCCACTTTCCCAATCACTCCAAATTCATCTCCAATCTCTTCTCTTCCAACTAATCATCCTCCCAAAACTGCAACAAACAATGGTTGCTCTGTCTTCAACTTCCATTACTTTCAACTCAATCACTTCCCCAATCTTTCTTCCTTCTCTTGCCTCCGCTCCCAAAAGCCTCTCCGTCAAGCTCCCGAACCAGTTTCTGTCTCGTAACCTTGCAGTCTCCAACCCTGCCACCGCTGCCATGAGTTCATTCACTTGCAAGGCCACCGAATCTGCTCATTCTGTAACACCCAGTAAGAAAGATTCAATCTTTCAAAATACCCATTTTTTTTTCATTTTGTGATTGGTTCATGTGAAACTTTCTTGTTAATTTCTTGTGTGTTCTTGGTTAATATCAGCTAAGGTCCAGGAACTGTGTGTTTATGAGATCAATGAGCGTGACCGCAGTAGCCCTGCTTATCTTCGTTTAAGCCAGAAGACTGTCAATTCTCTTGGAGATATTGTCCCCTTTACCAATAAGGTATTCCTCCGTCCCAAAATAATTGCTCATTTTTTGTCATTTCCGTTGTTTTGGGGAAACAAACTAACAAACATAACTAACTCCAATTTATTCGCTCTAAATAAAATTTTCTTCAGATTTATTCCGGAGACCTGCAGAAAAGATTGGGAATAACTGCTGGAATATGCCTTCTGGATCAAGCATTTACCGGAGAAGAATGGTGACCTTTATGAGGCTATATACACCTTTTCACATGGGTGACTATGGTCAAATATCAGCACAAGGAGCTTACAATACCACAGAGGATACTTTTTATCGGTGACCGGTGGGACCGGCGTGTTTGAGGGTGCGCGTGGACAGGTGAAGCTGCAACAGCTGATTTTCCCAGTTAAGTTATTCTACACTTTTTACTTGGAAGGATATTCCGGATTTGCCTAAGGAGTTGCTTGGTACCCCAGTTCCTCCGTCGCCTGCCGTTGAGCCTACTGCTGCTGCTAGAGCTTGTGAGCCTGGTGCCACAGGTCCTAATTATAGTGATTAGTTTGTTGGTGAGGTGCGCTAGTGTGATTATGAATGGCGGGAAAGTTGTTTTAATTTGGAATTAAGGTATTTGAATAATGTAATGTAGGTGGAGTATCATTTACCTTTAATAATGAATAAATATTTGAACCATTTTATTTGTTGGTTTCTTCTATCTGTTTGTTCCTTTCATTCTCAATAGTCCCTTAGGGCTATTTTATACATTTTACTAATTGGTTTTTCTCCTGTACGCATGTTTATGGAGCTGAAATGTTGCACATTTTTGACAGCTTCGGCCTACTTTAAAAATCATTTTCCACAATTAGTGTATAGATAAGTTGCTCTCGAAAACAGCTGTTTCTAGATTTCTTTAGGTTTCACGGAGGTGAAATCGCATTTCTTATCCGTGACATTTCAAAATGTTTTCTGGAAAATGGTTCAGAAAACATTTTCTCCTAAACTAACGGAGCCTTAGAAACCGCGGTTTACCAATGCACAAAACTTGGTTATTTCTTACAAACTTTGTTATTTTGTGCAATATTTTCTAGCATTTTGAGAAACTCTTTTTAAAAAATTTGAAAATAAAAAGAGTCATTTTGAGAAAAAGTTTGTTAGTAAAGTTAACGATGCGTGTAATTTCTGAAACAAACCTGAGGGGCTTAAGTTCCTATATTACAGCACCAGGGGGCCATCTGCACAAATGAAAAAATCACAGGCCAGGGTTTTGCTTCAGTTGTTTCCTTGAACTCCATAACTTGGTTTACTTAGGGCTCATAAGATTCAACTGGGATTCAGAATTCTTGAACGCATTTCATTGTTTTTCTGATTCAATGTGAGGACGAATTGGATTCAATCTTCAAAAAGATCTGCCCCTTTGCAGTGTAAGAATGTTTGATTTTTCAGTTGCATTCCGATATTGATCGATACAGACTTTTGGTTAACTCTCTGTTTCTTGGAATTTGAAGGGGAAATTGTAGTGGGTTTGTAAATTCCCTCTCTTTGTTGTCCCCCCATGTATTATGATTATTCAAACGAAAGAGGTGCTAAATGATTGGGCTTTCAAGAGGGTTTAATTAATTGGGAAGAATTAAATGTGATCGGTTTAGTTCTATTTTGGTGTGCGTGTTACTTGATTTTGGCTTGAATTTTGAGGGTGATTCTGGTAACTAGTTACCAGTGGAAAGAAAAGCATTGACTACTAATGGTTTATTTTTGTGATTACATACTCCCTCCGTCCCGGAATGAATTTTTTTTGGACATTCATTTTGGGACGGAGCTGAGCAACTGGGTTCTTTTCTTGGTTTTGGATCTAAGTTTCTAAAGGAGAAGAGTTATGTTTGGAAAATGCTAATCCAGATCCTTTAGAGCACTCATTGATGATTTATTTCTGAGGGATTTTATTTTTAAGTCTTTATTAGCAGCTTTACTAGTAACTCCTTCATGAATGTGATCTTCTTGCCTAGAAACTTTGCAAACCTGGAAGTTTAAGTAATGCACTAACAGTATTTGTTAACAAGGACCTTCATGCTTAAAGTGAAGCTCGGAAACAGAAATGGAAAATGCATAAAATGGCGTGAGAGATTGGTCAAGCTCTTGACTATTGATCTTTCTTAGGTTTGAGGATGGTTTGTGGATTGTAAATGGCAGAATGATACATGCTTGACACAAGAAAGGAGAGTAGAATGTGAAGATTTAGGGTTCTAACAGATTTGGGGGTGACGGTTGGGGGTGACCGTTAGTTTGATTACGGCGTCGTTTTATGAGTAGCGTATCAATAAGTAGATAGCGTGCTTTGAATACGCGTTCTGTCTTTAGTTGGACGATGTCGTTTCCGCTTTGCTTAGGAATCTATTCTGTTATGTTATACGTCGTCGTTTTATAGAGAGAGAAATGGCCGTTGTTTACCATGTGCTTTCTCTCTCTCCTTATGTAGTCGTAATTCGCCATTTTCATGGCTCATGGAATGTACAGAGCTTTAAGCTTCCTCTCTCTACAATTCTATTTTCTCTCTCATCTCATATTCTATTTCTCTCTAAATTCTCTTCTCACCCACTCTGTTTATTAATTTTGTATTCAATTGGATATTAATCCCAATTGTCGAAATATCATATTTGGGAATTCATTGAACCGGTCATAACAAATCTGGTATCAGAGCAGTTGAATCCACGACAAACATGGTTAATATGCGTATGGATGCAGTAGAATCAAACATCAAATCTCTAGAGGAGATATTTAATGTACTCGAAGGTGTTTTGGAATAAAAAACAGCAGAGTTAAAGGGGGAGATTACAACGCTAAGTAAAAGGATGGAAGAGGTGACTCGTTTGTTGTTGGAAATGAAATCTAATAATGGCAAGGACAATCTAGATGAAGCTGGACGAGGATTATTTAGAGTAAAAGCAATTATTTGAATCCATATTAGATATGGTTGCCAATATGGTGTATTCGCCAACCTAATAAAAATAATTATTTAGAGTAAAAGCAATTATTTGAGGTTAAATGAGCCAAAAAATGACTAAAATTATTATATACCTCCGTAAATATGAGCAAATCAACAATTGTCTTGAATTATTCGATTTTCAACCATTTATCACTATTGATATGACTACTATCATTAGTGATAGTAGATAAAGAACGCCTGTTGGATGAAAATCCAATGTCAAAACGCCTGTAAAAGAATAATGATATATGAAATTTATCCAAACGATCAAAATTTGTAAAACAAATTCATAGGTTTTTGTTAGAGTTTAATCTTCATTTAATTGCTAAAAAACTCTGTTACTTCAGGAAATGATGGATTGATATGCATTTTTGATGCGTGCTTCAGGGTACCAACATGGATCTTTCCTTTATAAGGATTTTAAATGTCACTAATATGTAATAAGTCTTAATCATTTATAAGATTTAAAATAAAGATTAAGTAAATATATTATACCTTGGAATTTTGCCAACATTACAAACTGTAAAATTAATACAACTTGGTCTTTCGCATCTTCGTGTCTTTTGTCAATATACTATTTTAGTTCATCTCTATACGACTCCCATAAAATGCAAGACAACTCCATTCCACTTCCAAAATGAGAGAATATAATTATATAATAAATATAATTAAAATTGTTCACAAATTTATTATTTATCATTTAAATAATCAAATATATGATATATTTACATCACATACTCATTATCAATCAGCTGAATAACCAACTTTCTAGCACCGATTTTCTGCACATAGTCAAAATCTCCGAGAGGTAAAATGACCCCACCAATCACATCTAGCAAATAAAAATTCCATGTTAGTAAATATCATAATTGATTTAAGAGTAAAAGAAAAAAATGACATGTGAGGTACAGATACCACCCACAACAAATTCCACATTTAAAGATCCAAAAGATTCAAAAGGTGTGAACTCAAAACTATTATCTGAAATGTAGATAGATGTATCAGCATTGGATACGTCAGCCAGACTAAAAGTCAATTTATATGGGTGATTAAGTTTCGCTTTTTGGTTAGGTTGAATATTTTGTTTAACCCCAAATTTTGAGATCTTTAGAACTCTTCCTTCTTCAAACATATTCTTCAATTTGGGCGGCAAGCTACTTGGGACACTGGCCTGAATTTTAGATCCCTAAACAAAATATACAATATTATTAATAAAATAATATGAGTATTAAAATTATTAAATGTTAATCGCATTAAACATTAGGAAAGATATGGAAGTTAATTAATAAAATATATTGCATGCTTATTAACTAATATCATCTCGATAGACATTTTTCTGGATCATTCCTTCTGCTTCCATTTTCGTAAAATACGGACGTTAATGCTACAGAGTCTAGCTCTCTTATCAATTGATTTGATAGCAATCATTCAACTTGTTGCCATTATCTGTTATTTAAATTAAATACATGAAATAATATGTTTGGTAAATATTTAACAACCGACATTTTGGGTTAACAAAATACATCAAGTGAGATATGCATATGTGGGTTTACAACCGTTATACCGACCAATGAAGCAAACTGTTGTGTAAATACACAGTATTTATATACTGTATAAAACATCTACATGACCAATACATGAAAAAAAGAATAAATACACTGAACCTTATCAGTTATAACATGAGAGAAAAAGATAATCCTAAAGCAAATTTACATCCTTATTCATTCCAAAAACCTTCAAACAATACATGGAAAAAGAATGAACACACTGAACGTCACCAGTAATAACATGAGAGAAAAAGATAATCATAGGTGTTAGACTGCAAAGGAAAATATTATAGTGGCTTCTCATCATTCTAAATCAAATTCTTGTGAGATTTTGTTGAGTAAATGACTAGCGCGTGATACACAAAACTCTAATCACCTACCAAGTCAAAGTCAATTTTATCCGACATAAGTTACAAAAGTGTGTTACTCCGTGCACAATAATATTCTAATTTTACTCCCTCTTTTCACCCAAAAAATCCTATTAAAAAGCCAATGTTCGAAGGTATACCATGATAAATAGTGCGCGTGAAAGTCATCACTCTTTCTATGATAGCCAACTTGCTTATTTCATATACAAGGTGTATACTCGAAACATCATGGAAAGTATAAAATCTAAATATTGTTATGGGTCTCTTAAAATAGGATGTCCAGATGATGAAAGTATTACCGTAGCATCTTTGAGCGGAAATGAGGGAATATTTGACACGTACGGTGGTAACTGTTAATGCTTGAGAACATAAATATATATCTTGATTTGTAGGAGAATGAATACACTGAACGTCATTGGTCATAACATGAGAGAAAAAGATAATCATATGTGTTAGACGTTTCTAGTGATATCCTTGGACTTTTGGATACTTGCTATAAAACCATTGTGTTTTTTTGTCGCTTAATTTTTTCATTTAATCATTAATTATAATATACATTCTCCGTTCCAATATACGTGTCAATTTTTTAAGCATTTAGATTGGTACACATGAAATACTATAAAGTCTATAGCATATTCAAGCGATAAATTAATCAGGGCTCAACAATATTTGAACATATTTGCATAAGAAAAAGATTTGTAGAAGAAAAAGATTGGACGTGACTATGCTGACCGATAGATGCAAAAGTTGGAGTCAATGAAAAAAATAAGGAATTGAATTACCCGTATGTGTCACAGAGATAAGAAGATGAAGAAGAACAGATTTGCAAACAAAAGATTGGAGTATAAAAAAAGAGATTTATCCTAAGATGACTCGAATATATTTGGCAAAGAGAAAAAGAAAGAGGGAGGCGGGTACTTTGGTGAGGAAAAAGAAGGAAATATAATGGTATGTTTGTTTAAATTTGAAATATTAAAATTGAAAAATAAAAATAAGATTGATATTTGGATTAAAATCTGGGCAAATCTCCTATAAATCTGGCGTGTAATTTGAGATTAAATCTGATTGGAATTCAAATTCCTGATTGTTAGCTGATATATATTGTAATTGTGTATATATTTTCTTGTATAGATTATTAGGATTCATGTAATTGCGTATATATGATTACTGAATCATTACAAAGGGATGTTTGGATTAAAATCCGGGTGAATATCCTAAAAATCTGGCGTGTAATTTGGGATTAAATATGGGTGGAATTCAAATTCTCTTCTTGGTGTAATTCGAAATTTATAATTTAAGTAAATATAATTACTAATTACTATGTAAAATTAAATGAATTAAAATTAGATAAAAGGTAGACTTAAATACCGAATGAGAAGCCGCCACATGGAATTCTACGTCTTAATTCCACGTGGTGTCAGTGTGCATCAAAATTTCTTCTATTTTAATAGATTATATAGATGGTATTTCTACAACTATGAATCCAAATCTATACTATAAGTATTTTAAAGTAGGCCAAATGCAATAGGGTAATTACACGTCAGCATGAAGAGGTGATTTCTGATTTCTCAGCCTCCCACATCACATGCCCTTTGCTATTCCGTTGCTGAGCCGTTTTTCTGCAAATCTATACATATTAGGTCAAATGAGTAGGTACTTACTAGGTTCATATATAGGGTTTAAATCAAGTTTACTTCTAATGGTGAAAAGTTCAAGCTACTTATTAACTTATTAATATATGTAATCATATGTTACACTTCAAGAATGAAAGATTATTATAAGAAGTATTAAAGTTCTTGAACTAGAAAAGTGCTATTTAAACTTTGTTTTGACAAGCTGATATATGAGTAGGTGAATTGTTTTCTTACATTGAATTAAATCTTTGTATATTCTATTGTCTAATTATGAGTGTATATATATTGTATTATGTAAAAGTCTTTACGTGTATAAGCTAATATATGACATGTGATCTCTATACATTGAATAGTATAATGAATGGTTATTTATTTAAAGTGATGCATGGACTATAATTATTACGTTGTATTCTAGATGTATGCAGGAAATTTGCTTTAATGGTTTTAGTATAGGCACTACTAGAAACAGGGGTTTTACCGACGGACTTATTCCGTCGGTAATACCGACGGAAAAACTATTTATCGACGGAAAATTAATTTTCTTTACCGGGAATTTTTTTAAAATTTTCGTTTTGTCCGTCGCAATGGATTAAATTCCGTCGGTATAACCGACGGACTAAGTCCGTCGGTAATACCGACGGACGCTGTTCGTCGGTAACAAAGGACTATATATATTGAAAATTTTTCCATTTTTATTACGCCTTCTCAGTTCGCAAACAAATGCCCTAGGTCTCTGAACACGCCGTCGCCGAGCCGAAAATTTCGCCGTTCGCCGTCGCCGTCTCCCTCGCCGGTAAGCTCTCTTTCTCTCTCTCAATCCCTTTCTCTCTCTCACTCGATTTCTCTCTCTCACTCGATTTCTCTCTCTCTCTCTCGTAGTCACACACACACAACACAAACAAACAGCCATTCGCCGTCGCCGTCTCCCTCGCCGGTAAGCTCTCTTTCTCTCTCTCAATACCTTTCTTTCTCTCACTCGATTTCTCTCTTTTAATTTTATCTGTTTTGTATGATTCATAAATGTCTGCGTATCTATTATTTTGTAGAACAACTTATTCGGATATTTTTTAATTTGGTTGGTAGATTTTGAGATATTATAAAGTTTAGAAAATTGTGTGTTTTACTGGATCGTTATAATCCGTTAAATCATACTTTCCAAGTTAACGAGACTTTCCAAGACTCTCCTGATCATTCTTAATTTAAAAGTGTATTAAAAACACCTTCGAATACGTTAAAATATCACTCTTCCAAAAATACGCAATTTCCAGACTTTTCGGGACTGTTTCGACAATTATTCGAACAGTTATTTAAAAAAGGGTCAAAACATGGTTCGACGGACAAAAAAACCCTTACTTAACGGCTAAGTAAGACACATGTCACGCATGCATGAGGCCTCGAGTCAAATCAATCCAATCCAAGGCCGGAAAAGACCAAAATACCCTCAAACTGAAGGACTGGCCGGCTGGCCTCTTTTGCAGGATCGCCCATCAGTCTCATCATATTTTCAAATACCCAAAAAGCCCTCAAACTTGAAGGACTGGCCAGCTGGCCTATTTTTCACCTTGAAAGTTTCTATAAATAGCAGCCTCCTCTTTCAGTTTTGATGAAAGTTTAACCCCCCTCCTCCATTGCCTCGATTCCAGCAGCCAAAACCCCTCCGTAAGCCCCAAAACACCTCGATTTGCGTGAAAACAACGTTTTTCAAGCATAACACGAGCCAAACACGATCCAAACACCTTTTCAAACACCTTTTCGTATCCAACATACGATATTTTGAGATATAGAGTCAAAACCGAGCCATTGGTAACACTCTCACTCTCAATCTCCCGTTTTATCGTTTTTACGCGTCTTACGCTATTTCTGATCCGATCAAAATCTTCAAAATGTAGACAAAATGTTGTCTAGGGGTCTCAAAGTGATCCTCTCTCTATCACTTTTCTCATTCGAGAAAAGTGATTTAGGGTTAAAACGGAGATCTTGACCCGTTTTTATCTATTATGTCATTTACCTTCCGAACTGTTTGGTTCGTCGATCGTCATTTCTATCGTCTGAACCGTTTGGTTCGTTGATCGTTATTTACCGTCCAGATTGTTTGATCCATCCATATTGTCATTTTAATAACGTTCTTTACAGTCCAAACTGTTAGGTTCGTTGATCGCGTCTTTTACCATCCGAACCGTTTGGTTCGTTGATACCGTCAATTCAATACTGTCATTTACCGTCCAAACCGTTTGATTTGTCAATCGTATTTACCTTTAACATCCGAGTCAAGAAATTGCCTTGTCGATCGTCGTTTTCTTCACTATCATCTTTATCAAAAAAAGGGTAACGTTATAACACCCAGTTCAAAAAATCAAACTCCTTCCTTTCCCGTCGTTTTGTCAAAAAAGGGTAACGTTATAATGCCCGACTCATTTTCAAAACCAGCCATTCAAACTCATTTTCAAAAACTCCCATTCAAACTCAAATTCAAGTTTGTCATTCAAACTCATTTTCAAGTAACAAAAACACACACACATACACGCACAATTTTTGAGAAAGGTAGAAAGACTCGTTAATACGAGGAGTTTCGGGTGATCTCAATTTTACTCTTCCCGAAACGTAATGTGACCTCCGAACCTAACAATCTCTGTTCAAACAACTTTTTCCTAAGTTTTGGCTCCTAATTAAAACGATCTCCTTTCAAACAGTCTTTCCTAAGTTTTGGCTCCTAATCAAAACGATCCTTTTTCAAAATTTTGGCTCATAATCAAAATGGCGTTGTGACTCCTCTTTTCCCCGTGAAATAAAAAATCGCTCGCCGCCCTCGCGATCCGGGTAATTTCAATTAGGTTCATGCAGCAAACATTTCCCAAAACTTATCAGCCACAAACAATCGTTGATGAGAATGGCTATTATGTATATAGGAGGAGGGATATAGGAATATCAGTGGAAAAAACAACATCAAATTGGATAATAGGTATGTCACGGCCTATAACAGATATCTTCTGGTTAAGCATCAAAGCCATATTAATGTTGAAGCATGTAACAACTCTAAGGCCATCAAGTACTTATTCAAGTATGTTACTAAAGGACCAGATAGAGCTATGGCAATTTTAGAATCGTCTTCAAATGGAATGGGAACGTCAATAGAGCAGCCTCAAAATGAAAATGATGAAATAAAAATGTTCTTGGATTGCCGTTATATATCGCATGTGAAGCGATATGGCGCATTTATGAATTCCCAATTCATTATCGACGCCCAGCTGTTGAAAGGCTTTCCTACCACCTAGAAAATGAGCAAATGTTAATTTTTAATGATAATGACTCCTTGCCAAAAATTATCAACGTGGAGAAGTCTACTAAGACAATGTTCACTAAATGGTTTGAACTCAATAAAGTCGATAGTGAGGCAAGGTCTTTAACATATGTTAAAATACCTACTCTGGTACGCTTGGAAAGCCGGAATTTACACTTGGTCAAAAAGGAAGTCTGGAAAGTGTATTGGGAGGTTGACATTTGCGCATCCGATCTCGGGCGAAAGATACTACTTGCGTATGTTGTTAAATATATTTGAAGGACCTGTTTCTTATGAAGAAATTAGGTCCATGGATGGAATCGTCTGTGACACTATGAAGCATGCCTCGCTACATGCGAGGGCTTTTAGCAGATGATAGAGAATGGCACGATGCATTGTCCGAAGCATTTTACTGGGCATCTCGTCCAACAATGAGAGATCTTTTCCTTACTATATTACTCTTTTGTGAGGTTTCTGATGTTAAAAACTTTTGGGAACATAATTGGACCAAAATAAGATGACATTCTCTTATCCACGCGAAGAATATTACGTGTCCCAACTCTCATACCTGGCAGAGAATGAACTCAAGAACCTTACCTTAGCAGAGTGGCAAAAATATTTATGAAAAAATGGTCGATCTCTAGAAGATATAGATGGAATGCCTCTTCTAGAAAAAACACTACTTGATCAGTTAAAAAATAGATTAATCGTAGAAGTACTGAACTATGATGTTCAAGTGTTAATGGAAGAACACCAAGTTTGAAGTCCTCCTTAAATAGTGAACAACTGCAAGTTTATAACAAGGTCATTGCTGATGTTGAAAATAAAAGAGTCAAAGGTTTTTTTCTTATACGGTTATGGTGGAACTGGTAAGACATATTTATATTGGGCCATAATGAGTAAACTAAGATCGCATTCGCAAATTGTTCTAGCTGTAGCATCATCGGGTAATTTCTAATTTTTTTTATAATTATATATGCCTGATGACCTTGAAAAATTAAACATAAAATAGTTTTTTTAAACCTAAGAAAATATATCTTCTACCTATTCACATACATAAATTGTTGTCTTAAAGGCATAGCTGCATTGCTACTTCTAGGCGGACGAACTGCACATAGCAGATTCAGAATTCCTCTAAACGTCACTGAGAATTCTACATGCACAATCAAGCAACGTACGCAAATCGCAGAACTTATTCGGAAAGAAAGTTTAATTATATGGGATGAGGCACCTATGGATGCTAAATATGCATTTGAAGCTGTGGATAAAACATTGAAAGATATTTTGCGTAACACCCACTCATACAATAGTGAAAAAGCATTTGGTGGTAAAACTGTTTTACTTGGCGGAGATTTGCGACAAATTCTTCCTGTTATACCGGAGGCACAAGAGCCGACATAGTTAATGCGTCCTTGAATAGTTTTACATTTGGAATGAATGCGAAGTTTGTGTCCTTACTGAAAATATGAGATTAAAACATTCAGATTTGCAAAGTAGTAGTAACTGCAAGCCGTTGAGTGAATTCTCAAATTGGATTCTTAAAATTGGAAAACAACTGCATTTTTCTTTTCATTTGGTCATTGTTTATTTTGTGCTTGAATTATTCGCCTAATGTTTGAAAGGGATATTATGGTTATTTCACTGCCATATACTTGATGTTTTTAAATATTTTGAATATTTTATTTAATCTTAAAACTATTAGCTAGCCCATTTGAAATTTTGTTGCTTTTGGGTTGGTTGTTTTAATTTGCTTCTTTCCATTTATGATTTGTATTTATTTTGTGGTAAAGTATGCATATCAATCAAGAACTAATATTGCACACAAGAAAATTTTTACCTCAGATATCAATAGATATAGATATTCTGGAATATACAAACAAACTATACCAATTCCTTAGATACAATCAAGTATATAGGGATTTATATATATATATATATAAGAGATGGATACATTTGTTATGAATGTATTTTCCTACAAACATTTGCATATATGGTTGTTAAAAAAAATGATGATGAGCATGTTAGAACAAACTTCTTTTCAACATTTCAACATGTTGTACTCTCTTATATTTTTTAAACCAATAATAGCCTAAGAAGTTGGTAGATGCAATTTATTTATATTGTGCTATATTTACTGATGACAAATATAAATCCTTTCCTTTTATATGCTCCACTTCAAAACAAAATCTTTGTTCAAACATTGCACATTTGACCAATTAGAAAATTAATATTTTAATGATAAGAGAATTGAAATAAATAATGTTTTTTTTTTTGAAGAAAAATAAATAATGTTAAAAAGGATTAAAAATACATGGTTAATTTCATATATTTACAGGAATACATGCTCACTTGAATAATGAAGAAATTAAATATTTTGGATAAAATTCCAATAATAATTCTATATATTGTTCATCTTACTATTAAAACATTTATTTTCTAATAGAATGTAATGGAAATTTTAAATTCATTTTATACTTGGCCTGTTAGGTTACATCATTTAGTCATTTGCCCAAGCCAAAGCATAAAAAATTCAAGTGAAGAAGTGACACACCAGAACACATAAAGTTTTTGAGCTCTTCATTTCCAGGCTCTCAACATTACACCACCCTCCATCTTCCCCTCAAAATTCCACTTCTTCAACAATCATTCATCTTCCATTACCACTATAAATCCTTCCCCATTTCCCACTTTCCCAATCACTCCAAATTCATCTCCAATCTCTTCTCTTCCAACTAATCATCCTCCCAAAACTGCAACAAACAATGGTTGCTCTGTCTTCAACTTCCATTACTTTCAACTCAATCACTTCCCCAATCTTTCTTCCTTCTCTTGCCTCCGCTCCCAAAAGCCTCTCCGTCAAGCTCCCGAACCAGTTTCTGTCTCGTAGCCTTGCAGTCTCCAACCCTGCCACCGCTGCCATGAGTTCATTCACTTGCAAGGCCACCGAATCTGCTCATTCTGTAACACCCAGTAAGAAAGATTCAATCTTTCAAAATACCCATATTTTTTTTTTCATTTTGTGATTGGTTCATGTGAAACTTTCTTGTTAATTTCTTGTGTGTTCTTGGTTAATATCAGCTAAGGTCCAGGAACTGTGTGTTTATGAGATCAATGAGCGTGACCGCAGTAGCCCTGCTTATCTTCGTTTAAGCCAGAAGACTGTCAATTCTCTTGGAGATATTGTCCCCTTTACCAATAAGGTATTCCTCCGTCCCAAAATAATTGCTCATTTTTTGTCATTTCCGTTGTTTTGGGGAAACAAACTAACAAACATAACTAACTCCAATTTATTCGCTCTAAATAAAATTTTCTTCAGATTTATTCCGGAGACCTGCAGAAAAGATTGGGAATAACTGCCGGAATATGCCTTCTGATCAAGCATTTACCGGAGAAGAATGGTGACCTTTATGAGGCTATATACACCTTTCACATGGGTGACTATGGTCAAATATCAGCACAAGGAGCTTACAATACCACAGAGGATACTTTTTTATCGGTGACCGGTGGGACCGGCGTGTTTGAGGGTGCGCGTGGACAGGTGAAGCTGCAACAGCTGATTTTCCCAGTTAAGTTATTCTACACTTTTTACTTGAAGGATATTCCGGATTTGCCTAAGGAGTTGCTTGGTACCCCAGTTCCTCCGTCGCCTGCCGTTGAGCCTACTGCTGCTGCTAGAAGCTTGTGAGCCTGGTGCCACAGGTCCTAATTATAGTGATTAGTTTGTTGGTGAGGTGCGCTAGTGTGATTATGAATGGCGGGAAAGTTGTTTTAATTTGGAATTAAGGTATTTGAATAATGTAATGTAGGTGGAGTATCATTTACCTTTAATAATGAATAAATATTTGAACCATTTTATTTGTTGGTTTCTTCTATCTGTTTGTTCCTTTCATTCTCAATAGTCCCTTAGGGCTATTTTATACATTTTACTAATTGGTTTTTCTCCTGTACGCATGTTTATGGAGCTGAAATGTTGCACATTTTTTGACAGCTTCGGCCTACTTTAAAAAATCATTTTCCACAATTAGTGTATAGATAAGTTGCTCTCGAAAACTGCTGTTTCTAGATTTCTTTAGGTTTCACGGAGGTGAAATCGCATTTCTTATCCGTGACATTTCAAAATGTTTTCTGGAAAATGGTTCGAGAAAACATTTTCTCCTAAACTAACGGAGCCTTAGAAACCGCGGTTTACCAATGCACAAAAACTTGGTTATTTCTTACAAACTTTGTTATTTTGTGCAATATTTTCTAGCATTTTGAGAAACTCTTTTTAAAAAATTTGAAAATAAAAAGAGACATTTTGAGAAAAAGTTTGTTAGTAAAGTTAACGATGCGTGTAATTTCTGAAACAAACCTGAGGGGCTTAAGTTCCTATATTACAGCACCAGGGGGCCATCTGCACAAATGAAAAAATCACAGGCCAGGGTTTTGCTTCAGTTGTTTCCTTGAACTCCATAACTTGGTTTACTTAGGGCTCATAAGATTCAACTGGGATTCAGAATTCTTGAACGCATTTCATTGTTTTTCTGATTCAATGTGAGGACGAATTGGATTCAATCTTCAAAAAGATCTGCCCCTTTGCAGTGTAAGAATGTTTGATTTTTCAGTTGCATTCCGATATTGATCGATACAGACTTTTGGTTAACTCTCTGTTTCTTGAATTTGAAGGGGAAATTGTAGTGGGTTTGTAAATTCCCTCTCTTTGTTGTCCCCCCATGTATTATGATTATTCAAACGAAAGAGGTGCTAAATGATTGGGCTTTCAAAGAGGGTTTAATTAATTGGGAAGAATTAAATGTGATCGGTTTAGTTCTATTTTGGTGTGCGTGTTACTTGATTTTGGCTTGAATTTTGAGGGTGATTCTGGTAACTAGTTACCAGTGGAAAGAAAAGCATTGACTACTAATGGTTTATTTTTGTGATTACATACTCCCTCCGTCCCGGAATGAATTTTTTTTGGACATTCATTTTGGGACGGAGCTGAGCAACTGGGTTCTTTTCTTGGTTTTGGATCTAAGTTTCTAAAGGAGAAGAGTTATGTTTGGAAAATGCTAATCCAGATCCTTTAGAGCACTCATTGATGATTTATTTCTGGAGGGATTTTATTTTTAAGTCTTTATTAGCAGCTTTACTAGTAACTCCTTCATGAATGTGATCTTCTTGCCTAGAAACTTTGCAAACCTGGAAGTTTAAGTAATGCACTAACAGTATTTGTTAACAAGGACCTTCATGCTTAAAGTGAAGCTCGGAAACAGAAATGGAAAATGCATAAAATGGCGTGAGAGATTGGTCAAGCTCTTGACTATTGATCTTTCTTAGGTTTGAGGATGGTTTGTGGATTGTAAATGGCAGAATGATACATGCTTGACACAAGAAAGGAGAGTAGAATGTGAAGATTTAGGGTTCTAACAGATTTGGGGGTGACGGTTGGGGGTGACCGTTAGTTTGATTACGGCATCGTTTTTATGAGTAGCGTATCAATAAGTAGATAGCGAGCTTTGAATACGCGTTCTGTCTTTAGTTGGACGATGTCGTTTCCGCTTTGCTTAGGAATCTATTCTGTTATGTTATATGTCGTCGTATTATAGAGAGAGAATGGCCGTTGTTTACCACGTGCTTTCTCTCTCCTTATGTAGCTGTAATTCGCCATTTTCATGGCTCATGGAATGTACAGAGCTTTAAGCTTCCTCTCTCTACAATTCTATTTTCTCTCTCATCTCATATTCTATTTCTCTCTAAATTCTCTTCTCACCCACTCTGTTTATTAATTTTGTATTCAATTGGATATTAATCCCAATTGTCGAAATATCATATTTGGGAATTCATTGAACTGGTCATAACAAATCTGGTATCAGAGCAGTTGAATCCACGACAAACATGGTTAATATGCGTATGGATGCAGTAGAATCAAACATCAAATCTCTAGAGGAGATATTTAATGGACTCGAAGGTGTTTTGGAATAAAAAACAGTAGAGTTAAAGGGGGAGATTACAACGCTGAGTAAAGGGATGGTAGAGGTGACTCGTTTGTTGTTGGAAATGAAATCTAATAATGGCAAGGACAATCTAGATGAAGCTGGACGAGGATTGAAGGTCACTAGTGGTTCTGGATCGGTTCTAGGTGCGGCACCAGGTGTTAGTAAGGAGGTTCCAGCCACTGACAACGAAAAACAGGGTAAGATCTGGACTGAAACTATTCATATTTGATAAAGTCTGAGGTTCCACCTTAAAACCAATTGGTGTCAAGGGGAGTGGCCCAGGATCTTTATATGTCATATGCAAGGTTTGTCAAATCCCAATGTGGGATAATATCTCTAACACGCCCCCTCACGTGTAGCCGGGCTTTGCCAAAGGCTTACAACGTGGACTTATTAATCGGGTGGCGCGGAGTAACATCGTGGGCCGTTGGACCTGCACGTGTAAGGACCTGCTCTGATACCATGATAAAGTCTGAGGTTCCACCTTAAAACCAATTGGTGTCAAGGGGAGTGGCTCAGGATCTTTATATGTCATATGCAAGGTTTGTCAATTCCCAATGTGGGATAATATCTCTAACAATATTGATGATTCTACTGCTGGTATTAAAGGATCTGGTTATGGTCATGAAGTTAGATCTAATAAGGGGCTAAATGAGACTTATAAGAAACATCTCAAATTAGAGTTTCCAAAATTTTCTGGAATTGATCATAGGGGTTGGGTTCGAAAGTGCCAAAAGTTTTTCAAATATCGAGATATTCCATTGTGCGATAGGGTGGAACTAGCTACAATGCATTTTGAAGGGAGTGCTGAGTTTTGGTATCAAAAATTTTGTGAGGAGATTGATGGTATCGCATGGTATGAATTTGTGGAAAAACTAGCTAATAGATTTGGACAACAAGCCTATCAAAACATTGAATGTGAGTTTGCCAATCTACAGCAAGTAAATTCAGTAAGTGAATACCAGGAGAAGTTTGAAGAGCTGAGGTCATTCATGAGGGAAGAGAATTCTGGCCTTAGTGAGAAGTTTTATGAGAAAAATTTCTCCCAATTCCCACCTACCTTATCTCATGCCATTAACTTAGCAAGGATTGAGGAGTCTCATTAGGATGTGTCAGTGAGAAAAATCAGGGGAGCAACTTATAAGCCTAATCCATCAGATCATTCATACAACTCCAGTTCCAGAACCAACACCCCAATTTCCCAATATCCTGCAAAAATAAACCCCAATAACAACAAGTATTCCACATATTCCTCACCTTCCATTAACCAAAAATCAGATACTCTCTCTACTACCAAAGGTACCATTCCCATTAAGCAATTAACACAAACAGAAATGCAAGCCAGAAGGGAGAAGGGGTTGTGTTATAACTGTGATGAGGTTGCGCTCTTATCGAATCCTTTAGCACACTTTACATTGCTGCAACCATCATAGTACCATTTAGCATGTGAATCCATATCAGATATGGTTGCCAATATGGTATATTCGCCAACCTAATAAAAATAATTATTTAGAGTAATAGCAATTATTTGAGGTTAAATGAGCCAAAAAAATGACTAAAATTATTATATACCTCCGTAAATATGAGCAAATCAACAATTGTCTTGAATTATTCGATTTTAAACAATTGATCACTATTGATATGACTACTATCATTAGTGATAGTAGATAAAGAACGTCTGTTGGATGAAAATCGAATGTCACTACGCCTGTAAAAGAATAATGATATATGAAATTTAACCAAACGATCAAAATTTGTAAAACAAATTCATAGGTTTTTGTTAGAGTTTAATCTTCAATTAATTGCTAAAAAACTCGGTTACTTCAGGAAATGATGGATTGATATGCATTTTTGATGCGTGCTTCAGGGTACCAACACGGATCTTTCCTTTATAAGGATTTTAAATGTCACTAATATGTAATAAGTGTTAATCATTTATAAGATTTAAAATAAAGATTAAGTAAATATATTACCTTGGAATTTTGACAACATTACAAACTGTAAAATTAATACAACTTGGTCTTTCGCATCTTCGCATCTTTTGTCAATATACTATTTTAGTTCATCTCTATGCGACTCTCATAAAATGCAAGACAACTCCATTCCACTTCCAAAATGAGAGAATATAATTATATAATAAATATAATTAAAATTGTTCACAAATTTATTATTTATCATTTAAATAATCAAGTATATGATATATTTACATCACATACTCATTATCAATCAGCTGAATATCCAACTTTCTAGCACCGATTTTCTAAACATAGTCAAAATCTCCGAGAGGTAAAATAACCTCACCAATCACATCTAGCAAATAAAAATTTCATGTTAGTAAATATCATAATTCATTTAAGAGTAAAAGAAAAAAATGACATGTAAGGTACAAATACCACCCACAACAAATTTCACATTTAAAGATTCAAAAGATTCAAAAGGGTTGAACTCGAAACTATTATCTGAAATGTAGATAGATGTATCAGCATTGGATACGTCAGCCAGACTAAAAGTCAATTTTTATTGGTGATTAAGTTTCGCTTTTTGGTTAGGTTGAATATTTTGTTCAACCCCAAATTTTGAGATCTTTAGAACTCTCCATTCTTCAAACATATTCTTCAATTTGGGCGGCAAGCTACTTGGGACAGTAGTATGAATTTTAGATCCCTAAACAAAATATACAATATTATTAATAAAATAATATGAGTATTAAAATTATTAAATGTTAATCGCATTAAACATTAGGAAAGATATGGATGTTAATTAATAAAAAATATTACCTAACTAATATCATCTCGATAGACATTTTTCCGGATCATTCCGTCTGCTCCCATTTGCGTAAAATACGGACGTTAATGCTACAAAGTCTAGCTCTCTTATCAATTGATTTGATAGCAATCATTCGACCTGTTGCCATTATCTGTTATTTAAATTAAATACATGAAATAATATGTTTGGTAAATATTTAACAACCGACATTTTGGGTTAACAAAATACATCAAGTGAGATATGCATATGTGGGTTTACAACCGTTATACCGACCAATGAAGCAAACTGTTGTGTAAATACACAGTATTTATATACTGTATTAAACATCTACATGACCGATACATGAAAAAAGGAATAAATACACTGAACCTTATCGATTATAACATGAGAGAAAAAGATAATCCTAAAGCAAATTTACATCCTTATTGTTGGGTTTTATGGGTCCATGCGCAGCAGAATTAAGCATCAAATTAACACAAAACCCAAGCCCCAAGATCCGTTCTATACGATTAAATTGAATTCCTATGAGATAAAATTTACCAACCTTAATTGCTTTCCGGTCTTGAGCTATCGAACAATTTATTGGTGTGATTTTGAATCACAATCTTCGATCTTCAAAACCTTTGAACCTTCATATTGCTTTCGACAATTTGAACTCTAGGCTTTGATCGTCGTACGAGCGAAGACCCTCTAGTAGTATCCACACGTAAGAATGAACCAAGAACAGTTCTTGTGAATTGCTAGATTCTTAAACCTATGGAAGAATATTGAGAAACCTTTTTGGTGATTTTCTTTCTTGAAAATTCGGTTCAATTTCGGCTGTTTACAGACTCATATATATACTACTTTAGTATTTAGAGTTTGTGCCCTAATCAAATTAGGAAACAAGTGTAAACCGCCTCTGTGGCTAAGTATGTCGCGTGACAAAGTTTGCCATATGGCTAAGTATGTCGCGTGACAAACGTTGCCATATGCAGGAACTCTCAATTATTCTTCCTTTAGTTTAACCAATTCATTCTAGTTGTGTGTGACCCAATAGGATTATATTATGTTGGCAATGAGTTCGATCATATCGACTCTCATAAGACATAAGCGGACTCTAGCAAGCCATTATGTCTACCCAAATAATATAACATAAGAGTTCACGTTTCCAATGGTACACTTCCATTTCTCCCTTTGTCTCACGATGTTATATTGAACACAAGTCATGGTCCACGTCAACTTGTATATGTTTAATGCTTTCTCGATCTTGAGTATAATGATATTCCAATCGCATTGGGGTGTGGCCACACACTTTCCATCATTATCACTCATCGAGGGGCCCAAGCAAAACATCTCTCTTTCGAGGGACAAATTCCATCTTGACTTATCATCCTTCCCATCATGAATCCGATCATGCCAAAGATAGCCTTTATAAATATCGTGTTAAGATATCGTTTGACTAAAATCAAACATGACTTTCATCATATGTAAGGTCATGATAATCTCAGGTCTAGGGACTAAATGAAGTGACCATATGAGATTTAATTATGACATTTGACCATGACATAAATCTCATACGGGTCAAGTCCACTCACTTGTTCTCTAACAAGTACCCATAATTTCAATGTGCATCTCTATGCATATAATCATCATATGATTATCCATTGACAATTATACTAATTATTCTCTTAATAATTAGGGACGGAGATTATTACAATAAATATGCAAACTATATAATAATCAAATAATAAACATAAACGATAAAGATGTTACATAACGGTTCTCAGTTAAACATAACTAAAGCCTAGGGCATTACACCAACAGTCTCCCACTTGCACTAGGCTCCATTTATGTATCGAATACTCATGGATCTAACATGACCATCATGCTTCTGCCTGTGCGAGGGTCTTTGTTAGTGAATCCCTTATGTCATCATCGGTTGATACTTTGTATATCTTAACGTCTTCTCATTCTTTATGAATTCCTCGAAGAACGTCTAAGTGAGTGTTTGGATCGCTGTTGTGACCTTGGTTCCATTGTTTGCACAAGTGGCACCACTATTTTCATAACAAAAGTTTCACCGATTAGTGATACTTGGAACATTTCCAAAAAAACTAATGAAATTTTGATCCAAACTGCCTCTTTTAGCCACATCATATGTTGCTAAAATTCGGCCTTAGTAGTAGAATCGGCTACAATTTCTGCTTGGAACTCTTCCAATCAAAACTGCACCTCTAATAAGCATAAACACAAATCCTAATTGCGATTTTAAAATAGCTTTGTCAGTTTGGAAGCTAGCATCTATGTAACCCTTACAACAAGATTAACTTCCAATCTTTCAAATACCAAGAACGTATCCTTAGTTCTTCTTAAGTACTTAAGAATCATCTTGACTGCCATCCAATGGTTTTACATCAGGATCAGATTGGTATCGACTCATCATGCTTAGAGCATATGAGACGTCGAGTCTAGTACAAATCATGGCATACATGACAGATTCAAATGCCGAAGCATATGGAACTTCATTCATTTCCCTTTTGCTCATCATTTGTCATAAGACAATGAATATTGCTAAGAGAAATACCATGACCCATTGACAAGCTACTCTTCTTAGACTCTTCTAAGAATCTTGTCAATGTGAACACTTTGACTCAAACCAATTTATCCTTCTAGATCTATCTCTATAGATCTTGATGCCAAGAATGTAAGCGGCTTCACCCATATCTTTCATTGAGAAATCTTTCTTTGACCAAGACTTGCCAGTCTTAAGTGTCGGAACTTGTTTTTCAAATTAGTAAGATATCATTGTAATAAAACAATAGATATAATACTTCGCTCCCACTGAATTTCATGCATACACAAGATTCATCTTTGTTCTTTGATGAAGTCAAACTCTTTGACCAATTCATCAAAACAAAGATTCCAATTCCTTGAAGCTTGCTTCAACCCATCTCATGGATTTTGCAACATGCATACTTTATTAGAGTTTCTTGGATCGACAAACTATTTGGGTTGTGTACTCTACACATCCTTAATAATCTTTCCATTTAAGGAAATTCGTTTGACATCCATTTGTCATATCACATAGTCACAATATGTGATAATGGCAATTGAAACTTCTAACAGACTTCGACATTGTAACTGGCGAAAAAAGGTTTCAACATAGTCAGTACTATGAATTTACCTAAATCCCTTTATTACAATCCTTAGTCATGAAAGTATACACCTTCACATCCATGTCGGTCTTTGAAGACCTACTTGCACCCTTTAGTTTTTACACCTTCAGGTAGCCCAATCAAGTTCCAAACTTGATTGTCATACATGGATTGTAATTTGGATTCCATGGTTCCTAACCATTTATCCAAATTAGGAGTGGACATCGCCTCAAGATAGGAAGTAGGATCGTCATTCTCAATGACTTCCAACTTATTACTTTCCGCAACAAGAAATCAATATTTCTTGGTTCGGACTGTAACCTATCCGATCTACGATGGACTTGTGCATCTTGAACCGGTTTCACAACTCCTTTGTGAACTTGGTTTCATCTCTACTCTTGGATCCATATCATTTTCAGTGTTCTTGAACTCTCTTCAAGATTAATTTTACTCCCACTAGATTCTTTATTGAGAAACTATTTCTCAAGAAACAAATCGTGTAGAGCAACAAACGTTTTGTTCTCTTTGCGGTTGTAAGATTAATTTCCGAAAATAACTTTGTCAAATTTGGTGCTAACTTATAAGAGACAAGTCTCTTTACATAAGATTCGCAACCCCAAATCTTCATGAAAGACAAACTAAGTTTTCTTCCATGCCACATCTCATGTGGGGCCTTAGGAACCGATTTAGTAAGGACTCAATTCGGTAACCGCATTATTTCTAATGCATATCCTCAAAAGAAATTAGGAAAGTCAACTTGACACATCATCGAATGAACCATGTCCTACAAGGTTCAATTTCTCCTTTCAGACACACCATACAATGTGGTGTTCCGGGTGGAGTCAACTCTGAAACGATTTCATAGTTTTGAGATGATTGTCAAACTCTTGGCTCAAATATTCACCACCTCGATCTAATCGAAGTACTTAATAGTTTTGCCAAGTTTTTTTTGCACTTCATCTTGAAATATTCGAAACATCTCAAACGATTCACCTTTGGACTTCATCATATAGACATAGTCATATCTAGATAAGTCTTTAGTGAAATGTGATGAAATACCGAAGTCTTCCCCTAGCAATGCTACTTAATAGTCCACATACATCTCATGTATAATGACCAATAAGTCACTAGCCCTCCCACTACTTTAGTGTAGGGTGGTTTGGTCGATAATCCCAATAAATAAGATCCACATTCCTCAAATGATTCATGGTTATATGAGTCTAAAAGTCCGTGTTAACGGAGTTTAGATATATGTATCTTATTTATTTGACCAAGCCGGCAATGCCATATGAACGCGTTGTTCATATTGTTAGGTTCAGAATTCCCATTTATATTTTAGATATCTTCAATATTATTTTGTATCTTAACATCAAGGATATGAAGATCATTCAATGACATATGCATTACAATAAGGCATATCATTAAATAAATATAAAACTTCTTATTGAAAATAAGAAAATTATATCCTTCGTCATCCATTTAAGAAATGGAAATAATACTCCTACTCAAATCCGGAACGTAGTCATACTTATTCAAAACAAGTACTACTTCACAAGGTAAAGTGACTTCATAAGTCCCTATGGCTAATGTAGCAACCCTTGCTCCATTCTTATGCATAGGTTTAACTTACCTTCTTTGAGTAGCTTTCTATTCTTTATTCCTTGCACATTTAAACAAATGTGGGATCCAATCCGGTATCATATACCCAAGAACAAGAAGTCGAAAGGAAAATATCTATCATATAGATACTTGAAGTAGTAGCAATCATATTGCTCTTCTTCACCTTTTAGGCCTTCCTAGTAAGCCTTGCAACTTTGCTTCCAATGACCAATCTTATTGCAATGGTAGCAAACTGCATCATTTTGAGACATTTTTGGGTTTAGCCTCTTTGGCTTTTGCAACTTTTGCCTTAGGTTTAGCAACCTTTGCTTTACCTTCTTTTCCTTCCTTTATGAACCCTTTTATTGTGTTAACCATTAACACAATTTGCGGATTGCTACTTCTTTCATCATATGAATTAAGAGCCTTCACCACAATATATATCTTTTGCCTAGCTTGCACTTGGAACACTTCCCTTTTTGCGTTATGCTAGAACAAAAGAATAGTTATCACGTGCTCAAGGTTCTTCATAAGAGCCTTTAAATATGGTGGCAAATACAAGGCAAGCAATATTGTCAGAATCATCAATATGTTTCTAATGTTGCTTCCTTATTTGCCCTTTGCAACATTTGCAATGGGTTCAGTAGGAACGGATTCGTCAAGAACGTACACATTATGTATTGTTCCTTTCGAACTTTGTCCTTCATAAGAACGAATGGCAATTATCATTATGTAATGGTATTTCTACAACAAAATATACAAATTATATGAACACATATCAATATCAACACATTTATCATTTAAGAGCAAATAATGTATTTTACAAATACTCCCACTAAATCATACACCTTCCAATGCAAATAAGCATAATATGCATTTAAAGGGCTAAGATCCAACTTTAATTTAATCTCAAGTACGCTATGGCGCACCGCTCAAGATTAAACTAATTAGGTAGAAAACATCAATCATATCGTATATGACTCTTAGATCTTTTATGAGATTTATTTAAGACATCATATGTCTAAGCATATTTTAATCTCATCTTATGCCTTGGGTCCAAAACCATTTTGATAACCCAATTAAGTTCATCCACTTTAAACGTATAGGAACCACTCATTTCCTCATCTTGCTCGCAAACGGAATAGAATCAAAGCACCTTGCTATGGCAAGCCCACCCAAAACTATCCGAGTGGTCTCAAGTGTTTTAATCATGGATTGGCATAAAGAACTTAAAAGTTTAAATGAAGGTTCTTTAAAGCAGATTATAAGCACATCAACAAAGATAATCATAACTGTGCACTGTGTAAGTTCCCAAGAAAATAGGAGAGCCACAAGGATCGCTTAAGTACCAAATTTTCTTTCGACGTAACTCTCCTAGTCATGCACAATTATAATATCAATTTGAATGCAACATAATCAATACTTTGTATACCGATTTGTTTCTCTTAAACAATCGTACTCATAAACCGATTTGTTTCTCATAAACAATCAGTATTCCTTCAAATTTTGCGTAAACTAACTTGTTTCTCATAAACAATCAGAAAACCAAAATTTAATGTTTCAACTAAACATTTACGAAATTATGAATCAATGTTTCAACTAAACATCTAATAAAATTCTTAACACTTAAGAACAAATAATTCATGCATAGCAACAATTAATAAAAACACATTTGAATTAATTAAGCATGCATCATAAACAATGAATTAATCTAGCATAGCCCTATAAATTTTATTTCCAAAAATTTATAGCATCCAGATTAAGACATAAAACATCTCGTATTATCAACATAATCACAGACAGCGTAAAAATTATCAAACCTGTTTCGTCCGTATTGGCAAAGTATGTCGCGTGACATAATCGCCCGGTTGGCAAAGTATGTCGCGTGACACACCTTGCCCAACTACCGCATTTTCACTCGTGGCTAACTATGTCGCGTGACAAAAGTAGCCGAGCCCGGTTCTTCGAATTTCAATCAATTTCAATCATAAAGCAATCAAATCAAGTAAACAGCTTTTACAGATTTAATTCAGCATAATCAGAAGACGATTTTCACATTGTTTCACATAAACAATAAACATTCTATTGCATACAAAAACATGCAACGAACATATAAACAATTTATATAATCATTCTAGCATGTTAATTCAAACTTAACCATACGAACGGGGCTCTGATACCACTGTTGGGTTTTATGGGTTCATGCGCAGCGGAATTAAGCATCAAATTAACAAAAAACCCAAGCCCCAAGATCCGTTCTATATGATTAAATTGAATTCCTATGAGATAGAATTTACCAACCTTAATTGCTTTTCGGTCTTGAGCTATCGAACAATTTATTGGTGTGATTTTGAATCACAATCTTCGATCTTCAAAACCTTTGAACCTTCAGATTGCTTTGGACAATTTGAACTCTAGGCCTTGATCGTCGTACGAGCGAAGACCTTCTAGTAGTATCCACATGTAAGAATGAACCAAGAACAGTTCTTGTGAATTGCTAGATTCTTAAACCTATGGAAGAATATTGAGAAACCTTTTTGGTGATTTTCTTTCTTGAAAATTCGGCTCAATTTCGGCTGTTTACAGACTCATATATATACTACTTTAGTAATTAGAGTTTGTGCCCTAATCAAATTAGGAAACAAGTGTAAACCGCCTCTGTGGCTAAGTATGTCGCGTGACAAAGTTTGCCATATGGCTAAGTATGTCGCGTGACAAACGTTGCCATATGCAGGAACTCTCAATCATTCTTCCTTTAGTTTAACCAATTCATTCTAGTTGTGTGTGACCCAATAGGATTATATTATGTTGGCAATGAGTTCGATCATATCGACTCTCATAAGACATAAGCGGACTCTAGCAAGCCATTATGTCTACCCAAATAATATAACGTAAGAGTTCACGTTTCCAATGGTACACTTCCATTTCTCCCTTTGTCTCACGATGTTATATTGAACACAAGTCATGGTCCACGTCAACTTGTATATGTTCAATGCTTTCTCGATCTTGAGTATAATGATATTCCAATCGCATTGGGGGTGTTGCCACACACTTTCCATCATTATCACTCATCGAGGGGCCCAAGCAAAACATCTCTCTTTTGAAGGACAAATTCCATCTTGACTTATCATCCTTCCCATCATGAATCCGATCATGCCAAAGATAGCCTTTATAAATATCGTGTTAAGATATCGTTTGACTAAAATCAAACATGACTTTCATCATATGTAAGGTCATGATAATCTCGGAGTCTAGGGACTAAATGAAGTGACCATATGAGATTTAATTATGACATTTGACCATAACATAAATCTCATACGGGTCAAGTCCAGTCACTTGTTCTCTAACAAGTACCCATAATTTCAATGTGCATCTCTATGCATATAATCATCATATGATTATCCATTGACAATTATACTAATTATTCTCTTAATAATCAGGGACGGAGATTATTACAATAAATATGCAAACTATATAATAATCAAATAATAAACATAAACGATAAAGATGATACATAACGGTTCACAGTTAAACATAACTAAAGCCTAGGGCATTACACCAACCCTTATTCATTCCAAAAACCTTCAAACAATACATGAAAAAAGAATGAACACACTGAACGTCACCAGTAATAACATGAGAGAAAAAGATAATCATAGGTGTTAGACTGCAAAGGAAAATATTATAGTGGCTTCTCAGCATTCTAAATCAGATTCTTTTGAGATTTTGCTGAGTAAATGACTAGCACGTGATACACAGAACTCTAATCACCTACCTAGTCAAAGTCGAGTTTATCTGGACATAAGTTACAGGCAGGTTACTCCGTGCACAATATTCTAATTTTTTACCCCCTCTTTTCACCCAAAAAATCCTATTAAAAAGCCAATGTTCGAAGGTATACCATGATAAATAGTGCGCGTGAAAGTCATCACTCTTTCTATGATAGACAACTTGCTTATTTCATATACAAGGTGTATACTCGAAACATCATGGAAAGTATAAAATCTAAATTCTGTTATGGGTCTCTTAAAATAGGATGTCCAGATGATGAAAGTATTACCGTAGCATCTTTGAGTGGAAATGAGGGAATATTTGACACGTACGGTGGTAACTGTTAATGCTTGAGAACATAAATATATATCTTGATTTGTAGGAGAATGAATACACTGAACGTCATTGGTCATAACATGAGAGAAAAAGATAACCATATGTGTTAGACGTTTCTAGTGATATCCTTGGACTTTTGGATACTTGCTATAAAACCATTGTGTTTTTTTGTCGCTTAATTTTTTCATTTAGTCATTAATTATAATATACATTCTCCGTTCCAATATACGTGTCAATTTTTTAAGCATTTAGATTGGGACACATGAAATACTATAAAGTCTATAGCATATTCAAGCGATAAATTAATCAGGGCTCAACAATATTTGAACATATTTGCGTAAGAAAAAGATTTGTAGAAGAAAAAGATTGGACGTGACTATGTTGACCGATAGATGCAAAAGTTGGAGTCAATGAAAAAATAAGGAATTGAATTACCCGTATGTGTCACAGAGATAAGAAGATGAAGAAGAACAGATTTGCAAACAAAAAGATTGGAGTATATAAAAAAGAGATTTATCCTAAGATGACTCGAATATATTTGCAAAAGTAGAAAAAGAAAGAGGGAGGCGGGTACTTTGGTGAGGAAATAGAAGGAAATATAATGGTATGTTTGTTTAAATTTGAAATATTAAAATCGAAAAATAAAAATAAGATTGATATTTGGATTAAAATCTGGGCAAATCTCCTATAAATCTGGCGTGTAATTTGAGATTAAATCTGGTTGGAATTCAAATTCCCGATTGTTAGCCGATATATATTGTAATTGTGTATATATTTTCTTGTATAGATTATTAGGATTCATGTAATTGCATATATATGATTACGTAATCATTACAAAGGGATGTTTGGATTAAAATCCGGTGAATATCCTAAAAATCGGCGTGTAATTTGGGATTAAATATGGGTAGAATTCAAATTCTCTTCTTGGTGTAATTCAAAATTTATAATTTAAGTAAATACAATTACTAATTACTATGTAAAATTAAATGAATTAAAATTAGATAAAAGGTAGACTTAAATACCGAATGAGAAGCCGCCACATGGAATTCTACGTCATAATTCCACGTGGCAGGCTGTGTGCATCAGAATTTCTTCTATTTTAATAGATTATATAGATGGTATTTCTACAACTATGAATCCAAATCTATACTATAAGTATTTTAAAGTAGGCCAAATGCAATAGGGTGATTATACGTCAAAGATGAAGAGGTGATTTTTGATTTCTCGCCCTCCCACATTACATACCCTTTGCTATTCCGTTGCTGAGCCGTTTTTCTGCAAATAGCTATACATATTAGGTCAAATGTGTAGGTACTTACTAGGTTCATATATAGGGTTTAAATCTGAAGTTTACTTCTAATGGTGAAAAGTTCAAGCTACTTATTAACTTATTAATATATGTAATCATATGTTACACTTCAGTAATGAAAGATTATTATAAGAAGTATTAAAGTTATTGAACTAGAAAAGTGCTATTTAAACTTTGTTTTGACAGTTGATATATGATTAGGTGAATTGTTTTCTTACATTGAATTAAATCTTTGTATATTCTATTGTCTAATTATGAGTGTATATGCATTGTATTATGTAATAGTCTTTACGTGTATAAGATAATATATGACATGTGATCTCTATACATTGAATAGTATAATGAATGGTTATTTATTTAAAGTGATGCATGGACTATAATTATTACGTTGTATTCTAGATGTATGCAGGAAATTTGCTTTAATGGTTTTAGTATAGGCACTACTAGAAATAGGGGTTTTATCGACAGAATTTTACCGACGGACTTATTCCGTCGGTAATACCGACGGAAAAAGACCATTTACCGACGGAAATTAATTTTCATTTACCGGGATTTTTTTTTAAAATTTTCGTTTTGTCCGTCGGTAATAGATTAAATTCCGTCGGTATTACCGACGGACGTTGTTCGTCGGTAACAAAGGACTATATATATTGAAAATTTTCCCATTTTTATTATGCCTTCTCAGTTCGCAAACAAACGTCCTAGGTCTCTGAACACGCCGTCGCCGCCGAGCCAGAAATTTCGCCGTTCGCCGTCGCCGTCGCCGTCTCCCTCGCCGGTAAGCTCTCTTTCTCTCTCTCAATCCCTTTCTCTCTCTCACTCGATTTCACTCTCTCACTCGATTTCTCTCTCTCTCTCTCTCGCAGTCGCACACACACAGCACAAACAAACAGCCGTTCGCCGTCGCCGTCTCCCTCGCCGGTAAGCTCTCTTTCTCTCTCTCGATCCCTTTCTTTTTCTCACTCGATTTCTCTCTTTCAATTTTATCTGTTTTGCATGATTCATAAATGTCTGTGTATCTATTATTTTGTAGAACAACTTATTCGGATATTGTTTAATTTGGTTGGTAGATTTAGAGATATTATAAAGTTTAGAAAATTGTGTGTTTTACTGGAACATTGGCTGATATTTTGACATTTTAGAATCTGGTTTTTGAAATTTTTGTTGTATAATTGTTCTACACCATGAGATCTTTTCATAGACATCTGATTTGTTGGTTTTGTACTTGAATCGAGTGAGTTATGCCTTCTTAAAGTAGGACTTGCAAAATACGAGTGTATGGGATGGTGACGTCACATTTTTGTCATCACCGCATCATTTGACCACTCGTTTGGTTGCTAATCTGCTTGGTATCCGATTTAAGGGTTGTTTGGTTGTTGGTATGGATTTAGTCTGTTTGGTTGCAAGCAATCAAATTTGGGCCGTTTGGGTAAATATTATGTTAGTGATTTCCTTCTAAATGTTTAAAATGTGTTATATTGAGAAACAAAAAATTATTTTTCTGGGAATGATGGTCATGAATATTATCTATGCTCCGACTCCATTTCTAGTTTTTATGTGTTATAGATTAAATCCTTCTAAATTGCTCCTTTAATGTAACCTTTAGTTTTTATAGTCATTTTACCTTGGGTGTGAATATTATCTATGCTCCGACTCCATTTCTAGTTTGTTTAATCTATTGATTGGAGTTGATTTCGACTTGAGAGAGATTTGAGTTCTTATTAAGTGATCAAATTGAAAGCAAATTATCATGTTATGTTCTTACGTTACTCTCTAGGATTGATGGTGTTAATGTTAGCACCAAAGGGGGAGGGAGGGGGGTGAATGTCTAAAATTAGGAAGACTTGGATGGAAGTATTGTTAAGGAATTAGACTCCTAATCAACAACAACAACAACAACAACAACAACAACAACAACAACAACAACAACAAAGCCTTAGTCCCAAAATAATTTGGGGTCGGCTAACATGAATCCTCATATGTCATCGTGTGAAAAAGGTTATTGGAAAAAATAAATAAATAAGTAAAAAAAATAAAAATAAATAAAAATAAAATAAAAATAAATAAACAAAATAAATAAATAAAATAAATAAAATAAATAATAATAAAATAAAATAAAATAATAATAATAAGAATAATAATAAATAATAATAATAAAATATAATAATAATAAATAAAAAATAAAAAATAAAATAAAAATAAAAATATACATATATGTATATATATAAATAAGATGAGAGCCTTTCTCACCCACAGCTATCAAAATTCGTCCATCTTTGATTAAACTAGATAGAGCAAATAAGTTCTCCATCGTTTGAGCAAATGATTTTCTGTTTAATAAGAGTTTTCAGCCTTTGTCCTCTTCTCTCTAAGGATCTCAAACATCACAACCATGTTTGTGACATGGCTGTTTTACTCTTCACAGGTGTTATACGGTCACAAGTAAAAACAAGGTAACGAAGATAACACCGCTGGGAAGAGAAAAAGTAACTTTCCTCCAATTTTTAATCTCCACCTTCCATTTACTCAAGATCCCGATTGCGTAATCTTCCTCATGAGCTTGAAAGTCAAGGTGTTGCCCTCAATCTTGAAAAATTGGAGGAAAGTTCTCGTTTTCTCTTCACTCGGTGTTATACTGTTACCTTGTTTTTACTTGTGACCGTATAACATCAGTGAAGAGTAAAACAAGCACTGTCACAAACATGACTGTTATGTTTGAGATCCTTAGAGAGGAGGACAGTGAAACTGGAAAAACTCTTATTAAACAGAAAATCCTTTGCTCAAACAAATGAGAACTTGTTTGCTCGTCTTTCTTGGTCTAAGCCGAGATAGGGTTTTGATTGTTGTGGATGAGAACGACTCTCATCTTGTTTATAAATGTTAATTTAATTCATCATTGTAAAATTATATATTTTACAACAAAGAATTAATATTTAAAATTATTCACAATATTAATAATTTAAAAAATATGATAGATGTGTGTGTTAATTCATTATTGTAAAAGTATGCATTTTACGGTAATGAATAAAAATTAATGTTACGACGTGACGTTGTGACGGTTGAAATACAAAAGCTTAGAAACCCGTTTAAGAATCTTTAACTTATCATGTTGAGGTCAACATATAGTCATCGATTCTTAAATTGTCCGTGTGGACAGTCTTGAAATGCACGATTATATGATTTTGTAAATATCATTATTGTCTATTAAAATTGCTTGAATAGTCGATAGTCGAGATATTTCGGTTACATTAATCCTATTGTTCTTTGAGTATATACTAGACATGGTTGATTACACACTGTCGATTCTAATCGATAGTGTTTGATTGACCTAGTCTACGTCGTGCACTTGGAGACCATGGGGTTATGCTGCCGAAATTTCTTGATTTTCGATTATAAAGCAAGTAGACAAAGTGATATTTACAATTCATACGTGTATTTCGGGATGGGATAGAAGTCAACCCCAATTCTAAACCTAATGGACATGAATTATATAGTAACTATTATCGTTAACTAATACTATTAATTGTAATAGTTAACATATATGAATTTTGGGTAGGGTTAGAGTATGAAAGTTGGGGTAGAAATTGCTTCGAGAGACGCCGGAAAGAGAAGCCGGTGTGAATTAGGGTTAGGGTAACCCTAACCCTAATTCACCCTAACCCTAATTCACACCGGCTTCTCTTTCCCAGCGTCTCTCTCCAAGCAATTCCTAACCCAGCTTTCATAATCGATTTTACCCAAAATTCATAATCACTACCCAATTCTAAACCTAATGGACATGAATTGTCCTTTCATCATAGGAAATGATATACTTTACAACAAAGAATTAAATATTAAAATTTAAAATTATTCAAAATATTAATAATTAAAAAATGTGTTAGATGTGTGCGATAGAAGCCAACCCCAATTCTAAACCTAAATGAAGTGTCTTGTTGCTTTTAAGTTTGTAATCCAAATTTAGGGAATTGCAATGCGTTAATTACATCTAAACTGTTAATATATTATGAAATGCAGGAGTTAATTATGTTTGGAGAAGATCGTAGTTGGATGGATAATCGTAGTAATCCCGGTAGAAGGGGTGTCAGACCTCAATTCTTAGAAGGTTTAGAACATTTCGTGGAGTTTGCTAGAGCGCATCCCAGTGCATGCGTGATGATAAGATTAGATGTCCTTGTAAAAAGTGTAAGAATAGAAAATATCTGAGTGTTAGATGGGTAAAGAAACATGTTTTGGAGTGCGTAGTTTGTTGATGGTTACAAGGTATAGGTAGCGCACGGGAGCGTTATGTGGTTGAAACAAGTGTTCGCAATCATCCTACCGTATCACGTGGTCCGCCAATGGAACCCGAACGCATGCGTGATGAAGAGGAGTCGTCTATCGGTTTGGATGATATGGTTCGAAATGCGGGCTGGCCCGTAGTTTGATTGGAACCCTAATCCAACAGAGGCACCAAATCCCGTTGCAAAGAAGTTTATGGATTTAATGGACTCTCGCAAATGAGAAAATTCATCCTGGTGCAAAGGCTACGGTGTTAGAGCAAGTGACTCGAGCTTCTAACTATCAAGGCCGATACAAATATGAGCCAAAGATACTTACGATCGTATCATGTCATGGGGACAACGGATGCTACCCGAAGAAAATAATATGGTTCACAATTTTTATGAGACGAAAAAGTTGGTGGGGCAGATCGGTCTTGGGTATGTTAAAATTGATGCTTGCAAGAATCAGTGCATGCTTGTTTATAAGGAAAATGAGGACCTCGATTCATGTTCAATATGTGGACTTAGTAGGTATAAGCCACCACGCCGTGGTAGTGCCAAGCACAAGAAAAACGTGCCTCGGGTGTAGTTGCGTTATATGCCGCTAATTCCCAGGTTGCAAAGAATTTATGCATTGAAAGAAAGCTCAGAAGCCATGCGTTGTGTTGGTCCCAAAGGTGGCAACAAGGGTGAAAATACAGCTAGAGGGGGGGGTGAATAGCTGTTTAAAATTTTTCGCCCTCTTTTAAAGACTGAACCTCTTGCTTACAAAATCCTCTTGCAGTTGATAATAGACTGCAAGTGATAGTGTAAAATGCACAGCGGAATAATAGAGTGTAAAGCGGTTTTGAGAGGCGGTTTGTAAAATGCGGTTTTGGTGGTGCGGTTTTGGGAAGAGCAGTTTTACAAACACGTGTGGTTTTGACTTTGTTAACTCCAAACACTATTTCACAATAATGGATAGCTAAATAAAGATCACACAGAGACAAAGATAAATAATTAGCAAGCACAAGAAATATAAATGCAGAAAGTAAGAACACGCTATTTGGAGTGGTTCAATCGATAAACGATCTACGTCCACTACCAAGATGGTTAGTCTTGGATTTCTAAGAGAGATTTTATATTAAGTATTGTGAGATTACAAAGTACAATAAAATCTTTTCTATGAAGAACAAATCCAAAACTATAACCAAAGTGTATCTCAAATGAATAAACTATGTGTTTAGACAAGAGAGGTGTGTGTGTGAGAACAAGATCAAGGCTCTTTAGATCTTGAGATGTAGAGCACAATGATACTTGAAAGTGTTAAGGCTTGATTTACGGGTGGGAATATTTCTTGAAGTATGAAGATGAAGATTCAAAGGACTAAGAATTTTACGGGCGAGCTTCAACTTCACATGAACACGGCAATTTCTCAATTTTTCAAGCAATCTTCAAATGGAGAAGATTGGGGTATTTATACCCAAGCATCCAAAATGTAGCCGTTGGACACAGTGTTGAAGGACGGTACTTGATGCTTTCTTATTGGTCCACAAAGCAACCACTTTTGTCCTTTGGTACATTAGTTGCGAGATAAAGCCGATAATGCTCGTTTGCAAGCAATGAGGTTTGGACACCTGTCACCTTTTCAAGATCCTTGCAGATCTTCTCTGACTTTGAATCACGTGACAAGATAAGGTGGTTGACATTGGATATTGCTGATGTGGATCACAAAGTCAAAGAGCGGTTCACTTCAAGTCTCAATCATTGGGGGCGGTTCTGGAGTACAGGCGGTTTGACAAGTGCGGTTGGTAACTCCAGTGAGGTTGCAAAGTGCGGTTGATAATGAGCTGCAAGGTGCGGTTCATTATAGGGCGGTTGCACTTGAGTAGTTCAAGAGTAGTTTCAAACAAAGGATTTCACCAAGCAAATGCTAAGGGCGGTTTTGCTAGGGCGGTTCCAGAGAAGCGGTTTGAAACTTCTGAACTGCAACTCTCAATTCCAATGAGTCTGTGCCAGTCTTCAAGCCTAATCTATAAAATGGACTTAACTAAGAATTGAAGTCTAAGCTTCATTACATAGGGTCCTAAAGTCCTTAAAATAGACAGGAGGTTATGGTATCAATCAAATCTAATACAAATATAGGAGGGTTAAAACATGCATACCCAACAATCTCCCCCTATTTGATTGATGCCATTACCTACTATAACTAAAGCAAACATTGTTCTTGGTAAAAACATGTCCATAAGAATTAACATGGTAATTCATGTCCCAAGTCAATGCACACACTTAGCTTAAGCTATAGATTTCTATACTTTCTAAGAGATAAAAACTTACGATATGGAAAGTAGAGAAATGCATTCAGTGCACTTTAAGAAATATGAGTTTAAGTTCAAAGTGCGGTTTAAACTGAATGTTTAAACTTCAATTCAAAAATATGATTTTAAGTTGAAAAATATTTGAATGAGGTTTAAAACCATAAGAGGTTTCATTGTTCTACAAACAAGCAGTTTGATATGAACAAGGTTTTTTGGAACCATGATGCAATTTCCATTAATTCCTCAAGAGGTTACAAAACAGGAATGAAAGAAAATTACAGGGTTACAAAAATGTTGGACAAAAGAAAATACAAAGAGAGTGCGGTCCAACAACAAAAGAGTTTCAAAAAAAATACAGAGCAATAGCGGTTTAGGGTTGATGCGGTTCTTGACCTTCTTTGCTGTAGCTGCTGCGGTTGATTGATCTCGGGGTTCCTCGCAAGATTTGATGCGAGAGGTTTCGGACTTCGGGGATTTTCTAATTTTTCTCACCTCTTCTGCGGTCCTTCCTTGAGCGGTCACCAATCTCGCTAAAATATTTGCTTGAGAATCAATCTTGAGATTGGCATCGAGAGCTGCCTTGGAGTTATCGAGACACTTGATCGAGATAGCTCATCAATTAAGGTGTGAAAGGAGGAGTTCAAAGAATTGTACAAAGTTTGAACCTCCCCCTGAGCTGCTGCGGATGCAGGAAGAGATGGCTTCGGTCATTTCATTAAGATTCACAGTCACTTGGATGGAGGATTTCAGCTCATTGACTGTGGCTTCAAGTTTGGTGGTGAATCCTAACTTGATATTTTCAAGGCGGTCATTGAATTCATCCTTGACTTCATTCAACTTGGCCATCAAAGCATCATCAAGGGAGTTTGTTTTGATCTCCAGCTTCTCTTTGACATTATCAATTTCCAGAAGGATATTTGCTTCAACCGCATTCAAGGCGGTTTGAAGGTCTTGAGTAGAAGGCGGTTGAGAATTGACAGATTTAAGGAATTCAGCTTGAAGGGAATCAAAGGCGGTTTTGGAGGAGATTGCAAGCTGAGAAATCATTTCCTTGAGATCAGAATCTCCAAATGATTGAATTTGAACAACACCTTCAGCTAGATCCTTCTTGAAACCTTCAAAGCAGGACTCAGCTGAGGATTTGACAATGTTTGCTAAGTCCTTCTCCCCCTTAATGGCATCAAGCCTCTGAGCAAAACTCTTGAGGGAGTTCTTATGATCAGCCATTTGAAGGGTTTGAGAGGCAATCAAATGAGATTGAGATTCAGCTAACTTTTGAAGGGAGCGGTTGGAAGACTCAAGGGAGGCATTTGAAGCGGTTAACTTGATAATGTGGCCTTGGTTTATGAGTAGTTGAGATTGGATAAGATTAAGGGTAGAAAGGATTTGGGAGTAGTCAGTTGGTGGAGTAGCGGTTGATGATGAAGGAATAAAGGTGAAGGAAGGAGGCGGTTCAGAATAAGTAGGAGGAGCGGTTTGAGGCATTTGAGATAATAGGGTTTGGAAAATGCGTGAGGCAGGAATTGTGTAAGGGGATGAGGTTTGAGTTGAGATGGGGGCTGTTGGTATGGGGGCGGTTGGGATGGGGGCGGTTGGTATGTGGGTGGTTGGGATAGGGGCGGTTGGGATAGGGGCGGTTGGGATAGGGGCGGTTGGGATAGGTATGGAGGTGGTAGGAGGATTTGAAGTGATTGGGTTGGAATGAGTTGAATGGGATTTTTGTGGGGAAGAGAAAGGTGATTTAGAAAGGGATATATGGGTGCGGTTTGATATATGAGGGGATGAATGGTGTGAGGGTGAATTTTGTGGTGAAGGAGTTGGAGTTCTGAGTCTGGAGGTTGAATGGGTTGGGCCTGCTGATGGCTTGGATGTCCATTCAGTAAAGGCTTTGGGATTTGAGGTGGCTTGATTTTGAGGGGTTTGAAATTCAGAAGGGGATGATGAATTTGAATTGGTTTGGGAGGAAGATTTATCAAAGTATGAGGAGGTTTCACCAGGTATTTTGATGTTGGATTTGGCAATGGTGTGAAGATAGTGTTTCTTTGGAGGAGTTGTTTTCTTGGCCATTTGTTTGAACCTCCTCTTCTTGGGATTCTCCCCCTGAGAGGTTGCAGTTTTAGGAGGTGGAGAGGGAGAGAGCGGTTTGGGAGAAAGAGATTTGGAAGGAGAAAGGTGTTGGGTAGGAATTGGGGAAGAGGTTTGAATAGGTGAGGTTGGAGGAGTTTGAAGCGGTTGGGATTGAGGAGTAGGTTGCGGTTGGGGATGCGGTTGTACAGGAGGTTGAACTTGAGCTTGCGGTTGAGAGGTAGCAAGCGGTTTAGAAGGTGGTTTCTTTCCCTTGGCAGCCTTCCTCAATTCTGCCCTTCTTTCCAACTTGTCCAGCTTTGCCTTGTAAAAGGCAGCTTTATCTTCCTCAGTGAGATTGGCAGTAGCAGTCTTCACAGATTTTGCCTTCTTGATAAGAGGGGCAATACCAGCATCTTCTTCTTCTTCCTCATCAGTAGGCTCATCTCTCAAACCAAATTTCTCCTGAGGCTTAGCACTTTGACTAGCACCTGCGGTTTGAACACGCGGTTGAGGTGGTGCGGTCCTTGGCTTCTTGGCCTGCGGTTCTAGGACAATGTTTTTCCTTCTAGAGGCCTTCTTGATTGCCTTTCCTAGAGCAGTAACCGCGGTTGCAGGAGACATCTCAACATAGAACTCCTTGGGGTTGAGAGTATCAGCATCATATAGGAATTTATACTGGGTATCTCCAAAAGAGTATCTGAAGTTGTGACAAACCACAGTTCCCAAGGAGTCACCTTCACCCATTGATGCTTGATAACTCGGGAGTTGAGAGTACTGAGATCCTCTAAGTGCGATAGCTTGTAAACAATGCGGTTAGGAGCACAGAATGGTCTCCACCTTTGATGCTCATTCTTGATCCTAGATTGATATGCATCAATAGAACTAGCCAGTTCCTTCATCAAAATTTTGGGCCAATTCGGCTTAATTCCATTGTAAATGGCATGATAAATCCATTCTTTGAGTAGTGAAGTTGTTGTGGTTGCCGGTCTTACCACACACGAGACATTCCTACTAAATAGCCCAAGTGGCTCATAAGTTCACCAAATTCCCTCCTTGCTTTCTTTTTGTAATAACCGAGAGAGAGAAGTCGGATTATTTGTTGATAGAGCGGTTGCATCCAACACTTCCCGATCAACCTCCATGGGGCATCCAGACACATGAAATCCAAAAGTACTTCTAATATCCAGATGATCAATGGATATATCGAAGCCTTCAACACTTTGCCAACCGGGCATTTGATCTTGGTGCCATCGATAATACTCTGTCTCCTAGAACGGCGAGAGGAGTAGAAGCTGATCCACAAAGGAAGGAATGATATAAGATTGGCCTTTGTTGAAGAGAGGGAGGATTCCGGAAGGAAGTGAGTCTTCGATCATTTCTCTACCAAGAGCATCTCCTTGGAGCTCGGTCTCATTAATCTAATATCCTGGTAGAAAGAACTTAGGATCCTACAAAATGAAACAAAGGGTTTAGATCCAAACAGTGATTCACAATTCACAAGCGGTTTGGGCATCTATGCGGTTGGCAATTGATGCGGTTGAAAATGTTGAGAACTCCAAACCTCAAGTAAATTGTGAACACAACAAAACACTTAGAAAATATGTAAAAGATTATACTAGTACGTGGCATTGTAATCCAAGTTTATCCCACACTGCAAGCGGTGCTTGGAGAGGAAGGTTATGGTGTCCAGCCCATATACTAAGTAATATCTCAAACAAACTTAGCATGCGGTTTCAAAATGACAGGCGGTTCATATTTTGCATGCGGTTCAAAAGTGAATGCGGTTTGAAGAGAACATGCGGTTGGAATCAAGGAGTTTTCATGAATGCGGTTCCAAACAATCAAGGCATGCGGTTGATTATTCACAATAGTGCATAAAAATTTTATAGAAAAATTTTCTAAGTATAAAAACATGTGTGAAAATCAAATGAACCAAAACATGTGACAATTTTAACATGGCATATGAACAGTTAAGTTGAAGGCATGATGAACACGAAGAACACTTAGAACACTAAGAACAGAGATTCAACAAAAGTTCACCAAAATCAACAAATAATATGTCAAAATGATCACATTGAGCAGTAGATTAACAATATAGCATTAAAAATTTAAACTTTGCTCAGAATCAACACCAACAGGCAAGAACACTCAAATGGGTTTTCGAATGAGAAAAGTTTAAAGTCCAAAATCAATGTTCAAATCATTGGTTGATCGTAAAATAAATTACATATAAAGAATCTAACAACAAATCCGAGCAAAACCCAACTGAAATCATACAAAATGATAAACGAGATAAAGCAGTTATGAACAAAAATTCATCCAAGGGTTTCGCAACTTAGAAGGTCCAATAATGGCTGTTTCAAGGATGATTTTGCAGAAAATAAAGAAAGATGAAGTTTAGGAAACATACCATATCAGAGAATGGTGCTTTAGGTGCCATTGAAGATCAAAGTTTTTTAAGTTATGAAATTTAAAGTTTTTAGAGAGAGAGAAGATGAAGTTGGTAGGAAAGGACGGTGAGTGACAGAGATTGGAAAGGTGAAATTGTAAGAGTAGGTTATTATTTATAGGAAAATCTCAAACAAAGGACAGTTGAAAAGACTATTTGATTTTCCCATAAAAGAAATCATTCCTCTGTTGCACCCTTTCATCTTCTTCTCATTTGCCAATGACGGCTGACATGATAGCTTTAAATGCTAATGTTCCCTTTGCATTAAATGCATTTAAATTTTGAAATAACGTGGGAAAACATTTGCAAAAATGCCCTTATGTCAAAATGTGGACTAAAATAAAATTAAAGGAACTTACCTGGGGTCCACGTGGCAGTGCGGTTGAAAAGAGTTTTAAAACCGCTTAGCTTCTTTAAAGCTAAGAAAAGAATTAAAATTGTTTTTGAAATACCATATGATGAAGGCGGTTGAAGATGGAGCGGTCAGAAGCATTGTGCGGTTGGTAAAACGCGGTTGGAAGTAAGCGGTTGATAATACGCGGTTGACCACATAGGCGATTGACCACTCAAGCGGTTTGAATAACCGCGGTTCAACAGTGATGCGGTTGAAATTTTCAAAAAGAAATACAACCTAAACTCAACACACAAGTTAGTCAATAAAAAGTATGGAATCATTTAAGTTCAAGCATACCCATTTCTCCTCTGAGGAAGGAAAACCTCTTAGAGTCAAGAGCCTTGGTGAGGATGTCAGCAATTTGATTATCTGTCCCCACATACTCTAAATGGATATTCCTCTTCTCCACATGGTCTTTGAGGAAATGATACTTGATATCAATATGCTTGGTCTTGGAATGCATGACAGGGTTGTTGGAGACTGAAATTGTTAAAGTGTTGTCACACATGATGGGGCAATTCCCTTCATGGATTCCATAGTCCACCAAGCTTCTTTGCTTCATCCAAAGGATTTGACGGCAACAACTACCAGCGACAATATACTCGGCCTCTGTGGTAGACAGGCGAAGCTTGCTTCTTGCTTGGCCCAAGCAACTAGTCTATTCAGGGAAATGACAAGTACCACTAGTGCTTTTCTGTCAATAGTACAAGGCTGCATAATCTGCATCTGAATAACCTACAAGATCGAAATTCGAATCTTTGGAATACCAAAGTCCAAGGTTAGTGGTTCCGGATAAATAGCGGATTATACGCTTGGCTGCAATAAGATGTGCTTCTCTAGGATGCGCTTGATAGCGTGCACATACACGAGACACTAAACATGATATCGGGCCTACTAGCGGTTAAGTAAAGTAATGAGCCGATCATACCTCGATATAAAGTCGATCAACTTTCTTACCTTTGAGATCCTTATCTAGCTTATTGCCGGTGGCCATAGGAGTATCATATGCTTTAGCATTTTCTAATCCAAACTTCTTTATCAACTCCTTGGTGTATTTGGCTTGGCTGAGGAAAATACCTTCTTCGCATTGCTTGATTTGAAGCCCGAGGAAGAATGTTAATTCTCCCATCATGCTCATCTCAAACTTGCTTTTCATTAGCTTCTCGAAACGCTTACAAAGTAACTCATTAGTAGAACCAAAAATAATATCATCGACATAAATTTGAACAAGTAAAGTATGCTCATTATATTTGGCAATAAAAAGAGTTGTATCAATTTTACCACGTTTAAATCCCTTTTCTAGTAAAAATTTAGAAAGAGTCTCATACCATGCCCTTGGAGCTTGCTTAAGTCCATACAAAGCCTTTTGGAGTTTGTAGACATGATTGGGAAATTTGGAGTCTTCAAATCCAGGAGGTTGGGCAACATACACGGTCTCTTGCAGTTCGCCGTTGAGGAAAGCACTTTTACGTCCATTTGATATAACTTGAAACGCTTGAAAGAGGCGTAGGCTAAGAAGATTCGATAGCTTCCAATCTTGCAAGCTGGAGCAAAGGTTTCATCATAATCAATTCCTTCTTCTTGCCTATATCCTTGTGCAACCAACCTTGCTTTATTCCTAGTGATGCTTCCATTCTCATCCATCTTATTCCTAAATACCCACTTGGTTCCTATCACTCCTTGATCCTGAGGTCTAGGTACCAAAGTCCGGACCTTGCATCTTTCAAAGCTGGTTGAGTTCTTCTTGCATAGCAACGACCCAACTGGAATCTTGGAGTGCTTCATCAATCTTCTTGGGTTCAACTTGAGATAAAGAGAAGTATGCTCGTCATAATTTGATCTCCTTGTTTGAACACCGGAAAACAGATCACCAATCACATTAGTGAGGGGGTGGCTGCGACTTCACGAACCTCAGGGGTAAGTCTGGTTGTGCGAGGTTTCTTTGAAGATCTTCAATTGGAACATTGTTAGATCCTTCGGCGAAGTCATGGAAGGTTAGTTGACGAAGAGGTTCTATAAATTTGGATAGGGAATTCTCAACTTCTTCTTCCCTTGGGGTTGCATCTGGAGAGGGATCTTCGGTGCGGTTTCAAAATTGCGGTTTTGGGGAATTTCGGTTGAGGGTGCTTTGGATTTTGCGGTTGAGGTTCGGGTGCGGTTTGAGATGGTTCACCTGGTTCATTATGCTCAACAAAATCATCGGCAACATTTGGAGCCAAATGTGGCTCAAGGAGAGAATGCTCATCAAAAGTAACATGGACGAGACTCTACTATTTTTAAACTAGTTTTATTGAAAACACGAAAAGCTTTAGAATGTTTAGCATACCCAACAAAAATACCTTCGTCGGCCTTGGCTCCGAATTTACCTCTATTTTCTCTTCCGTTGTAGAGGACAAAGCATTTGCGGCCAAAGATCTTGAAGAATGCAATGTTGGGGGTTCTTCCTCGCCAAAGCTCATAGGGAGTCTTATTATAGGTTTTGTTGATGAGGGAGCGGTTACGAGTGAAGCATGCGGTATTGATTGCTTCGACCCAAAAATGCGAGGTAGCTTCGCTTGAGATATCATTGTCTTTCCGGCCTCAATCAACGTCCTATTCTTCCTTTCCACAACCCCATTTTGTTGTGGAACACCGGTGTGGAAAAATTGTGATCAATCCCATGGTCATCACAATCTTGAGCAACACCGTTGTTCTTAAATTCTCGTTCCATTATACGATCGAACACTAACGATGTCATCTTCTTTTTGAGTTTGGAGCCGTCTAAAAAGTGCGGTGAGAATCTCATAGCGATCATCTTTGGAAATCATCATCTCAACCCACGTATATCTTGAATAATCATCCACCACCACTAAGGTATATCTATTTCCTCCAATCTTTGGCGGTGGTTACGGGTCCAAACAAATCTATGTGAAGCGATTGTAAGCATCTTGAAGTTGATGGAGCGGTCTTCTTGGTGAAAGACAACGCGGATCGCTTACCAAGCCGGCATGCACGCATTTCTCTGGATGGTGGTCAGCCACTTTGGGTAAACCACGAACGAGGTTTTCCCTACCAATCTTTGCAAGATACTTGAAGTTCAAGTGGCTCAACCTCTTGTGCCATAACCAACTATTTTCGCTCACATTCTTAGCTACAAAACAGTAGATTAGTAATACTACATGCGGAAATTTAGATCAATAATGTAAATATTACTCTTACGAATCCTGTGAGTAGGGTGACGCCGGAAATGCTATCTTTGATAAAGCAATTTGATGACGTGAAGTTGTAAAGCATTCCTTTGTCGCAAAATTGAGAAATTGAAAGGAGGTTGTGCTTGAGTCCATCGACAAGAGAAACCTTCTCAATAGTTAGGTTTCCTCTCCTTATAACACCATATCCAATGGTCTTGCCTTTGTTGTTATCACCAAAGGTTACGAGATGGACCACTTGCTTCAACGACATCTTCAAGTAATGATCTATCTCCGAGTCATATGTCTTGAGCGACCCTTTGTCAAGATACCATTCATTATCCTTGGAGTGACCGGCCATGAAGCGAGAGGACCTGAAATGTAAACATTAAGAACGAGGTCCCCCTTTATTTCTTGGGTCCTGAAGTTAGCAACCCTTTACGACCCACACCTGCTTGTGAAGGAGGTTTACTCTTCCTGGCATTGGATGTGAACCGCAAAAGGCATTCTGCAGCCTTGTGACCTAAACCATCACACACGAGAACATTTATAATAGCTACAAGCTTCATGAGGTTTTACTAACTCCTTACTTTTCTTAGGAGTTGCATGCGGTTTGGGACAAGGAAGCGGTTTGGGAGGAGCGGTTCCGGCTAACATTCCAGCGTCTGAGGGAACAGGCTTTGGTTTGACCACGTATTTTCAGGAACGCTATTCCTGCTTTTGAAGGCGGGAGGAGCGGTCGAAGAAGAAACGCGGTCGAGACACAGAGTTAGCAGAACCGCCTTTTCCACCGAAGCGGTTGGAGCGGGGATTCTACCAATTCCATAAGCCATTTCCTCTTCGAGATGCTTCCACAGTAATTCTTAGGTTTTAACACGAGAATTCTTCCCATATTGCTTTCCTTTAGGGTAGACATAATTTACTTGTCTTCCTTTACCCTTTCCTTTAGCATGCTTCCCCTTGGGACTTTCTTTAGTTAGTTCCAAAATTTCCTCATCCTTTTCACTCGAGGATGCACACTTCTCCTCTTCCTCGAGATCCAAACCCTAGACCATCCTTAGTTCCTGGAGGAACTTGGAAGTCCAAGATTTTATCCTTGGTGGATTGAGACTTGAGCCACGAATCAATAATCTTTTGACGATCGTCGATTTGGGTTACCAAGTCATCATTCTGAGTTGAAGTGCGGCAACCTTAGTTTCAAGGATGCGGTTTTGATCAGCAAGAGGAGTCATCTGTTTGATTTGGTCCTTAAGATTAGAAATTTCAGACCTCATCACGGTTTTCTCCGTCTTGTACAGATTAAGTTCATCATGAGCTAAGCTTAAGGCTTTCTTAAGATTTGAGAATTGATGGATCACCATTTCGGCTTCCTTGAACATCTTTTCATGTTCCATGGGAGAAACCTCTTCCACCACCTTTTTCAAAATTTTCTTTGGAATAGCTTTTGAAGGTGGAGCGGTTTTAGATGAGAAAATGGGACGTGAATACGAACAATTTCCTATCTTAACGCTAGGAGTAAGTTTAATATCATCATCCAATTTATAATTTGGAAGTTTTGCAAAAACCTCCTTTTCCTCCATATCATGCAACTCAAATGATTCGAGAATCGAGTCATCGAAGCGTCTGCAACTAGCGAGAGGTTAACCTCTTCGGTTTCACCGTCACTTCCATCCTCGAGAATCCGTTTCAATCCAAGTTGCTAATTCCTTGGAATTCTCTTCCTCCTCGGCAACCATTCCCTTACGATGAGAAAATTTCGAAGGAAAAGTTTTCTTTTTCATATATTCATATTTAGGTGTGGACACTCGGATGCAAAGTGGCCGGGTTTCCTACGATTGTAGCATACCAAGTCACTCTTCTTCTTTGTATCTGCGGCCCTAGAAAATGTTGCGGGAGGTTTGCCTTTTGAAAATGATTTTGTGAAAGGTTTTGAGGATTTTCTAAATTTTTGAAATCTTTTCACAAACATGGCAAAATCATCATCATCCATCTCGATGAGTGATGAGGTTGATATGGAAGGATCGGTGGTTTGATTGGATGTGGATGGTTTCTCTTCATGTTCCACTACGAGACATAGAAAGTGATTTGGTTTTTCCTTCTATCTCTTCAATATGATTTAGTTTAAGTTCATAGACTCTAAGATTGGCATACAAGTTACTTAATGACCAAGTACCCAATACTTTGGAGTCTTCTAGAGAGGTAGCCTTATTTACCCATCTAGAACCTAAAGCGAGATAGGAAAGTCATATTTATTTCCTTATCGGTTAAAGTTTTACCAAGAGATCTACAAGCATTAACTACCTCAACATAGCGATCGTAGGTTTGACGCAAGGTTTCATTGGGTTTTACGTTGAAGTTGTTGTAGGATCTTTCAACAGTGTATAATTTGTTTTCCTTGCACTCATCATCACCTTCGAGGTAGCTCTCTATGGCATCCCACATACGCTGCGGTTTTGAGGTACATTACTTTACGTAGAGTTGATACGGGAGGGTTCCGAAATGATGAACCTCGCCTTGCTATATCCAAGGCAACTATTCTCTTCTCTTCATCCGACCACTCATCTTTTGGCTTTTTGACCTCTGGAGTTTCGGCATTGGTGGTTGCATCGGTGTTAGCCTTCATTGGAATTAGAGGGCCATTGATCACGCACTCCACCAAAGCATTTCATCTATGGTTTCCAAATGAATAAGCATTCGGCACTTCCGGATGTCAAAGTGGTCTTCGTCCAACATTGGAATGTGTGAATAGTTAACGGTAGTCATTGTCTTTGAGGTTGCCATATCAAATCGGCACACAAGGCTGTTAAGCTTGAAAAACGATGGTTTTAAAATGTGTTGGCTACGATACCACTTGTTGGTCCCAAAGGTGGCAACAAGGGTGAAAATACGGCTAGAGGGGGTGAATAGGCTGTTTAAAATTTTCGCCCTCTTTTAAAGGCTGAACCTCTTGCTTACAAAATCCTCTTGCAGTTGATAATAGACTGCAAGTGATAGTGTAAAATGCACAGCGGAATAATAGAGTGTAAAGCGGTTTTGAGAGGCGGTTTGTAAAATGCGGTTTTGGTGGTGCGGTTTTGGGAAGTGCTGTTTTACAAACACGTGTGGTTTTGACTTTGTTAACTCCAAACACTATTTCACAATAATGGATAGCTAAATAAAGATCACACGAGAGACAAAGATAAATAATTAGCAAGCACAAGAAATATAAATGCGAAAGTAAGAACACGCTATTTGGAGTGGTTCAATCGATAAACGATCTACGTCCACTACCAAGATGGTTAGTCTTGGATTTCTAAGAGAGATTTTATATTAAGTATTGTGAGATTACAAAGTACAATAAAATCTTTTCTATGAAGAACAAATCCAAAACTATAACCGGTGTATCTCAAATGAATAAACTATGTGTTTAGACAAGAGGTGTGTGTGTGAGAAACAAGATCAAGGCTCTTTAGATCTGTGAGATGTAGAGCACAATGATACTTGAAAGTGTTAAGGCTTGATTTCTGGGCTGGGGAATATTTCTTGAAGTATGAAGATGAAGATTCAAAGGACTAAGAATTTTCTCGCGAGCTTCAACTTCACATGAACACAGCAATTTCTCAATTTTTCAAGCAATCTTCAAATGGAGAAGATTGGGGGTATTTATACCCAAGCATCCAAAATGTAGCCGTTGGACACAACTGTTGAAGGACAGTACTTGATGCTTTCTTATTGGTCCACAGCAACCACTTTTGTCCTTTGGTACAGAGTTGCGAGATAAAGCCGATAATGCTCCACTGCAAGCAATGAGGTTTGGACACTGTCACCTTTTCAAGATCCTTGCAGATCTTCTCGACTTTGAATCACGTGACAAGATAAGGTGGTTGACATTGGATATTGCTGATGTGGATCACAAGGTCAAAGAGCGGTTCACTTCAAGTCTCAATCATTGGGGCGGTTCTGGAGTACAGGCGGTTTGACAAGTGCGGTTGGTAACTCCAGTGAGGTTGCAAAGTGCGGTTGATAATGAGCTGCAAGGTGCGGTTCATTATAGGGCGGTTGCACTTGAGTAGTTCAAGAGTAGTTTCAAACAAAGGATTTCACCAAGCAAATGCTAAGGGCGGTTTTGCTAGGGCGGTTCCAGAGAAGCGGTTTGAAACTTCTGAACTGCAACTCTCAATTCCAATGAGTCTCGTGCGCCTTCAAGCCTAATCTATAAAATGGACTTAACTAAGAATTGAAGTCTAAGCTTCATTACATAGGGTCCTAAAGTCCTTAAAATAGACAGGAGGTTATGGTATCAATCAAATCTAATACAAATATAGGAGGGTTAAAACATGCATACCCAACACGTTGGCACAAAGAGTGTCCTCGTGAAGAGGGTGTGATGACTCATCCTTCTGACGGTGAAGCATGGAAACATTTTGATGCCACTTACCCTGATTTTGCTGCTGATCCTAGAAACATAAGGTTGGAGATATGTACAGATGGGTTTTCTCCATTTGGACCAGGGGCAAAATCTTATTCATGTTGGCTTGTTATAGTCACAGTGTATAATCTTCCCCCGTGGTTATGTATGACTGATCCTTATATGTATTTGAGTTTGTTCATTCCCGGGCCTTCAAATCCAGGCAAAAACATTGATGTGTATCTTCGATCTCTGATTGATGAACTCAAACAGCTGTGGAATGATGGTGTCCAGACATGGGATGCTTTCAAGTTGCAAAATTTTAACATGAGGGCTGTAGTGATGTGGACAATTAATGACTTTCTTGCTTATGGTATGATGTTGGGATGGAGCACACATGGGAGATTGGCCTGTCCGTATTGTATGGAAAATACAGATGCATTCACACTTCAGCATTACAAGAAGCAGTGTTGGTTTGATTGCCACAGACGGTTTCTTCCTAGTGACCATCCATTTCGTAAACAGAGGAATGCTTTTACCAAAAATAGAGTTGAGCATCGGGGCCCCCCTCCTCGTCTGAGTGGCGAGGATATTTTTGAGCAGGTGTCTGAGGTGTCTGATGTCGGGTGGGGAAAGATGTTTTCAAAGGATAGACCAGACGGATTTGGTAAAGACCATAACTGGATTAAAAAGAGTATATTTTGGGAGTTACCTTATTGGAAGACGAACTTGATAAGACATAACCTTGATGTCATGCATATTGAAAAAAATGTGTTTGACAATATTTTCAATACAGTGATGGGTTTTAAGGCCTCAACGAAGGACACAGACAAGGGTCGGCTAGACCTTGAAGCGATTTGCAATCGTAAAGATCTCAACATTGTTAAAGTTAATGGAAAAGATTTCAAACCAGTTGCTCCCTTTGTTCTGTCAAGAGAGGATAAGCAACGTGTTCTGCAGTGGTTGAAAGATTTGAAACTTCCTGATGGGTATGCATCTAATATTGGCAACTGTGTGAATGTGGAAGAAGGGACGGTATATGGGTTGAAAAGTCATGATTGTCACGTATTATTGGATAGGTTGCTACCCATTGCATTTAGGGACATTCTCCCTAATGAAATATGGGTTGCCCTAACAGAATTGAGTGAATTCTTCAGAGCATTGACTTCCAGCACTCTTCGTGTTGAGGATATGAGAAGACTCGAAGAGAGCATTGTGGTGACAATATGCAAGCTTGAAAAGATATTTCCGCCATCTTTCTTTGATTCAATGGAGCATTTACCAATTCACCTAGCTTATGAAGCTAGAGTTGGAGGACCTGTTCAGTACAGATGGATGTATCCATTTGAACGATTTTTGGGGAGTTTGAAAAAGAAAATGAGCAATAGAGCAAAAGTTGAGGCATCTATGTCTGAATCAGTGATTGTTGATGAAATTGTGTCGTTTGTTTCAACATATTTTCACCCCGACATTGAGACAAGGTTCACTAAAGTGGGAAGCAATTATGATGGGGGAGTCACTGATCCTGATGGAAAAATTTCAGTTTTTTCTTCTCCTGGTCGATTCCTTGGCAATAGAAAGTGCACGCGCATGCTAAGCAAAAAAGAATTAGAAGCGGCTAAACTCTATATTCTCCTTAACTGTGTTGAGGTCGAGGACTACTTGAAGTAAGCATTCTTCATTTGTTATTAAGTAATGTTAATCCTAATAACTTTAATACGAATAAGCAACTTTATGTTCTCCTTGAATGCAGTATGTTCGAAGAACAGGCTGGAGACATTGCGCCTGAATTGATTTCAATAAGGACAGACAACGAATTTCCCTCCTGGTTTAATAATTATGTAAATGCCAATTCATTAATTCAATGTTTTTAATAGAATTTGAAGTATGAGTTTTTTACTATCTATGTGTTTTTATTTAGATTTTGAACAACCGTGGAGATGCAAAAGCTGCGAGATTACAAGCATTAGCACATGGTCCGTCCTTAAGAGTGAATGTATATAAGGGATATTTTGTCAATGGCTACGTATTCCACACCGAAGAATATGGCCAAACGAAATCAACTTGGAATAGCGAGGTCAATCTCAAAGGAAATCTCGATTATTATGGCGTATTGAAAGAAGTTATTGAATTGGAGTACTTTTTTGGAAATTCGTAGTTCTTTTCAATTGTGAGTGGCGTGACACTGAGCGAGGCATTATCAAACATAACACTTTTGATCTCGTTGGCTTAAAGCATTCTTCTAGGCATAATGGTGATGACGTGTTCATTCTTGCATCTCAAGCACAACAGGTGTATATGACCCCCTACCCCCGTCGATGAAGAAAGTCTAGCGGATGGTGGGCCGTATGGAAAATCAAAGAAAGAAGCACTTTTGATATACCATTGCGTGCAAAAACGTCTACTTCAAATATTGATTCATCATTAAATGATTGTTATCAGGAAGAGGAAATGCCTATACCTCCGATTATTTCCTTGAATGATAATGTCGAGGATGAAGCATTAATGGCCGAAAACACCCGTCCACTAGGGGAGGAAGTCACTTTCAATGAAATCGAGTATGACAATGTGGAGGATGAGGAAGGAGAAGGGTATATATCTGGGTCCGATGATGAAGATGGGGAAGAAGATGACGACGAGGAAACTAGTGAAGAAGAAATTGAATTTTGTAGTGATAGTGATCAAGATTGTAGTGAATGAATCGGTTTAGTTTTAATTCGTATAATTTTTTGTAAATAATGTATACATTTTATATCACTTATCACTGTCCAATTTGTCTGCAATTAATAGAATCATTTTTTTCATCTCTACTATGCTTTTCAATTTTACTTGGTTACTCTTACATGCTATGTAATATTACATCTATCTCATGATTTGGACAATTATCCATAATTTGCTTGGATCTTTGTATGCTAGATCGATCTATAGGGGAGTTTTATTGTTATTGTTGTACCAGCTTTATTCCCTTTTCCCAACTTACAGTACTAATAGTTGCTTCGTAATTAATGTTTACATTTTATTATTGTAGTCTAAATGAATGCTTCCTACTATTTAAATTTTGTTCTACTTGATAATATTTTCTGTCTACATATATAATATACTAGTTTAGATATGTCGGGTCGAGGTGGCAATCGTTCAAAAAGAGGGAAGGTTGCGAGTTTTGTCCATCGTCTTGTTTCACCAAGGACGGGAGGGAGGGGCTCTACTTTTGGTTACGGACGTAGTGATGATGATTTGGGCAGTCCAGGTATTGATAGCTCTAGTGTTCCCGTTAGTGAACCATCCGGCGGGTTAATTTGGATGCAATTATTAATGAGGAAGGAAAATGGAAATATCTATCTCTCCCAAAGGGCGTAAGTATTATTTAATTGTAAATGTCATATATATAATGTTTACATTTTATTATTGTCTTTTTCTTTGTATATATATTGATATATTGTTTTTCAATTAATATCGTAATAGGTTTATATATGGTGATTGTCAAGACCCTGCTCGATGGTTTGGGGATTTATTCAGTGGGTATACTTTTGAGGAATTTTATCCCACCCCAAAGTCAATATCAAAAGATGTGTTCGACCTCTGGTATTGCCAGTTTCGGGTAAAATTACTTAATTCTCTTTCCTTTGTAAAGTTTGTAGACTAGTCCCCTGTTCATCTTTATGTTCTAATTTACGCTTAATAATTAATTAGCAACAACTATTTTACTTTTACTATTTTTGTAGCACACATATTCATGCCCCGAATTCTCCGACGTTCAAATTTTGAAGGCTTTCAAGCAATTAGTTGCTAAGCGGTACGCTGGCAAAGTATATGACATGGAAAAAAAGTGGCTAAGGGATGGTTTGCCTCCAGCTAACTTCTCGAATAGTGCGTGGGAGCAGTGGGAAGCCTATTGGAATAGTGAAAAATTTCAAAAAAATTCAGAAATTGCAAAGAATAATAGGAACTCACAAGAGGGGTGGGGGAGTGTGCACACTGGAGGATCGATTAACTTCAGCGAGACTTGGTCCTGAGTGGTAAACTTACTTAATTTATTATCCGTTTGTAAATTAAGAAATACTCTATTTGATTCATATATTATTATTATTTGATGAAATTTTGAAGTTTTAATTTTTTTATATGTTAAGCGAAAGAAACACGGAGATGATGAGGCTGATGCTGCTGCTGTGTTTATGGCTACACATACTGCGGAGGCTCCTGATGGCTCAGGGCCACAATGGGTTAACCCTTATTACTGCCCTTTATGTAAGTGTTTCTAGTATTTTCTATTAGTAAATTATAAATTATTTAGTTAAAGAAATATTATTTTCTACCATAGTGTATAATGTTTTTTTTTTCCAGGAAGAGTATGATAGGCGGGCTCGTGACGAGGCTATTGAAGAAGGAAGTATGGCGCCTGAGAGCACCGAGCGGCCCGCCTTTCGTGAAAATATTTGGGCGGCCATTGTCCTCCGAGACAAGCAACCAAAGGGAGACCGCTTGCCTGGATTCGGAGGACATGGTGCTGGGTATTTTAACATGCCATTCCGCAGCCCTACTACGCAATACTTTTCATCTTCTTCCTCTCGGCGCCGAATGTGGATCAAGAGGCATTTGATGATCGGGTCCAGAGAGAGGTTCAGAGGCAAGTGGAGCAGATCCAGAGCCAGGTGCAAGCCCAGGTGGAGGCCCAGGTGCAGAGCATATTGGAGCAACAGCTTGAGCAGCGCATGCAACAATACTTGGCTACCATGAATTTGCAACCACAGCAACGTAATAGCGGTAATGCTTCTGATGAGTCAGTCGGTCAATACCTTAGGCGAAGTGGCGGTGGTAGCGGTAGCGGCAGGGCTCGTGGTCGTGGTCGTGGTAGTTAAACATTCATTTTATTTGGCATGTAATCAAACAAACATATTTTGTTTCCCTTTTCCTTTCCCTTCCCTTTTCCCCAAGCGAAACAGTTTCCCTTTCCCCTTTCCCCTTTCCCTTTTCCCCTTTCCCGTTTTGCTTTAGGTTGTTGGATACAGTTTCCCTTTATTTGATGTTCAAACAAAACATTTTCCCTTTCCCCTTTTCCCCTTCCCCTTTTCCCTTTCCTTTTCCCATTACCCCTTTCATGTTTCGCTTGATTTGGATGATTGTTTCAAGCGAAACAGGTTGTTTGTGTTTCTTTTATGTTGGGATTTGTTTAAAACAGGTTTGACAGGTTTACAGGTGGTTATATAATAAAATGATTTTTTTTTAAAATCTCGACAAATTACCGATGGAAATTTCCGTCGGTAAAAATAATAAAAAATTAAATTAATCTCGTTACCGACGGAAATATCCGTCAGTAAATAATTAAAAATAAAAATAAAACTCATTACCGACGGACATTTCCACCGGTAACGTTTTAGATTTCCGATGGACATATCCGCCGGTAAACTTAAGTTTTCCGACGGATTTAACCGTCGGTAATGGGTTTTATTATTTTATTATTTTAATATTTACCGACGGAAATCTCCGTCAGTAACCTCCGGCGATGGCTCCGGCAAACCGGCCGGCGTACCTCCTTGCCGACGGACGGTTTCCGGCGGAATTTTTTGTTTACCGACGGACTATCCGTCGGTATTACCGACGGAATTGGTCCGTCGGTATTACCAACCAATTATTTCCGACGAAATCCGACGGATGAATTCCGTCGGTAATGTCCATTTACCGATGTAACTGGGGAATTACCGACGGAAATTTCCATCGGTAAAAGGCCTTTTTCTAGTTGTGAGGGCCAAATGAACCATTTCTTTTATTTCATTGCAGAGTCTTTTGTCCTCCCAGTTCAATGTAGATTACATGTAACTGATTATTCCATTAATGTAAGGAATACATAATGTCATGACTGAAGAAATAACTTTCAAACATGAATGAATTATCCTTAATTTGGACGGTTGGTAATGCAAATGGTTTTAGCCGTTACTAAAACTATTGCATATCGTACATCTACATCGCCTAACATATATATATACTTTCGCGCCATACGCTAACAGCCGCACCAAATTCTGCTACATTATTCTATTCGCTATACCTCTCAAACGACGATGGCCTCACGCGTAACATCCATTGACCAGCTATACAAGGGCCGTCATGCGTACAACACTAAGAAAGACATGGAATTTTTAAGCATGGACTTTGTCGCCTTGGATGACAAGGTTAGGCGTGTTCTTTGCCTCTCAAAACTAATATACATGTTTAATTTGTTTGAATACAATAAAATAATTCGCTTGTTGCTTTAACCTCTAACATAGAATTTGTTTCCCTCTGCACAGAACCAGGCTATTCATTGTTGTATTAGGAGTCGTTTCATACCCGACTTCCGTGGATTAATCAAAGAGGGATGCATTTATTCTATAAAGAATTTTGTGGTCGACATTCCGAAGCACGATTTCCGTGTAATTAGGGGTGATATGTTCATCCCGTTAGACACATCCACTCAATTGGAGGAAATTATTGCGAACTTACCAACTATTGGATGTCATAACTTTGACCTGGTAATATTTGGTGATTTACCAAGGATCAGTAGCCAGGGAAAGAATTTATGTGGTTAGTTTAATTGTAATCAAGTTATTCTCGTCTCGCTATTTTAAAAAAAATTACATATATTATAGGCTCACAATTAATTGTAAAAACGCAGATGTCATTGGTTTCGTCACCGATTTATCTGAGGTTGCGAAAAGAGTGTATGACAAGAAAACGACACACATGCAATATGTTGAAATTGAAGATAATAGGTAAATCTATTTTGGAACGTCAATTGCTTCTTAGATTTATTTTTACACTGAATTCTTTATATTTTCTTTTAGTGATAGTCGCCTGAGACTTACTATTTGGGGAGAGGAAATGTCACGCCCCAATTTATTAATAGTAATAATAATGGCAACTAAAAAGGCGTAACTTAAAAATCAATCCATAAACCTTCAATTAAAATCGACATTCGATATCCGAGAGCACTTGTCTCTAAATCAATAACAACACAATGCGATGGCACCCAAAACTCGGGGCAATTATTACAACTCAAAATAAATATCCAAACAATAAAAATAGATAAATGCTAGTCTAAATAATATTGGCTAGCCCAGTAATGCTCCAACAGTATGCATCCTTCCTAATTATTACCTGGAAGGAAAAGAAAAATAAAGAAGGGGTGAGCGAACTAAGCTCAGTAAGGTCCTACGCCGCCCCTTCGGTTTCTAAGAAGGGGTGACCTCAAGACGTGTCAATAATCATTTAATAATGAAGCGGGTGATTCAAACAATACAATAATTTTCAATAATCAATAAGAAGTATGGCTCAAGCAATATTCAATAATAACGATGTCAACATGATCACTTAATATTTTCAATGTCATTTTATTATTTTGGTTTATCCGGATAACCTAACCACAATTCTTAGTGGTGTAAATATCAATGTAAATGCCACATAGGCATGTCATGAATTACCCCATGACCGGGTGTCGATAGTGTCATTTATACCCATGACCGGGTGTCAATAGTATATTAATTATACCCATACTAACCGGGTGTCATTAAGTGATCGTTCAATAGTTTTAATGTCAAGGTGTCCTTTAATTGACCAAGGATTTGAAGTCAATTAAAGTTTAGATTTTTATTCCAAAGACTGAAGGACAGTGAGTGAATGCCAAAGAATTAAAAGTACCAGCCATAATGGTACACAATGACAATAATCGGAACAGAGGGTCAAATGAACAATAACATCAATAAAGGACTAGGAACGTAATCCCTTACCTCGACTGAGTCGAAATACGAACAAGCCTTCACAAGTGCTTCCCAAAATCTAACAACATATATTCAACATTTTAATGACACATAAATAAACTAATTTGATATTTTCTAAACTTAAGGCTGATTACAGCTTTAAGAATTCTGTAGTATTATTCTGTAACTAGCCAGTTTAAGAGTTTTCTTTATATTTTAAATATTTCTTGGACTGAATCTAGAATTATTTTCATAACAGGTATTGACTAGTGAACATCCCTACCTTCCTCGCATAACCCCAGTAACCATAACATTGTTGTTCACATTATGAACCAGAGAGTACAGTCCAGCTGTGGTTCATCCCCCTCCCCTTTTTCTTTTATTCTTAGTCTCATTACAACAATTTAACTTCATAAGTATCTGTATATACGAACATAATAATATAGAACTCTAAACAATTTAACTTCATACCTGTGTATACATACATAATAATATAGAACTCTAAGAAAACATGGTAACCCAACAACCATAATCTGAATCCATGTTGCTGATCAAAATTAATACCCACAACTTGGCTGATTAAAATTACAGTCCTTATTCCCAACCAAAACCCATAATTCCTACCATCAGTTTACCAATTTAAATACCTTCAATTATCTTTCTACAACCCATAAAATTGAACAACCCTAGATTTCTTCTAGTTTATTCAGAAATGAAGAAAAAGACTAAAATAGAAGAATTGACTCACCTCAAGCAAGATTTTTCCTCTTACCTCCGTTGAAGCCCCAAAAGCCCCAAAGCTCTCTTAGGCGCTGCCCTCTCAATCTGCTCTCTCTCTCTTCCAAATTCGTGTACACCCCCAACACGATCTCTTCTCCTTTTATACTACTCCAATTCAGACCCTTCCGTTCGCAATCCATGGCGAGACCGCTCTCTTCCTGTTTCCTCCGTTGCCCACAAAGCCTAAACCTATTCCACTTCTTTTGTTACTGCAAGACCTTCTATCTCCTATTTCTATTATTATTTTTAATATATATATATATATATATATAAGAAACATATTTACAAGTTCCAAAACTCAGCATATTTAAAGCCCAAATGCTATTTTGTCATTTCTTTTAAAACTAACTCTCAATTCAGCCCAATTCTATATTATCCCACTAGGCCCATTTAAAACAAATTGAGCCCAAACTAATTAAGCCCAGTCCACTATAAAAAAATGGCCAATTAATTTATTTAATTATTTTATATACTTAATAGAAAAATGACCATATATTACACTCTCACCCCCTTAATTTCCACAAATTTTCGATGTGGGATGGGGATATCACAATCTCCCCCACTCAAACTCTTGCCGTCCCTGGCAAGGTCTATCAATACCCAGATCGTACCCTCGGGCTAGCTCGCAAGCCTTAAGGCCGGGGTTCTGTTCTGATACCATTTGTAACGACCCGAGCCCGAAGCCCGACCCGCTATGAAGGCACCGTACACTGGCCCACTAAGCATCTCCTCATTTGGGTCAACCACAACCCATCACAGGCCTCCAAAAGTCTAATGGATGATTTGATGCTTAGTTGTAGTGTATGGGACTTCTATATATCACACTAAATTCCCACATATTTCCGATGTGGGATGGAGGATATTACAATCTCCCCCATTTAAACCCTTGCCGTCCCTGGCAAGGTCAATCAATACCCAGATCATATCCCCGGGCTAGCTCGCAAGCCTTAAGGCCGGGGTTCTGTTCTGATACCATTTGTAACGACCCGAGCCCGAAGCCCGACCCGCTACGTAGGCACCACACGCTGGCCACTAAGCATCTCCTCATTTGGGTCAACCACAGCCCATCACAGGCCTCCAAAAGTCCAATGGATGATTTGATGCTTAGTAGTAGTGCATGAGCCTTCTATATATCACACTTAATTTCCACAAATTTTCGATGTGGGATGGGGATATCACAGGAAATGATTAGACGTGTAGCGAAAGTTGTCGAGAACAAGCATAGGATTTGGATTGTTACTTCGACAATCGTTAAAGTTGAAGGTATAGAATTCTTTTCCCTTTTTAAAACCATGATTGGATTTGTTTCTGTTGGAAATTAAAACACTATATTTCCCCCTTGCAAAGTTTAAATCGTTTATTGCCATCTGAAATACTGAACAAAAAATCAACCACTGCTACAGGCGTGTGTACTTTGTCCACTAGCAGTTCTACGAAATTTTACGATGATAGGGATATTGCTGAAAATCCAGAACTTTATTTCAAGGTAATTGTCCTATGAATGTATTTTCAAAGGTCATTGTATCTATATGGAATTGTAATAACATTGATTAAAATTGTTGCATAGCTTTGACATGAGTAAATGTGAGAAACCTCTTGAGGAACTGTCCATATTCAGTACTGTTATTAGGAAGAAGGAATACGAAGCTGGCAAGAGGTCTCTTACTGAGATTCAAGCGATGATTGAGAGTGGCTCTGAAATTATAGGTTTGAATTTGTTGTGACTTTTCCTCCACTTCCTTATATTCCATCACTTAATAATTTTCCTACACTTTTTTCCAGCCAAAATCATTTTTTGTGCATGCTGTAATAACTAAGATTGAGGAACAAAATGGTTGGAAGTACAATTCATGTACAAAGTGTGGACGCAGAGTGTATTTGAATGATGGCAGATTACGTTGCGGTTATTGTGAGAGAGAGATGAGCCCTATCCAATTTTCAGGTGCTCTCTTTAATTACTTGGTATTATATTGTACAGTATAAGTTCTTCAATCTTAAAACTAATTTTAGTTTTTCCCGGATTCCAGGTATAGAGTTGAAATAGAGATAGATGAGAACGGAATGTCCCTTCAATGTGTTATGTTTGATAAAGAGGTCGAAAAATTAATCACTCTGAAGGCAGGGGAACTGGCACAACTTATGCTCGAGGTAATAGATATTAAATTAATGATTGTTAAACAAAATTTACAAAAAAAAAAAAAAACCTTCTGTCCTTTTTTCCCCTTATTAATAAAAATTATGAATAACAATGTTTATAGGAAGATGAGGAGAGTAGCATTCCAAGCAAACTTAGTCAGATAGTTGGCATGAAACACATGTTCCAGATTAAAATGAATGAGCAGAGCCGTAGCACATATAAAGAAAATTTCACTGTTGGACGAATTCTTTATGACTGTGATATTGTTGACGAATCCGAAGAAAAGGTTTGTTATTGATATTGTTGTTTTCAACTTTGCTCCATATATTTCTTAATTTATTCTATTTGGACTATAGGGGAAAAAATAGCTGCTGAGGAGGAAATAAACGTTGGCATCAAACTCCTTATCATTTGGATCGATAATGTTCGTCTGGTAGCAGGTATGAAGATCAGAGTCTGTACTTTTAGTATAAACTCATTTATTTACAATAAATTATCTCTACTTTGTGTTATACTATTTTCTTCTTAATTATTTTTTCTCGTATCAAACTTTGCAGTGATGTCAAAAAAGGTCATATTACTCTGGACGGGGGAAATGTGACCTCAAGCAAAGAGAAGGATGGTGTTGTGAACTCAAAGAAAGCACGTAGATCTTTGAAGTACTAGATGGGCTTAATGCTTTGGAAGACATTGGAATTTGCTTCACGCGAATGTTCAGCTGTCTCCCTCCCCCTCTATTCCGTTGCAATTTTCCAAATAATTTTGTTTATGTACTAGACTTCATTTGGCTTTATAGTCTTAATAAATATATTGAACCAATGATTTCATAAGTTGTTACGTTTTTTGCTTTTTAATGTATTTTATCATCATTTTAATAAATGTGGATTTCCGCCAATACGAAGCTTAAAATGTAACCTTAAAATGTTTGAAAAGTCACATGGGACTATCATTTAGGGACGGAGGGAGTACCTTAAATGGAAAGAATATAAGAACAATATTCAATTAACTTTTTAATGTCATATCAATTGGAGATTTAACAAACATGGACATGCTGCAGTAATATAATAAAACTTTGATGTAATTACATAAAGCCCAAAGCTTTACATAAGCGAATAAAATAATTGAGGTGTCTTTATGTAAATATCAATAATGATCTTTTTTTTTTTCGTTTTCCTCTATATAATTGAGGTGTAATTATAAATTTTCGACACTACTTATTTAGTCCACCACGCATATATTTTCTGTTCTCCACTTTAGAAAATCTATAATATTCTGACTTAAATTTTTGACAAATATTGTTATTTGCAATTAACTTTCAATAGGCCAGTAAAATTTCGTACAAGGTTTATAGCAGGAGCATGAGTTTCATGCCTATAGCATAGGTCATTTAAGGCTTTTAATACAAATCGAAAGGTCCTGTTTGCTTAAATCGTATTGAAAGGTTAGGCGCTAAGATTTGACAAATGAGGTGAAATCTTAGCTGTCAGATATTAACTGGTTTAAAAGACAAGTGTTAAATGTGCAGCGGAATAATAAGTGTTGAAATAATGTAAAAACAAGTGAATGGTGTAAGTGTGTGTAGATGTGTGTGTGTGTGTTGTGTGATAGTACCAAATGAACACAAGGAATTTTAAGGTGGTTCAGAGTTCACTCCTCCTACGTCCACCCTCACTGTCAACCTTGACAAGTGAGATCAATCCACTTAAATCTAGTTCCCTTTAAGATTTACAAAGGATTGGTTAGGCAAGTTCCTTGAACTTCCTCTTCCTAATAAGTATAGTCTATTAGGGGTTTTGCCTGTTACAAAGCAAATTACAATATCACTTAAAGTCAGTCTTAAGTGATTTACAACTTTAGTTTATACACGAATTCGATTACAAGTGTCTCGGATCGTTTAGAATGTTGGTTGCGGGGTTTGCAGGTGTGGAAGGTTGAAGAAGAGGGTGTAAAGATTGTGTGTGTTTGGGGTGGTTTCTTCAGTCTTGAGGGTTTCCTTTTATAGGCTGGAATATAGCCGTTGGAGGAGACAAAGGAGTAAATGCAAATGGGTGGAATAGGGTTTGCATTTAGAGCTTTGATGACTGGATAATACCAGGCTGTAATCTGCAACCATTTTATGTAATCTTCATGGATATGAGCCGGCAACATCTGTATGGAGAGATTGGGCAAGGCACATCTTGATCATCTCAGGAATACTTCATTGCTTCTTCGTTGAAGATCATAGCCGCGAGGGTTAATTGCTAAAAACTCGTTACTTCGTGAAATGATGGATTGATATGCATTTTTGATGCGTGCTTCAGGGTACCAACATGGATCTTTCCTTTATAAGGATTTTAAATGTCACTAATATGTAATAAGTCTTAATCATTTATAAAATTTAAAATAAAGATTAAGTAAATATATTACCTTGGAATTTTGACAACATTACAAACTGTAAAATTAATACAACTTGGTCTTTCGCATCTTCGCGTCTTTTGTCAATATACTATTTTAGTTCATCTCTATACGACTCCCATAAAATGCAAGACAACTCCATTCCACTTCCAAAATGAGAGAATATAATTATATAATAAATATAATTAAAATTGTTCACAAATTTATTATTTATCATTTAAATAATCAAGTATATGATATATTTACATCACATACTCATTATCAATCAGCTGAATATCCAACTTTCTAGCACCGATTTTCTGCACATAGTCAAAATCTCCGAGAGGTAAAATGACCCCACCAATCACATCTAGCAAATAAAAATTCCATGTTAGTAAATATCATAATTGATTTAAGAGTAAAAGAAAAAAAATGACATGTGAGGTACAGATACCACCCACAACAAATTCCACATTTAAAGATCCAAAAGATTCGAAAGGTGTGAACTCAAAACTATTATCTGAAATGTAGATAGATGTATCAGCATTGGATACGTCAGCCAGACTAAAAGTCAATTTATATGGGTGATTAAGTTTCGCTTTTTGGTTAGGTTGAATATTTTGTTTAACCTCAAATTTTGAAATCTTTAGAACTCTCCCTTCTTCAAACATATTCTTCAATTTGGGCGGCAAGCTACTTGGGACACTAGCCTGAATTTTAGATCCCTAAACAAAATATACAATATTATTAATAAAATAATATGAGTATTAAAATTATTAAATGTTAATCGCATTAAACATTAGGAAAGATATGGAAGTTAATTAATAAAATATATTGCATGCTTATTAACTAATATCATCTCGATAGACATTTTTCCGGATCATTCCTTCTGCTTCCATTTGCGTAAAATACGGACGTTAATGCTACAGAGTCTAGCTCTCTTATCAATTGATTTGATAGCAATCATTCAACTTGTTGCCATTATCTGTTATTTAAATTAAATACATGAAATAATATGTTTGGTAAATATTTAACAACCGACATTTTGGGTTAACAAAATACATCAAGTGAGATATGCATATGTGGGTTTACAACCGTTATACCGACCAATGAAGCAAACTGTTGTGTAAATACACAGTATTTATATACTGTATAAAACATCTACATGACCAATACATGAAAAAAAGAATAAATACACTGAACCTTATCAGTTATAACATGAGAGAAAAAGATAATCCTAAAGCAAATTTACATCCTTATTCATTCCAAAAACCTTTAAACAATACATGGAAAAAGAATGAACACACTGAACGTCACCAAGAATAACATGAGAGAAAAAGATAATCATAGGTGTTAGACTGCAAAGGAAAATATTATAGTGGCTTCTCAGCATTCTAAATCAAATTCTTGTGAGATTTTGTTGAGTAAATGACTAGCGCGTGATACACAAAACTCTAATCACCTACCAAGTCAAAGTCAATTTTATCTGGACATAAGTTACAGGCAGGTTACTCCGTGCACAATATTCTAATTTTTTACTCCCTCTTTTCACCCAAAAAATCCTATTAAAAAGCCAATGTTCGAAGGTATACCATGATAAATAGTGCGCGTGAAAGTCATCACTCTTTCTATGATAGCCAACTTGCTTATTTCATATACAAGGTGTATACTCGAAACATCATGGAAAGTATAAAATCTAAATATTGTTATGGGTCTCTTAAAATAGGATGTCCAGATGATGAAAGTATTACCGTAGCATCTTTGAGCGGAAATGAGGGAATATTTGACACGTACGGTGGTAACTGTTAATGCTTGAGAACATAAATATATATCTTGATTTGTAGGAGAATGAATACACTGAACGTCATTGGTCATAACATGAGAGAAAAAGATAATCATATGTGTTAGACGTTTCTAGTGATATCCTTGGACTTTTGGATACTTGCTATAAAACCATTGTGTTTTTTTGTCGCTTAATTTTTTCATTTAATCATTAATTATAATATACATTCTCCGTTCCAATATACGTGTCAATTTTTTAAGCATTTAGATTGGTACACATGAAATACTATAAAGTCTATAGCATATTCAAGCGATAAATTAATCAGGGCTCAACAATATTTGAACATATTTGCATAAGAAAAAGATTTGTAGAAGAAAAAGATTGGACGTGACTATGCTGACCGATAGATGCAAAAGTTGGAGTCAATGAAAAAAATAAGGAATTGAATTACCTGTATGTGTCACAGGAGATAAGAAGATGAAGAAGAACAGATTTGCAAACAAAAAAGATTGGAGTATAAAAAAAAAGAGATTTATCCTAAGATGACTCGAATATATTTGCAGTAGAAAAAGAAAGAGGGAGGCGGGTACTTTGGTGAGGAAAAAGAAGGAAATATAATGGTATGTTTGTTTAAATTTGAAATATTAAAATTGAAAAATAAAAATAAGATTGATATTTGGATTAAAATCTGGGCAAATCTCCTATAAATCTGGCGTGTAATTTGAGATTAAATCTGATTGGAATTCAAATTCCTGATTGTTAGCTGATATATATTGTAATTGTGTATATATTTTCTTGTATAGATTATTAGGATTCATGTAATTGCGTATATATGATTACTGAATCATTACAAAGGGATGTTTGGATTAAAATCCGGGTGAGTATCCTAAAAATCTGGCGTGTAATTTGGGATTAAATATGGGTGGAATTCAAATTCTCTTCTTGGTGTATGGGTTGAAAAGTCATGATTGTCAACTGTGTGAATGTGAAAGAAGGGACGGTATATGGGTTGAAAAGTCATGATTGTCACGTATTATTGGATAGGTTGCTACCCATTGCATTTAGGGACATTCTCCCTAATGAAATATGGGTTGCCCTAACAGAATTGAGTGAATTCTTCAGAGCATTGACTTCCAGCACTCTTCGTGTTGAGGATATGAGAAGACTCGAAGAGAGCATTGTGGTGACAATATGCAAGCTTGAAAAGATATTTCCGCCTTCTTTCTTTGATTCAATGGAGCATTTACCAATTCACCTAGCTTATGAAGCTAGAGTTGGAGGACCTGTTCAGTACATATGGATGTATCCATTTGAACGATTTTTGGGGAGTTTGAAAAAGAAAATGAGCAATAGAGCAAAAGTTGAGGCATCTATGTCTGAATCAGTGATTGTTGATGAAATTGTGTCGTTTGTTTCAACATATTTTCACCCCGACATTGAGACAAGGTTCACTAAAGTGGGAAGCAATTATGATGGGGGAGTCACTGATCCTGATGGAAAAATTTCAGGTTTTCTTCTCTGGTCGATTCCTTGGCAATAGAAAGTGCACGCGCATGCTAAGCAAAAAGAATTAGAAGCGGCTAAACTCTATATTCTCCTTAAGCGTGTTGAGGTCGAGGACTACTTGAAGTAAGCATTCTTCATTTGTTATTAAGTAATGTTAATCCTAATAACTTTAATACGAATAAGCAACTTTATGTTCTCCTTGAATGCAGTATGTTCGAAGAACAGGCTGGAGACATTGCGCCTGAATTGATTTCAATAAGGACAGACAACGAATTTCCCTCCTGGTTTAATAATTATGTAAATGCCAATTCATTAATTCAATGTTTTTAATAGAATTTGAAGTATGAGTTTTTTACTATCTATGTGTTTTTATTTAGATTTTGAACAACCGTGGAGATGCAAAAGCTGCGAGATTACAAGCATTAGCACATGGTCCGTCCTTAAGAGTGAATGTATATAAGGGATATTTTGTCAATGGCTACGTATTCCACACCGAAGAATATGGCCAAACGAAATCAACTTGGAATAGCGAGGTCAATCTCAAAGGAAATCTCGATTATTATGGCGTATTGAAAGAAGTTATTGAATTGGAGTACTTTTTTGGAAATTCTGTAGTTCTTTTCAATTGTGAGTGGCGTGACACTGAGCGAGGCATTATCAAACATAACACTTTTGATCTCGTTGGCTTAAAGCATTCTTCTAGGCATAATGGTGATGATGTGTTCATTCTTGCATCTCAAGCACAACAGGTGTATATGACCCCCTACCCCCGTCGATGAAGAAAGTCTAGCGGATGGTGGGCCGTATGGAAAATCAAAGAAAGAAGCACTTTTGATATACCATTGCGTGCAAAAACGTCTACTTCAAATATTGATTCATCATTAAATGATTGTTATCAGGAAGAGGAAATGCCTATACCTCCGATTATTTCCTTGAATGATAATGTCGAGGATGAAGCATTAATGGCCGAAAACACCCGTCCACTAGGGGAGGAAGTCACTTTCAATGAAATCGAGTATGACAATGTGGAGGATGAGGAAGGAGAAGGGTATATATCTGGGTCCGATGATGAAGATGGGGAAGAAGATGACGACGAGGAAACTAGTGAAGAAGAAATTGAATTTTGTAGTGATAGTGATCAAGATTGTAGTGAATGAATCAGTTTAGTTTTAATTCAGATAATTTTTTGTAAATAATGTATACATTTTATATCACTTATCACTGTCCAATTTGTCTGCAATTAATAGAATCATTTTTTTCATCTCTACTATGCTTTTCAATTTTACTTGGTTACTCTTACATGCTATGTAATATTACATCTATCTCATGATTTGGACAATTATCCATAATTTGCTTGGATCTTTGTATGCTAGATCGATCTATAGGGGAGTTTTATTGTTATTGTTGTACCAGTTTATTCCCTTTTCCCAACTTACAGGTACTAATAGTTGCTTCTGTAATTAATGTTTACATTTTATTATTGTAGTCTAAATGAATGCTTCCTACTATTTAAATTTTGTTCTACTTGATAATATTTTCTGTCTACATATATAATATACTAGTTTAGATATGTCGGGTCGAGGTGGCAATCGTTCAAAAAGAGGGAAGGTTGCGAGTTTTGTCCATCGTCTTGTTTCACCAAGGACGGGAGGGAGGGGCTCTACTTTTGGTTCTGGACGTAGTGATGATGATTTGGGCAGTCCAGGTATTGATAGCTCTAGTGTTCCTGTTAGTGAACCATCCGGGCGGGTTAATTTGGATGCAATTATTAATGAGGAAGGAAAAATGGAAATATCTATCTCTCCCAGTGGCCAGTAAGTATTATTTAATTGTAAATGTCATATATATAATGTTTACATTTTATTATTGTCTTTTTCTTTGTATATATATTGATATATTGTTTTTCAATTAATATCGTAATAGGTTTATATATGGTGATTGTCAAGACCCCGCTCGATGGTTTGGGGATTTATTCAGTGGGTATACTTTTGAGGAATTTTATCCCACCCCAAAGTCAATATCAAAAGATGTGTTCGACCTCTGGTATTGCCAGTTTCGGGTAAAATTACTTAATTCTCTTTCCTTTGTAAAGTTTGTAGACTAGTCCCCTGTTCATCTTTATGTTCTAATTTACGCTTAATAATTAATTAGCAACAACTATTTTACTTTTACTATTTTTGTAGCACACATATTCATGCCCCGAATTCTCCGACGTTCAAATTTTGAAGGCTTTCAAGCAATTAGTTGCTAAGCGGTACGCTGGCAAAGTATATGACATGGAAAAAAAGTGGCTAAGGGATGGTTTGCCTCCAGCTAACTTCTCGAATAGTGCGTGGGAGCAGTGGGAAGCCTATTGGAATAGTGAAAAATTTCAAAAAAATTCAGAAATTGCAAAGAATAATAGGAACTCACAAGAGGGGTGGGGGAGTGTGCACACTGGAGGATCGATTAACTTCAGCGAGACTTGGTCCTGAGTGGTAAACTTACTTAATTTATTATCCGTTTGTAAATTAAGAAATACTCTATTTGATTCATATATTATTATTATTTGATGAAATTTTGAAGTTTTAATTTTTTTATATGTTAAGCGAAAGAAACACGGAGATGATGAGGCTGATGCTGCTGCTGTGTTTATGGCTACACATACTGCGGAGGCTCCTGATGGCTCAGGGCCACAATGGGTTAACCCTTATTACCAGACCCTTTATGTAAGTGTTTCTAGTATTTTCTATTAGTAAATTATAAATTATTTAGTTAAAGAAATATTATTTTCTACCATAGTGTATAATGTTTTTTTTTCCAGGAAGAGTATGATAGGCGGGCTCGTGACGAGGCTATTGAAGAAGGAAGTATGGCGCCTGAGAGCACCGAGCGGCCCGCCTTTCGTGAAAAGCTTTGGGCGGCCATTGTCCTCCGAGACAAGCAACCAAAGGGAGACCGCTTGCCTGGATTCGGAGGACATGGTGCTGGGTATTTTAACATGCCATTCCGCAGCCCTACTACGCAATACTTTTCATCTTCTTCCTCTGGCAGTCAGAATGTGGATCAAGAGGCGTTTGATGATCGGGTCCAGAGAGAGGTTCAGAGGCAAGTGGAGCAGATCCAGAGCCAGGTGCAAGCCCAGGTGGAGGCCCAGGTGCAGACCCAAGTGCAGAGCATATTGGAGCAACAGCTTGAGCAGCGCATGCAACAATACTTGGCTACCATGAATTTGCAACCACAGCAACGTAATAGCGGTAATGCTTCTGATGAGTCAGTCGGTCAATACCTTAGGCGAAGTGGCGGTGGTAGCGGTAGCGGCAGGGCTCGTGGTCATGGTCGTGGTAGTTAAACATTCATTTTATTTGGCATGTAATCAAACAAACATATTTTGTTTCCATTTCCCTTTCCCTTCCCTTTTCCTCAAGCAAAACAGTTTCCCTTTCCCCTTTTCCCCTTTCCCCTTTCCCCTTTCCCGTTTCGCTTTAGGTTGTTGGATACAGTTTCCCTTTATTTGATGTTCAAACAAAACATTTTCCCTTTCCCCTTTCCCCTTTTCCCCTTCCCCTTTCCCCTTTCCCTTTCCCATTACCCCTTACCCCTTTCATGTTTCGCTTGATTTGGATGGTTGTTTCAAGCGAAACAGGTTGTTTGTGTTTCTTTTATGTTGGGATTTGTTTAAAACAGGTTTGACAGGTTTACAGGTGGTTATATAATAAAATGATTTTTTTTTAAAATCTCGACAAATTACCGATGGAAATTTCCGTCGGTAAAAATAATAAAAAATTAAATTAATCTCGTTACCGACGGAAATATCCGTCAGTAAATAATTAAAAATAAAAAAATAAAACTCATTACCGACGGACATTTCCACCGGTAACGTTTTAGATTTCCGATGGACATATCCGCCGGTAAACTTAAGTTTTCCGACGGATTTAACCGTCGGTAATGGGTTTTATTATTTTATTATTTTAATATTTACCGACGGAAATCTCCGTCAGTAACCTCCGGCGATGGCTCCGGCAAACCGGCCGGCGTACCTCCTTGCCGACGGACGGTTTCCGGCGGAATTTTTTGTTTACCGACGGACTATCCGTCGGTATTACCGACGGAATTGGTCCGTCGGTATTACCAACCAATTATTTCCGACGAAATCCGACGGATGAATTCCGTCGGTAATGTCCATTTACCGATGTAACTGGGGAATTACCGACGGAAATTTCCATCGGTAAAAGGCCTTTTTCTAGTTGTGAGGGCCAAATGAACCATTTCTTTTATTTCATTGCAGAGTCTTTTGTCCTCCCAGTTCAATGTAGATTACATGTAACTGATTATTCCATTAATGTAAGGAATACATAATGTCATGACTGAAGAAATAACTTTCAAACATGAATGAATTATCCTTAATTTGGACGGTTGGTAATGCAAATGGTTTTAGCCGTTACTAAAACTATTGCATATCGTACATCTACATCGCCTAACATATATATATACTTTCGCGCCATACGCTAACAGCCGCACCAAATTCTGCTACATTATTCTATTCGCTATACCTCTCAAACGACGATGGCCTCACGCGTAACATCCATTGACCAGCTATACAAGGGCCGTCATGCGTACAACACTAAGAAAGACATGGAATTTTTAAGCATGGACTTTGTCGCCTTGGATGACAAGGTTAGGCGTGTTCTTTGCCTCTCAAAACTAATATACATGTTTAATTTGTTTGAATACAATAAAATAATTCGCTTGTTGCTTTAACCTCTAACATAGAATTTGTTTCCCTCTGCACAGAACCAGGCTATTCATTGTTGTATTAGGAGTCGTTTCATACCCGACTTCCGTGGATTAATCAAAGAGGGATGCATTTATTCTATAAAGAATTTTGTGGTCGACATTCCGAAGCCTGATTTCCGTGTAATTAGGGGTGATATGTTCATCCTGTTAGACACATCCACTCAATTGGAGGAAATTATTGCGAACTTACCAACTATTGGATGTCATAACTTTGACCTGGTAATATTTGGTGATTTACCAAGGATCAGTAGCCAGGGAAAGAATTTATGTGGTTAGTTTAATTGTAATCAAGTTATTCTCGTCTCGCTATTTTAAAAAAAATTACATATATTATAGGCTCACAATTAATTGTAAAAACGCAGATGTCATTGGTTTCGTCACCGATTTATCTGAGGTTGCGAAAAGAGTGTATGACAAGAAAACGACACACATGCAATATGTTGAAATTGAAGATAATAGGTAAATCTATTTTGGAACGTCAATTGCTTCTTAGATTTATTTTTACACTGAATTCTTTATATTTTCTTTTAGTGATAGTCGCCTGAGACTTACTATTTGGGGAGAGGAAATGTCACGCCCCAATTTATTAATAGTAATAATAATGGCAACTAAAAGGCGTAACTTAAAAATCAATCCATAAACCTTCAATTAAAATCGACATTCGATATCCGAGAGCACTTGTCTCTAAATCAATAACAACACAATGCGATGGCACCCAAAACTCGGGGCAATTATTACAACTCAAAATAAATATCCAAACAATAAAAATAGATAAATGCTAGTCTAAATAATATTGGCTAGCCCAGTAATGCTCCAACAGTATGCATCCTTCCTAATTATTACCTGGAAGGAAAAGAAAAATAAAGAAGGGGTGAGCGAACTAAGCTCAGTAAGGTCCTACGCCGCCCCTTCGGTTTCTAAGAAGGGGTGACCTCAAGACGTGTCAATAATCATTTAATAATGAAGCGGGTGATTCAAACAATACAATAATTTTCAATAATCAATAAGAAGTATGGCTCAAGCAATATTCAATAATAACGATGTCAACATGATCACTTAATATTTTCAATGTCATTTTATTATTTTGGTTTATCCGGATAACCTAACCACAATTCTTAGTGGTGTAAATATCAATGTAAATGCCACATAGGCATGTCATGAATTACCCCATGACCGGGTGTCGATAGTGTCATTTATACCCATGACCGGGTGTCAATAGTATATTAATTATACCCATACTAACCGGGTGTCATTAAGTGATCGTTCAATAGTTTTAATGTCAAGGTGTCCTTTAATTGACCAAGGATTTGAAGTCAATTAAAGTTTAGATTTTTATTCCAAAGACTGAAGGACAGTGAGTGAATGCCAAAGAATTAAAAGTACCAGCCATAATGGTACACAATGACAATAATCGGAACAGAGGGTCAAATGAACAATAACATCAATAAAGGACTAGGAACGTAATCCCTTACCTCGACTGAGTCGAAATACGAACAAGCCTTCACAAGTGCTTCCCAAAATCTAACAACATATATTCAACATTTTAATGACACATAAATAAACTAATTTGATATTTTCTAAACTTAAGGCTGATTACAGCTTTAAGAATTCTGTAGTATTATTCTGTAACTAGCCAGTTTAAGAGTTTTCTTTATATTTTAAATATTTCTTGGACTGAATCTAGAATTATTTTCATAACAGGTATTGACTAGTGAACATCCCCCAGTAACCATAACATTGTTGTTCACATTATGAACCAGAGAGTACAGTCCAGCTGTGGTTCATCCCCCTCCCCTTTTTCTTTTATTCTTAGTCTCATTACAACAATTTAACTTCATAAGTATCTGTATATACGAACATAATAATATAGAACTCTAAACAATTTAACTTCATACCTGTGTATACATACATAATAATATAGAACTCTAAGAAAACATGGTAACCCAACAACCATAATCTGAATCCATGTTGCTGATCAAAATTAATACCCACAACTTGGCTGATTAAAATTACAGTCCTTATTCCCAACCAAAACCCATAATTCCTACCATCAGTTTACCAATTTAAATACCTTCAATTATCTTTCTACAACCCGTAAAATTGAACAACCCTAGATTTCTTCTAGTTTATTCAGAAATGAAGAAAAAGACTAAAATAGAAGAATTGACTCACCTCAAGCAAGATTTTTCCTCTCACCTCCGTTGAAGCCCCAAAAGCCCCAAAGCTCTCTTAGGCGCTGCCCTCTCAATCTGCTCTCTCTCTCTTCCAAATTCGTGTACACCCCCAACACGATCTCTTCTCCTTTTATACTACTCCAATTCAGACCCTTCCGTTCGCAATCCATGGCGAGACCGCTCTCTTCCTGTTTCCTCCGTTGCCCACAAAGCCTAAACCTATTCCACTTCTTTTGTTACTGCAAGACCTTCTATCTCCTATTTCTATTATTATTTTTAATATATATATATATATATATATATAAGAAACATATTTACAAGTTCCAAAAATCAGCATATTTAAAGCCCAAATGCTATTTTGTCATTTCTTTTAAAACTAATTCTCAATTCAGCCCAATTCTATATTATCCCACTAGGCCCATTTAAAACAAATTGAGCCCAAACTAATTAAGCCCAGTCCACTATAAAAAAATGGCCAATTAATTTATTTAATTATTTTATATACTTAATAGAAAAATGACCATATATTACACTCTCACCCCCTTAATTTCCACAAATTTTCGATGTGGGATGGGGATATCACAATCTCCCCCACTCAAACTCTTGCCGTCCCTGGCAAGGTCTATCAATACCCAGATCGTACCCTCGGGCTAGCTCGCAAGCCTTAAGGCCGGGGTTCTGCTCTGATACCATTTGTAACGACCCGAGCCCGAAGCCCGACCCGCTACGTAGGCACCACACACTGGCCCACTAAGCATCTCCTCATTTGGGTCAACCACAACCCATCACAGGCCTCCAAAAGTCTAATGGATGATTTGATGCTTAGTTGTAGTGTATGGGACTTCTATATATCACACTAAATTCCCACATATTTCCGATGTGGGATGGAGGATATTACAATCTCCCCCATTTAAACCCTTGCCGTCCCTGGCAAGGTCAATCAATACCCAGATCATATCCCCGGGCTAGCTCGCAAGCCTTAAGGCCGGGGTTCTGTTATGATACCATTTGTAACGACCCGAGCCCGAAGCCCGACCCGCTACGTAGGCACCACACACTGGCCCACTAAGCATCTCCTCATTTGGGTCAACCACAGCCCATCACAGGCCTCCAAAAGTCCAATGGATGATTTGATGCTTAGTAGTAGTGCATGAGCCTTCTATATATCACACTTAATTTCCACAAATTTTCGATGTGGGATGGGGATATCACAGGAAATGATTAGACGTGTAGCGAAAGTTGTCGAGAACAAGCATAGGATTTGGATTGTTACTTCGACAATCGTTAAAGTTGAAGGTATAGAATTCTTTTCCCTTTTTAAAACCATGATTGGATTTGTTTCTGTTGGAAATTAAAACACTATATTTCCCCCTTGCAAAGTTTAAATCGTTTATTGCCATCTGAAATACTGAACAAAAAATCAACCACTGCTACAGGCGTGTGTACTTTGTCCACTAGCAGTTCTACGAAATTTTACGATGATAGGGATATTGCTGAAAATCCAGAACTTTATTTCAAGGTAATTGTCCTATGAATGTATTTTCAAAGGTCATTGTATCTATATGGAATTGTAATAACATTGATTAAAATTGTTGCATAGCTTTGACATGAGTAAATGTGAGAAACCTCTTGAGGAACTGTCCATATTCAGTACTGTTATTAGGAAGAAGGAATACGAAGCTGGCAAGAGGTCTCTTACTGAGATTCAAGCGATGATTGAGAGTGGCTCTGAAATTATAGGTTTGAATTTGTTGTGACTTTTCCTCCACTTCCTTATATTCCATCACTTAATAATTTTCCTACACTTTTTTCCAGCCAAAATCATTTTTTGTGCATGCTGTAATAACTAAGATTGAGGAACAAAATGGTTGGAAGTACAATTCATGTACAAAGTGTGGACGCAGAGTGTATTTGAATGATGGCAGATTACGTTGCGGTTATTGTGAGAGAGAGATGAGCCCTATCCAATTTTCAGGTGCTCTCTTTAATTACTTGGTATTATATTGTACAGTATAAGTTCTTCAATCTTAAAACTAATTTTAGTTTTTCCCGGATTCCAGGTATAGAGTTGAAATAGAGATAGATGAGAACGGAATGTCCCTTCAATGTGTTATGTTTGATAAAGAGGTCGAAAAATTAATCACTCTGAAGGCAGGGGAACTGGCACAACTTATGCTCGAGGTAATAGATATTAAATTAATGATTGTTAAACAAAATTTACAAAAAAAAAAAAACTTCTGTCCTTTTTTCCCCTTATTAATAAAAATTATGAATAACAATGTTTATAGGAAGATGAGGAGAGTAGCATTCCAAGCAAACTTAGTCAGATAGTTGGCATGAAACACATGTTCCAGATTAAAATGAATGAGCAGAGCCGTAGCACATATAAAGAAAATTTCACTGTTGGACGAATTCTTTATGACTGTGATATTGTTGACGAATCCGAAGAAAAGGTTTGTTATTGATATTGTTGTTTTCAACTTTGCTCCATATATTTCTTAATTTATTCTATTTGGACTATAGGGGAAAAAATAGCTGCTGAGGAGGAAATAAACGTTGGCATCAAACTCCTTATCATTTGGATCGATAATGTTCGTCTGGTAGCAGGTATGAAGATCAGAGTCTGTACTTTTAGTATAAACTCATTTATTTACAATAAATTATCTCTACTTTGTGTTATACTATTTTCTTCTTAATTATTTTTTCTCGTATCAAACTTTGCAGTGATGTCAAAAAAGGTCATATTACTCTGGACGGGGGAAATGTGACCTCAAGCAAAGAGAAGGATGGTGTTGTGAACTCAAAGAAAGCACGTAGATCTTTGAAGTACTAGATGGGCTTAATGCTTTGGAAGACATTGGAATTTGCTTCACGCGAATGTTCAGCTGTCTCCCTCCCCCTCTATTCCGTTGCAATTTTCCAAATAATTTTGTTTATGTACTAGACTTCATTTGGCTTTATAGTCTTAATAAATATATTGAACCAATGATTTCATAAGTTGTTACGTTTTGCTTTTTAATGTATTTTATCATCATTTTAATAAATGTGGATTTCCGCCAATACGAAGCTTAAAATGTAACCTTAAAATGTTTGAAAAGTCACATGGGACTATCATTTAGGGACGGAGGGAGTACCTTAAATGGAAAGAATATAAGAACAATATTCAATTAACTTTTTAATGTCATATCAATTGGAGATTTAACAAACATGGACATGCTGCAGTAATATAATAAAACTTTGATGTAATTACATAAAGCCCAAAGCTTTACATAAGCGAATAAAATAATTGAGGTGTCTTTATGTAAATATCAATAATGATCTTTTTTTTTTTCGTTTTCCTCTATATAATTGAGGTGTAATTATAAATTTTCGACACTACTTATTTAGTCCACCACGCATATATTTTCTGTTCTCCACTTTAGAAAATCTATAATATTCTGACTTAAATTTTTGACAAATATTGTTATTTGCAATTAACTTTCAATAGGCCAGTAAAATTTCGTACAAGGTTTATAGCAGGAGCATGAGTTTCATGCCTATAGCATAGGTCATTTAAGGCTTTTAATACAAATCTGAAAGGTCCTGTTTGCTTAAATCAGATTGAAAGGTTAGGCAGTTAAGATTTGACAGCTGAGGTGAAATCTTAGCTGTCAGATATTAACTGGTTTAAAAGACAAGTGTTAAATGTGCAGCGGAATAATAAGTGTTGAAATAATGTAAAAACAAGTGAATGGTGTAAGTGTGTGTAGATGTGTGTGTGTGTGTTGTGTGATAGTACCAAATGAACACAAGGAATTTTAAGGTGGTTCAGAGTTCACTCCTCCTACGTCCACCCTCACTGTCAACCTTGACAAGTGAGATCAATCCACTTAAATCTAGTTCCCTTTAAGATTTACAAAGGATTGGTTAGGCAAGTTCCTTGAACTTCCTCTTCCTAATAAGTATAGTCTATTAGGGGTTTTGCCTGTTACAAAGCAAATTACAATATCACTTAAAGTCAGTCTTAAGTGATTTACAACTTTAGTTTATACACCTGAATTCAGTTACAAGTGTCTCAGATCGTTTAGAATGTTGGTTGCAGGGTTTGCAGGTGTGGAAGGTTGAAGAAGAGGGTGTAAAGATTGTGTGTGTTTGGGGTGGTTTCTTCAGTCTTGAGGGTTTCCTTTTATAGGCTGGAATATAGCCGTTGGAGGAGACAAAGGAGTAAATGCAAATGGGTGGAATAGGGTTTGCATTTAGAGCTTTGATGACTGGATAATACCAGGCTGTAATCTGCAACCATTTTATGTAATCTTCATGGATATGAGCCGGCAACATCTGTATGGAGAGATTGGGCAAGGCACATCTTGATCATCTCAGGAATACTTCATTGCTGCTGCTGTTGAAGATCATAGCTGTCAGAGGGTTAATTGCTAAAAAACTCTGTTACTTCAGGAAATGATGGATTGATATGCATTTTTGATGCGTGCTTCAGGGTACCAACATGGATCTTTCCTTTATAAGGATTTTAAATGTCACTAATATGTAATAAGTCTTAATCATTTATAAAATTTAAAATAAAGATTAAGTAAATATATTACCTTGGAATTTTGACAACATTACAAACTGTAAAATTAATACAACTTGGTCTTTCGCATCTTCGCGTCTTTTGTCAATATACTATTTTAGTTCATCTCTATACGACTCCCATAAAATGCAAGACAACTCCATTCCACTTCCAAAATGAGAGAATATAATTATATAATAAATATAATTAAAATTGTTCACAAATTTATTATTTATCATTTAAATAATCAAGTATATGATATATTTACATCACATACTCATTATCAATCAGCTGAATATCCAACTTTCTAGCACCGATTTTCTGCACATAGTCAAAATCTCCGAGAGGTAAAATGACCCCACCAATCACATCTAGCAAATAAAAATTCCATGTTAGTAAATATCATAATTGATTTAAGAGTAAAAGAAAAAAAATGACATGTGAGGTACAGATACCACCCACAACAAATTCCACATTTAAAGATCCAAAAGATTCGAAAGGTGTGAACTCAAAACTATTATCTGAAATGTAGATAGATGTATCGGCATTGGATACGTCGCCGAGACTAAAAGTCAATTTATATGGGTGATTAAGTTTCGCTTTTTGGTTAGGTTGAATATTTTGTTTAACCTCAAATTTTGAAATCTTTAGAACTCTCCCTTCTTCAAACATATTCTTCAATTTGGGCGGCAAGCTACTTGGGACACTAGCCTGAATTTTAGATCCCTAAACAAAATATAAAATATTATTAATAAAATAATATGAGTATTAAAATTATTAAATGTTAATCGCATTAAACATTAGGAAAGATATGGAAGTTAATTAATAAAATATATTGCATGCTTATTAACTAATATCATCTCGATAGACATTTTTCCGGATCATTCCTTCTGCTTCCATTTGCGTAAAATACGGACGTTAATGCTACAGAGTCTAGCTCTCTTATCAATTGATTTGATAGCAATCATTCAACTTGTTGCCATTATCTGTTATTTAAATTAAATACATGAAATAATATGTTTGGTAAATATTTAACAACCGACATTTTGGGTTAACAAAATACATCAAGTGAGATATGCATATGTGGGTTTACAACCGTTATACCGACCAATGAAGCAAACTGTTGTGTAAATACACAGTATTTATATACTGTATAAAACATCTACATGACCAATACATGAAAAAAAGAATAAATACACTGAACCTTATCAGTTATAACATGAGAGAAAAAGATAATCCTAAAGCAAATTTACATCCTTATTCATTCCAAAAACCTTTAAACAATACATGGAAAAAGAATGAACACACTGAACGTCACCAGTAATAACATGAGAGAAAAAGATAATCATAGGTGTTAGACTGCAAAGGAAAATATTATAGTGGCTTCTCAGCATTCTAAATCAAATTCTTGTGAGATTTTGTTGAGTAAATGACTAGCGCGTGATACACAAAACTCTAATCACCTACCAAGTCAAAGTCAATTTTATCTGGACATAAGTTACAGGCAGGTTACTCCGTGCACAATATTCTAATTTTTTACTCCCTCTTTTCACCCAAAAAATCCTATTAAAAAGCCAATGTTCGAAGGTATACCATGATAAATAGTGCGCGTGAAAGTCATCACTCTTTCTATGATAGCCAACTTGCTTATTTCATATACAAGGTGTATACTCGAAACATCATGGAAAGTATAAAATCTAAATATTGTTATGGGTCTCTTAAAATAGGATGTCCAGATGATGAAAGTATTACCGTAGCATCTTTGAGCGGAAATGAGGGAATATTTGACACGTACGGTGGTAACTGTTAATGCTTGAGAACATAAATATATATCTTGATTTGTAGGAGAATGAATACACTGAACGTCATTGGTCATAACATGAGAGAAAAAGATAATCATATGTGTTAGACGTTTCTAGTGATATCCTTGGACTTTTGGATACTTGCTATAAAACCATTGTGTTTTTTTGTCGCTTAATTTTTTCATTTAATCATTAATTATAATATACATTCTCCGTTCCAATATACGTGTCAATTTTTTAAGCATTTAGATTGGTACACATGAAATACTATAAAGTCTATAGCATATTCAAGCGATAAATTAATCAGGGCTCAACAATATTTGAACATATTTGCATAAGAAAAAGATTTGTAGAAGAAAAAGATTGGACGTGACTATGCTGACCGATAGATGCAAAAGTTGGAGTCAATGAAAAAAATAAGGAATTGAATTACCTGTATGTGTCACAGGAGATAAGAAGATGAAGAAGAACAGATTTGCAAACAAAAAAGATTGGAGTATAAAAAAGAGATTTACCCTAAGATGTCTTGAATATATCTGCAGGAGAAAAAGAAAGATGGAGGCGGGTACTTTGGTGAGAAAAAAGAAGGAAATATAATGGTAGGTTTGTTTAAATTTGAAATATTAAAATCGAAAAATAAAAATAAGATTGATATTTGGATTAAAATCTGGGCAAATCTCCTATAAATCTGGCGTGTAATTTGAGATTAAATCTGATTGGAATTCAAATTCCTGATTGTTAGCTGATATATATTGTAATTGTGTATATATTTTCTTGTATAGATTATTAGGATTCATGTAATTGCGTATATATGATTACTGAATCATTACAAAGGGATGTTTGGATTAAAATCCGGGTGAGTATCCTAAAAATCTGGCGTGTAATTTGGGATTAAATATGGGTGGAATTCAAATTCTCTTCTTGGTGTAATTCGAAATTTATAATTTAAGTAAATATAATTACTAATTACTATGTAAAATTAAATGAATTAAAATTAGATAAAAGGTAGACTTAAATACCGAATGAGAAGCCGCCACATGGAATTCTACGTCTTAATTCCACGTGGCAGGCTGTGTGCATCAAAATTTCTTCTATTTTAATAGATTATATAGATGGTATTTCTACAACTATGAATCCAAATCTATACTATAAGTATTTTAAAGTAGGCCAAATGCAATAGGGTGATTATACGTCAGCATGAAGAGGTGATTTTTGATTACCCAGCCTCCCACATCACATACCCTTTGCTATTCCGTTGCTGAGCTGTTTTTCTGCAAATAGCTATACATATTAGGTCAAATGAGTAGGTACTTACTAGGTTCATATATAGGGTTTAAATCTGAAGTTTACTTCTAATGGTGAAAAGTTCAAGCTACTTATTAACTTATTAATATATCTAATCATATGTTACACTTCAGTAATGAAAGATTATTATAAGAAGTATTAAAGTTCTTGAACTAGAAAAGTGCTATTTAAACTTTGTTTTGACAGTTGATATATGAGTAGGTGAATTGTTTTCTTACATTGAATTAAATCTTTGTATATTCTATTGTATAATTATGAGTGTATATATATTGTATTATGTAATAGTCTTTACGTGTATAAGCTAATATATGACATGTGATCTCTATACATTGAATAGTATAATGAATGGTTATTTATTTAAAGTGATGCATGGACTATAATTATTACGTTGTATTCTAGATGTATGCAGGAAATTTGCTTTAATGGTTTTAGTATAGGCACTACTAGAAACAGGGGTTTTACCGACGGACTTATTCCGTCGGTAATACCGACGGAAAAAACTATTTACCGACGGAAATTAATTTTCTTTTACCGGGAATTTTTTTTTAAAATTTTCGTTTTGTCCGTCAGTAATGGATTAAATTCCGTCGGTATAACCGCTGTTCGTCGGTAACAAAGGACTATATATATTGAAATTTTTTCCATTTTTATTACGCCTTCTCAGTTCGCAAACAAATGCCCTAGGTCTCTGAACACGCCGTCGCCGCCGAGCCAGAAATTTCGCCGTTCGCCGTCGCCGTCTCCCTCGCCGGTAAGCTCTCTTTCTCTCTCTCAATCCCTTTCTCTCTCTCACTCGATTTCTCTCTCTCTCTCTCTCGTAGTCACACACACACAACACAAACAAACAGCCATTCGCCGTCGCCGTCTCCCTCGCCGGTAAGCTCTCTTTCTCTCTCTCAATACCTTTCTTTCTCTCACTCGATTTCTCTCTTTCAATTTTATCTGTTTTGTATGATTCATAAATGTCTGCGTATCTATTATTTTGTAGAACAACTTATTCGGATATTTTTTAATTTGGTTGGTAGATTTTGAGATATTATAAAGTTTAGAAAATTGTGTGTTTTACTGGATCGTTATAATCCGTTAAATCATATTTCCAAGTTAACGAGACTTTCCAAGACTCTCCTGATCATTCTTAATTTAAAAGTGTATTAAAAACACCTTCGAATACGTTAAAATATCACTCTTCCAAAAATACGCAATTTCCAGGACTTTTCGGGACTGTTTCGACAATTATTCGAACAGTTATTTAAAAAAGGGTCAAAACATGGTTCGACGGACAAAAAAACCCTTACTTAACGGCTAAGTAAGACACATGTCACGCATGCATGAGGCCTCGAGTCAAATCAATCCAATCCAAGGCCGGAAAAGACCAAAATACCCTCAAATCAAGGACGGCCGGCCTCTTTTGCAGGATCGCCCATCAGTCTCATCATATTTTCAAATACCCAAAAAGCCCTCAAACTTGAAGGACTGGCCAGCTGGCCTATTTTTCACCTTGAAAGTTTCTATAAATAGCAGCCTCCTCTTTCAGTTTTGATGAAAGTTTAACCCCCCTCCTCCATTGCCTCGATTCCAGCAGCCAAAACCCCTCCGTAAGCCCCAAAACACCTCGATTTGCGTGAAAACAACGTTTTTCAAGCATAACACGAGCCAAACACGATCCAAACACCTTTTCAAACACCTTTTCGTATCCAACATACGATATTTTGAGATATAGAGTCAAAACCGAGCCATTGGTAACACTCTCACTCTCAATCTCCCGTTTTATCCTTTTTACGCGTCTTACGCTATTTCTGATCCGATCAAAATCTTCAAAATGTAGACAAAATGCTGTCTAGGGGTCTCAAAGTGATCCTCTCTCTATCACTTTTCTCATTCGAGAAAAGTGATTTAGGGTTAAAACGGAGATCTTGACCCATTTTTATCTATTATGTCATTTACCTTCCGAACCGTTTGGTTCGTCGATCGTCATTTCTATCGTCTGATCCGTTTGGTTCGTTGATCGTTATTTACCGTCCGGATTGTTTGATCCGTCCATATTGTCATTTTAATAACGTTCTTTACAGTCCGAACTGTTAGGTTCGTTGATCGCGTCTTTTACCATCCGAACCGTTTGGTTCGTTGATACCGTCAATTCAATACTGTCATTTACCGTCCAAACCGTTTGATTTGTCATTCGTATTTACCTTTAACATCCGAGTCAAGAAATTGCCTTGTCGATCGTCGTTTTCTTCACTATCATCTTTATCAAAAAAAGGGTAACGTTATAACACCCAGTTCAAAAAATCAAACTCCTTCCTTTCCCGTCGTTTTGTCAAAAAAGGGTAACGTTATAATGCCCGACTCATTTTCAAAACCAGCCATTCAAACTCATTTTCAAAAACTCCCATTCAAACTCAAATTCAAGTTTGTCATTCAAACTCATTTTCAAGTAACAAAAACACACACACATACACGCACAATTTTTGAGAAAGGTAGAAAGACTCGTTAATACGAGGCGTTTCGGGTGATCTCAATTTTACTCTTCCCGAAACGTAATGTGACCTCCGAACCTAACAATCTCTGTTCAAACAACTTTTTCCTAAGTTTTGGCTCCTAATTAAAACGATCTCCTTTCAAACAGTCTTTTCCTAAGTTTTGGCTCCTAATCAAAACGATCCTTTTTCAAAATTTTGGCTCATAATCAAAATGGCGTTGTGACTCCTCTTTTCCCCGTGAAATAAAAAAATCGCTCGCCGCCCTCGCGATCCGGGTAATTTCAATTAGGTTCATGCAGCAAACATTTCCCAAAAACTTATCAGCCACAAACAATCGTTGATGAGAATGGCTATTATGTATATAGGAGGAGGGATATAGGAATATCAGTGGAAAAAAACAACATCAAATTGGATAATAGGTATGTCACGGCCTATAACAGATATCTTCTCGGTTAAGCATCAAAGCCATGTTAATGTTGAAGCATGTAACAACTCTAAGGCCATCAAGTACTTATTCAAGTATGTTACTAAAGGACCAGATAGAGCTATGGCAATTTTAGAATCGTCTTCAAATGGAATGGGAACGTCAATAGAGCAGCCTCAAAATGAAAATGATGAAATAAAAATGTTCTTGGATTGCCGTTATATATCAGCATGTGAAGCGATATGGCGCATTTATGAATTCCCAATTCATTATTGACGCCCAGCTGTTGAAAGGCTTTCCTACCACCTAGAAAATGAGCAAATGTTAATTTTTAATGATAATGACTCCTTGCCAAAAATTATCAACGTGGAGAAGTCTACTAAGACAATGTTCACTAAATGGTTTGAACTCAATAAAGTCGATAGTGAGGCAAGGTCTTTAACATATGTTAAAATACCTACTCGGTACGTTTGGAAAGCTGGAATTTACACTTGGTCAAAAAGGAAGTCTGGAAAGTGTATTGGGAGGTTGACATTTGCGCATCCGATCTCGGGCGAAAGATACTACTTGCGTATGTTGTTAAATATATTTGAAGGACCTGTTTCTTATGAAGAAATTATGTCCATGGATGGAATCGTCTGTGACACTATGAAGCAGGCCTGCTACATGCGAGGGCTTTTAGCAGATGATAGAGAATGGCACGATGCATTGTCCGAAGCATTTTACTGGGCATCTAGTCCAACAATGAGAGATCTTTTCCTTACTATATTACTCTTTTGTGAGGTTTCTGATGTTAAAAACTTTTGGGAACATAATTGGACCAAAATAAGATGACATTCTCTTATCCACGCGAAGAATATTACGTGTCCCAACTCTCATACTTGCGGAGAATGAACTCAAGAACCTTACCTTAGCGAGTTGCAAAAATATTTATTAAAAAATGGTCGATCTCTAGAAGATATAGATGGAATGCCTCTTCTAGAAAAACACTACTTGATCGGTTAAAAAATAGATTAATCGTAGAAGTACCGAACTATGATGTTCAAGTGTTAATGGAAGAACACCAAGTTTGAAGTCCTCCTTAAATAGTGAACAACTGCAAGTTTATAACAAGGTCATTGCGATGTTGAAAATAAAGAGTCAAAGGTTTTTTTCTTATACGGTTATGGTGGAACCGGTAAGACATATTTATCTTGGGCCATAATGAGTAAACTAATATCGCATTCGCAAATTGTTCTAGCCGTAGCATCATCGGGTAATTTCTAATTTTTTTATAATTATATATGCCTGATGACCTTGAAAAATTAAACATAAAATAGTTTTTTTTTTAAACCTAAGAAAATATATCTTCTACCTATTCACATACATAAATTGTTGTCTTAAAGGCATAGCTGCATTGCTACTTCTAGGCGGACGAACTGCACATAGCAGATTCAGAATTCCTCTAAACGTCACTGAGAATTCTACATGCACAATCAAGCAACGTACGCAAATCGCAGAACTTATTCGGAAAGAAAGTTTAATTATATGGGATGAGGCACCTATGGATGCTAAATACGCATTTGAAGATGTGGATAAAACATTGAAAGATATTTTGCGTAACACTGACTCATACAATAGTGAAAAAGCATTTGGTGGTAAAACTGTTTTACTTGGCGGAGATTTGCGACAAATTCTTCCTGTTATACCGGGAGGCACAAGAGCTGACATAGTTAATGCGTCCTTGAATAGTTTTTACATTTGGAATGAATGCGAAGTTTGTGTCTGAAAGGTCCTGTTTACTCTAAATCAAATTAAAGGTTAGACAGTTAAGGTTTGACAGCTGAGGTGAAATCTTAGCTGTCAGAGGTTAACTGGTTTTAAAGATTGGAGTTAAATGTGCAATGAATAAAAGTGTTTGAAATAATGTAAAGACAAGTGAATAGTGTATGTGTGTGTATATGTGTGTGTGTGTTGTGTGATAATACCAATTGAACACAAGGAATTTTAAGGTGGTTCAGAGTTCACTCCTCCTACGTCCACCCTCACTGTCAACCTTGACAAGTGAGATCAATCCACTTAAATCTAGTTCCCGTTAAGATTTACAAAGGATTGAATAGGCAAGTTCCTTGAACTTCCTCTTCCTAATAAGTACAGTCTATTAGGGATCAAGCTCTAATCTGAGCTATTCTCACTACCCACTTAAAGTCAGTCTTAAGGGGTTCTTACAAATCAGTTTATACACCTGAGATCAGTTACAAGTGTCTTAATATTGTTTTGATTGTTGGTTGCAGGTTGAGAAGGTTTGGATGCAAGGTTTGTAGAAGTTGGGTGTGTGTAAAGACAGGGGGTGAGTCTTCAGTCTTGGAGAGTTCCTTTTATAAGCTAGGAAATAGCCGTTGGAGGAGACAAGGAGACAAGGGAGTGAATGCATGTTGGAGTTGCATTTAGGGCCTTTGTTGACTGGAGAATACATTAGCTGGAATCTGCAACCAGGCATGTGATTATTATGAAGATGAGCTGGCAACATCTGTATGGAGAGATTGGGCAAGGCACATCTTGGTCATCACAGGATTTCTTCATTGCTGCTGATGTTGAAGATCATAGCTGTTGAGGGATGAAGTCTTTCTTTGTGGAGAGAACCTTAGCTGTCAGAGCTAAGTTCTTGATCTAGAAGGTTTAGGCAATATGTAAAGTATCATACTACACATGTAATTAGATACATTAATGTATATGAGTGGTTTTTAGTGATATCTTTGTGGGATGATTGAATCATAGCTGTCCAGTTGATATTTATAGAATTGCAGATTGAAGTTGAGGGCTTAGTCTGTCCAAGGTCATATGTTATCTTGGTGTCGGATAACATATGATATATTTCTTTGTCAAAACCTATGGTAACTATGTGGCTTACATAGTTAGGTCCTAACAATTTCCCCCTTTTTGGCAAAGTAATATATCTAATAAAGATATAACACTGCAAGATACTCAAGAATGAATATACCAATGAAGATGAGAACAATCTTCTTGATTCAATCAAGCGAGTTTTTAAAACAAAACATATTATCCAAAATAAACAATGTTTAAAAGCAGAATTAAAGGTAGGGATTTAAAAGAGGACTTATCCAAAAAAAAAAAACATAACATTTTCTTAAGAAAATTCATCTCTTTCTCTTCTTGCCGCAAGGATCTCCTCTCTTCGCAAGTAGCACTCTCTTCATCTTGTCCTCAACACCTCCGTAGTACATCTCATTGTTCCATTCCCAGCTCATCTCATCATCATAGGTGAAGGTTTGGTTTTGCCTTTCCTTGAGAACACTTTGGACAAGGGCTCTTCATCATTTCTCAATCTCATAGTACCCCATAAGGGAGCCTTCTTTGGTTTTGAGCTTTGACCCCTTGTTCCTGCAAATAGGTTAGAAAAGAAGGGGTTTGATTGAAGAGTGATGGGTTGTTGAGTTTGAGGTGGATCGCTTGAGACAGTGAGAACAAGAGAGGTTAAGAGTTGATGCTTTGTTTCATCACAGGAGCACTATCTTCATCATCACTTGACACAATAACATTTGGAGCAAAGACCAGAGGCTCTTTTTCCTGTGTTCACAGCTTCTTCATCGTATTCAATGGCCTTTCTTTTGGAGGCCTTCCTCTCGCATTTTGACACAGTTGAGGCTTCCAAAATGTGTCTCATCTTGGTTATCATTGACCTTGTAAATCTTTGCATGTCTGTAATGGTCACATGATATGGGGGCACAAAAGTTGAAGGATTGATGTTTGGAGGGAGGTTGGATTGGAGAGATCTTGTGTTTAGGGGGATGAAAGAAGAGGGTACTGAAGATGAAGGGGGAAACATAGCTCCGAGCTTGGTCTTGTAATGACAAGCCATGATAATGGATTTATTGAGGCAAATCCTCCAATACATTTCTTTGGCAAGCTCAATACAGGGCATACACCAGGGATGAAGGCATATAAATGCATTCATTGATATTTGAAGAGAGGAGCTGGGAGAACAACATTTCCCAATCTATTATGGTAGAGATATCCATGAAGTTGGGTAGTAAGGGGGCTTTGTGAAAGAAGGAGTTGGGAAGAGCTATTCTGTACTTTTTCCATTCCTCATGGGCAAACACTATGAGGCCACATCTATTCCTTGCATGAATCATAATGGAATTTTTGCTTAACGGCCAAGGATTGGAGACTAGGTGAGGATTGGCAATTTCAGGAAATGGGAAATATCCTTCAATCTTTGGTGGGCAGCCATGATAGAGGGGAAGGAAAAGTCAATGTCACAATCTAAAATCCAAGGTTCACAAGTAGGAAGGATTTCAGATTCAAGGGAGGGATCAACAGTTTCTTGGTTTTGATCAGTCTCACTAGGTTTAAATTGAGATTCTTGACCGATTGAGGTTCGGGATCAAGAATGGGTTGAGGTTCGGGCCAGGAATGGGTTCGGGAGCGGGAATAGGTTCGGAGTTCGGGAATGGGTTCGGTGTGAATGGTTTCGAGTTCGGGAATGGTTACTTTCTTGGCCAAATCTCCGTGTTTGATAAGTTTCAAGGCTTTTTGGGTTTCTTCCTCTGTTAGCACTTGTCTTAAGTAATAGATAACAGCAGTGGACATGCATGGGATCCTCTAAGGAAAGTCCTTCGAAGCCTTGAAAATGTTTTCGTGGATGGGGGAAGGATCCGAGGGACCGTCGAGAGGGAGATTCTTGACTTGAGAGAGGGATAGGCTGTCGAGAATGGGAGGACATAGGGCTTTTATTCCCCCTTAACAGAGGCTCATCCTTTTCGTAGCTAGAGCTATTCCCCTATCTTTTTCAACACTTGGCTCATTTGGACTAATGTTAGAGGGATTAAGATTTAGGATGCCTTGAGCCACGAGTCATGAGGTGAACTAGATTGGTCTTTGGATGAGGATGGTTGAGGAGTGGTTGGTTTCAACTTTTTGGATGGGGAGCATTTTTATCTGTTTTTCTCTTCCTAGAGAAAGTGCGAGAGTAGGAGAAGGCTTAGAGATTACCTTGGATGGGGTTTCGGCACTTGAGACAACCTTAGGCTGTCGAGAGATGAAGCCTCCATAGCATCCCAGATGATGTCCAACCTTAGGTCCTCACTTCCATTAGTGACTCGGCAACGGCTCTTCTCATATCTTCATCAAACTCATCACCTTGAGCTTCACCGGCATACACGGCATCGGGGATTTCTTCTTCTTCACCATCATACTCATCAATATCCTTGAAGATAGGATCGGCGGAGTCTCTTCCTTTGTCGGCATGTTCCTCGGCTACCATCTTTCCTTTGTCGGTTTCTTGAGTACTTTCTTGCTCAACAGCCTATCTCCTCTTGAATTTGCTTTCCTTTACTAAGCTTCTTTCCCTTTCCTGTTTTCTTCATCTTGGCTAGGCTTTTTCTTCTTTTGATTTTGGCTGGAGAAGTCTCTTGAGCTCTTTCTTTTATGACAATACCTTTGTCATGCTTTCTCTTGGATCTTTTATCATTCACCATGTTTACCAATCCCTGCCATATCTTCATATCCTTCTCAGTTTTCTCTTTCAATCTTTGAGAGGCTTCATCAAAATTCTCGAGAGAGTTTGTCCCCAAGCTCTAATTTCTTCTTGCCCTTCAGTTTGAAGGTGCTCAAGTTGAAGCTTCTGGTTGATACTAAAGCTGCAGACTCAAGCCACTCATCCTTAAGAGGAGGATTCAACCTAGGAATAATATGATGGAGAATTCCACTCATGAATCTGAAATTGTTCATCCTTGGATTTTGTTTCTTGTATTTCCAAGGAGAGGGAGATATGGCTAATTGAAAGTTGTGAAGTAAGGCAACACTCCAGTTAACTTCTTTGGTTATCAAACTTAGGGCTTGCTTCCATTCATTGGGACTTATTTGATCAAATGATGACCCTTTCCATCAAACCCTTTGATTACAACATCCATTAGGGTTGATTTGAACAAATCAAGGTCTTTCTTTTTGATTGGTTTGTCCTGAGCCAATAGATAATTGCGGCTTGGTTTGTCAAAGAACCTTTTGTAGAAGGGTTCCGGGTTGTTGTCTTTCCTATTCCAGAGATTTGAAATACCATTGCTTTTGATGGGAATGTTGTAAACCTTGGACACAATCTTGGGGGTCACATTGATTTCAGTACCTTCAATGATGGTTTTGATTGCCCCAGATGATTGTCTTTCTCCTTTCATAAAAATTTCTCTACACTGGCTTCTCATAAATAGGAGGTTGAGCTTCCATCATATTGCGAGAGATGATTGGATTCCAAGAGTTCTTTGATGAGAGCTCCAACATTGTGCTCATAGAACTCGGGTTTGATGTAGTATCCATGGGCTTCGGGGTAAGACATGATTGAACTTGGAACGAGAGAGTTTTTAGGGTTTATGAGAAAAACGAGAGGGAATTAAAAGATGAATTTGGAAGGGAGAAGAGTGATTGTTTAGCGAGGGATTAAATCGCAAGGTTTAAATGATAGTTTTGATATGGGGATTGGTGGAGTTCAACGGCTAATACGTGGAGTTCTTGCAACGGTTAAAATTTTGCATTTAAGAGGAAGGCTGTTCATGAACGGTGATATTTGTCTCCACTCATTACTTGTACAATAACTTCCCATAAAACATGGGAGTTATTTCCGTACACAAAGGCGAAATTTCGAGTGAATAAACGAGACATTAATAGATATATGTTAGTGGCAAGTTCCAAAACATCCTCGATTTGGCAAGAACCAAATTCATAGGTATCGGACTTAATTACAAGCCAAGTCTATTTTGAATGATCATTGCCACTAATTTGGTGGCGAATTTGGCTATATAAGGAAATGATTCGAGATGAAGAAATTTACCAAATTCATTTCATTCATAGAGAAATGGGAAGACTTGTTTCAAAGTTCGATCTAGCAAAATGGCTAAGGCGCAAAGAGACTTGTTTTTCAAAGTCCAAGGGTAGATGAAACAAGAGAGGCAAGGTTTGAGAGGGAGTTTACGTCATATAGGCTCCAAGCGATATAGGTTTGGAGCGGGAGGTGGATCAAATACTCAAAGATGATCCCAATAAGGAGGAAGAGATGAAGGAGAGAGAGATAAGAAGAAAGTTTTGGGAGGAGGAGAGATTAGCACTTTTGGAAGGTGAGGAAAATAGGTTAAGAGAGAGCAAAAGGTAAGGGTAAGGCTAAGATAGTTGAAGGGGAACCGGTGATCGACGGCTAAGGTTAGGCGTCAAGAAAGGAGAGAGAAGGAGAGTCAAGTAGGCCGAGTTAAGGACAAAGTTGAAAGGGTTTATACCTTGGGAGAGCTAGTGAAGCTTGACGGTGATGAAAGGATTAAGGTTGACACAAAAATTGGTCAACTTTGATTTCATATTGTCAAGGAATTCATGTCACCGAGGATTCTCTAACTCTTAGCCAAACGGTTCTTGAAGGAAGCTGGAGATAACTTTGCGGGAGTGCAAAGTTCTCCTTCCAAAGTCTATATGAAGTTGTTTTCTCAATTTCTCAAGTGTTTGAGTCCAGTTTGCTCTTAATGGTGAGGAGGATGAAGGTCCTCGGTCGATCAAGCTATCATTGCACGAGGCAAGTGCAAACTCTTCGAGTACCTTCGGTTTTATCTCACCACTTAGTGAGTATCCTCCCTATAATGCGGTTGAAGAATGGTGGCCAAGGAGGGTCTGTCCTTCTTTGCGGTTCTCAACCTCTGCAATTGATCCATTCATGGAAAGGCACCCTTTGTTTGGTTGGAGAGATATGGAGATATCAAAGAGAGTGCATACCAAGCTCCGAGACATTATTCATAGTGATAGAGGATATGGGGATGATTGCTTCCAAGATCGGTATGGGATAAACGGGATTGACAGTCCTTAGTTGTCAAGGCTTTTGAGGTGCTTGTTGAGATGAGAAGGAGGGTTGATGAAGCTTTTGGTACTATGGGTTTATGGTTGTTTTTAAGATGTTTGAATTTACGTAATGTAGGAATGAAGTTTGGTTTTGATAGGTAAGAAGCTTTTGTATTGAGAAATAGGTTAGGCGTCGAGACAATGTTGTTGACAGCGGCCATAGAACATGTTTTGTTCCAATGAATAAGAGTTTTTCCCTTTGTTTTATTTTGGTAGATTAATCATGCCTAGCATTGCTCTTAACATCTCAAATCTTTTCTCATCCATAGCCTTTGTTAGGATGTCGAGACATTATTTTCGGTACACACTTTAGCAAGACTAATGTTTCCTTTTTCAACATGGTCTACGATGAAGTGATGTCGACCTCAATATGCTTTGTCTTTGAGTGTTGGACGGGTTTTTGTCATGGCAATGGTACTTGAGTTGTCACAAAAGATTGGGATGTTGGACGAGATCAATTCCAAAATCTTGTAATTGACTTTTGAGGTAAAGTATTTGTGAACAACACAAACCGGCGGCAATATATTCGGCCTCAGTTTGTTGAGGTGGCTGCTGAGGTTTGCTTTTACTTGACCATGAAATGATTCTAGATCCAATGAATTGGCATCCACCACTTGTGGACTTTCTATCTAGGTTACACCTGCATAATCGAGTCGGTGAATCCAATTAAAGAAAATGGGGATTCGGTAGGATACCACAATCCATAATCGGGGTTCCTTTGAGATATCTCGGAATTCTCTTGACGAGAGAGATGAGACTCCTTGGGATTTGCACTGAAATCTAGCACAAAGACGGACACTAAACATAATGTCGAGTCTTGAAGGCATTACATAGAGAAGGGATCCAATGTAGCTCCTGTAAAGTGTTGGATTTACACTTTGGCCATCGGGATCGGCATGAAGTTTGGTTGTGGTTGACAATGGAGTTTTAGCGGTGAAGAAGATTGCATGTCAAACTTTTTGATCATGTCCCTTGTATATTTAGCTTGGTTGATGAATATTCCTTCCTCCATTTGCTTGACTTGAAGGCCCAAAAAGAATGTAAGCTCACCAATCATGCTCATTTCAAAGCTGGTCCTTCATAATATTCCCAAATTCGGTGCACAAGTCTTCATTAGATGATCCAAAAATGATGTCATCAACATAGACTTGGATGAGCAACTGATCATCTCCATATTTTTTGATAAACAAAGTGTTATCAATATGGCCCTTGGTAAATCCTTTACCAAGGAGATATCTGGAATAGGGTGTCATACCAAGCTCTTGGTGCTTGTTTAAGTCCATATAGTGCTTTGTCCAATTTATATACATGATCGGGAAATTTGGGATGCTCAAATCCGGGAGGTTGAGAAACAAACACCTTTTCATTTAGGATTCCATTTAGAAATGCACTCTTAACATCCATTTGAAACACTTTCATTTTCTTAAATGAAGCATAGGCAAGAAATAGCCTTATAGCTTCAAGTCTTGCAAGCGGTGCAAAAGTCTCATCATAATCAATGCCTTCTTCTTGTCTGTATCCTTGAGCAACCGGTCTAGCTTTGTTTCTTATTACAACACCCTCTTCATTCATTTTATTCCTAAACACCCATCTTGTTCCTATGACGGTTTGGTTCTTTGGCTTAGGAACAAGCTTCCAAACTTTGTTTCTTTCAAATTGCTCTAGCTCTTCCTCCATTGCTTCTATCGATGCAGGTCTTGAAGAGCTTCATTTATCTTTTTGGGTTCAATTTGGGAGATGAAGGCACTCAATAGAGAGTCAAGAACAGGCATGTTAGGTGGTATGTCCATTTTGTGTATAGGCGGATCTATATAGATGTTTTTGTTTGGAGGGATAATGTGGGTAATTATTTCAGGAGTTGAGGAATTGATTGAGAGGAGTTGTTATCGGATTGGATAGGGTCTTCTTCAAGGGGATTTTGATTTTTGGATGAAGGAAGGTTAATTGATGCATCATGGTATCGAGATGCACCTTTCTTTGTTGAGAGAGGTTTCATGGGTGTCGGGCAAAGTTGATTGTTTATTTGTGTCTCTGGGCACTATATAGGGAAGGGAAGGTGAATCTTCTTCGGGGATGAGACAAGAGGGGTCATGAGCAGGAGAAACCTCGGGAAGGTTATACGAGTTGCCCACGGCTTCATCAAAATCACATAGCTCGGTGTGACTTTGGTCATTATTTTCATCAAAGTCTACATGAATTGATTCCTCTACAACAAGTCTTCTTTTGTTGTAAACTCTATAGGCTTTGCTTGTATTGGAGTATCCAAGGAAAATTCCTTCATCACTCTTTGAATCAAATTTGTCAAGATTATTTTTCCCATTGTTGTGTATGAAACATCTACTTCCAAAGCCATGGAAGTATGAAATGGTTGGTGTTCTTCCATTCCAAAGTTCATAAGGAGTCTTGGAGTGAAACTTGTTGATGAGGGTTTTGTTTTGAACATAGACGGCGGTGGTTCTTGCTTCACCCCAAAAATATTTGGGAAGGTTGTGTTACGACGGCATAGACCTTCTTTGCCTCACAAATTGTTCTATTCTTTCTTTCTGCAACTCCATTTCTTTGAGGAGTTCTAGGAAGCGAGAAAAGTTATGCTCAATCCCTTTTTGATCACGGTATTCTTCAACACCGGTGTTCTCAAATTCCTTACCATGATCGATCTAATTTTGATGATGGATAAACTCTTTTGGTTTTGAATTTTATTGAACAATTTGACAAGTTGTTCCAAAGTATCCTTTTTGGATTCAAGGAGGATGATCCAAGTAAATCTAGTGTAGTCATCAACTACAACAAGAGAGTATCTCTTTCCACCAAGAGATCTAGTTCGATAGGTCCAAAAGGTCCATGTGAAGAAGTTGAAGAGGTTTAGAGGTATCTAGTCTGGTTTTGGCGGTGAAGGAGGTTTTCTTTTGTTTTCCACATTGACAAGCTTTGCATAACTTGTCCTTTTTGAAGGGTATTTTGGGTAGGCCTTTTACTAGGTTGGAGTTGGCTAGTTTTGAGATGCTTTTTAGGTTTAGGTGAGCTAATCTTTTGTGCCATAACCAAGACATGTCGGATTATTTGAAGGAGAGAAGGCAATGGGCATACGAGGAATCCACAATTTCAAGGTTTAGACGGTAGAGATTGCCTTTTCTTATTCCGGTGAGGATTGATTTGTTGTTGACATCCTTGACAATGCGGTGGTTCTTGGAACATTCAACATGATATCCCTTATCACAAATCGACTAAGGCTAATCAAATTGTGCTTGAGACCTTCTACATAAGATACATTAGTGAAAATAATATCTTTAGTAACAAGGTTTCTGATCCTTTGACTTTGGCTTGAGAATTGTCACCAAAAGTTACATTTGGACCATTTTTGGGGACATATTGTTGTAGCCACTCCTTGTTGTAAGTCATGTGTCTGCTTGCATCCACTTTGTCCAAGTACCATATTCCTTTCCTAGGTTCCTACAAAACAACAAAATACATTTATGGTACCCTTTATTCTTTTGGGTCCAAAGGATTAGAATTTCTTTGGTCCCCTAGCTTTGTTCATTGCTCTCTTTCCAAAGAAATCTTGGTTTAGGGCATTATAATATCCCATGATTTGCGGCATATAGGGAGTAGGAGCAATAGGTTGGGTTTGATTAAGGAATTGGTTGGGAGAAGAGAATAGATTTTGGTTATGAAGCGAGAATGGCTTGGGGAATTATGAGATGATCTAGGAGAGGTATTGTGTTGGGCATGGTTTCTTCCATTAGAGAATGGCCGAGTTAGGTCTTTGAGGTTTGGCATATGAGTGATGATCATAGAATCTTTCTTTGTCTTGGAGACCTCATTTGTTCACCATATCTTATTTGTCTAGGGAACCTCTGCTGTCCACCATGTCTTGGTTGTCTAGGAGACCTCTGTTTGTCTGTCATGTCTTGGTTGGTTCTCCTTAATTTGCTCCTTGATTCCTTTCTTTTGCCATATGTATTTACCTTTGCTTGCTTGTTCTCCTTTTCCTTTTGATTGTTTTAGAATGGCTATATGATTTTTGTCGGTGTGAGTGGGGCTATGCGGAGTTGATACGTCGGTGTGGTGGAGCTAGCTTCATCCATTTTCCTTTTCCTTAAGATCTTCCTTGGTTTGGATAGGATAAACATTTTCTTGGACTTTGACATAGTTCATGCTTTCAAGAACCATTTTGTCAATTGCCCTTTCATCGGTAAGAGGGGTATAAGTGTACATAGTAGGGTTGTTAGCTCCAATTCTGATTTGTCACTTGGGAGTCTTTGGTTGTAGCTAAAATGGGTCAAGGCTTCTCCAGAGCTATTCCGGGTTTTAAACTTCTTTACGAAGGATTCATTTTCCTTTTCAAGATTGATATTGGTTTCCGGAAGTTTGGAATTCATAGGTGTCGAGATCTTCATTGGCTTTTTCAAGCATAAGGTTTTGGACTTTCGGACCTTGATTGGCTTTTTCAAGGTTCTCAATGGTTTTACTTTGGGATAGATTGTCGGTGAAGTAATGAAGCAAAGCCGAGTTTGGTGTCTTTTTATTTGAATTAATAAAGAAATCTTGACTAATTGTTTAAATTCTTCATTATTTAAGGTATTAAATTGAGGTACTGTTTTAGTTCCTCGGCAACGGCTAAGGCTTCAAGATCCTCTTCATTGTGCTGAGTCTTCATCATCTCCGGCCATCAAGCATATCATTGCTTCTTCTCCTTCACTTTCGAGTCACTGTACTCACATTCCTCATCACGAACTTGGATGAGTCGGCAATCAATACTTGCTCTTTATTCTTCTCATTCTTCTTCTTTGTGCAATTGTAGCGATTGCATCTTGAACTATGAATTATCTCTTTAGAGTATGAGAATTTCTTAGGCTGTCGACTTTCCCTAGGTTTCCTTGGTTCGGGACAATCGGAGGAGTAATGTCCAAGCTTCTTACGGTTGAAGCATTCAACTTTCTTTTTAGGGTTCTCTTGATCGAGGTGGATGGGCTATAGCTTCTCTCAAAGGACTTCTTATGTGCTTTCAAGGTGTTTCGACGGCCATGGATATGAGGCTTGGTAGATCTCCTTGGGAGAGGTTATTTGAGGGAAGGTTTACTTTTTGGAGGGAGAGAAGAACCATAGAATCAATATCTTGTTGGGTAATTGGTTTTGGGTGGTTTCTTGGGCGGCTAAGGCAAGAGTTTGTGAGATGGAGGGAACGAGGTTGAAGTTTTATCATTCCTTCTAGTTCATATGCTTCAAGTTTACCAAAGTATTGTTCAACGGTCATGGTGCTCCATTCGAGCCTTCTCTTATTGGCAAAGCTACCTTCTCATATTCTTGAGGAAGGTTAGAGTATATTTTTAAGACACAAGTCTTGGTTCTCAAAAGTTTTACCATGATCGGCAATGGATCTTACCAAGTCTTCAAACCTTGGTTTTGCGGCACTTACTTTCTCACCGGGGTAGAATTTGAAGTTGTCAAGTTGTCTAAGAAGATTGTATAGGTTTTGTGTTCTAACACTAGTGTGTTTTTGGAACTTGGTATGAATGAGTTCCCAAGCGGCCTTTGCGGTTGGCTCCTTGGCAATTTCTTGAGCAAGAGAGTCATTGACACTCTTTTGGAGTATGTTCTTGACTTTAAGGTTAGCACTAACAAGTTGCCTTTACGAATCAGTCCAGAATTCGGGAGATTTAACTTTGCTAGGTCCACCATTTGTATCAACAGATACGAGGATATGTGACTTCATTTTCAAGGGCAAACCAGTTCCGGATCTTGTTGGCATCAAGGTAAGTTTTGATTTTTGATGCATAAATTTCAAATGATCCACAGTCATCAATGTGGGGAATGTCTTTCTCATTATTTCTTCTTGGTTGAGGCATGGTGGGTTGGTAGTTGATCCTTCACAAGTTGTTAGACTTTTATGTGTGAAGACGCTCGATACCAATTGAAAGGTCCTGTTTACTCTAAATCAAATTAAAGGTTAGACAGTTAAGGTTTGACAGTGAGGTGAAATCTTAGGCATCGAGAGGTTACTTGGTTTTAAAGATTGGAGTTAAATGTGCGGCGGAATAAAAGTGTTTGAAATAATGTAAAGACAAGTGAATAGTGTATGTGTGTGTATATGTGTGTGTGTGTTGTGTGATAATACCAATTGAACACAAGGAATTTTAAGGTGGTTCGAGTTCACTCCTCCTACGTCCACCCTCACCGTCAACCTTGACAAGTGAGATCAATCCACTTAAATCTAGTTCCCGTTAAGATTTACAAAGGATTGAATAGGCAAGTTCCTTGAACTTCCTCTTCCTAATAAGTACGATCTATTAGGGATCAAGCTCTAATCTGAGCTATTCTCACTACCCACTTAAAGTCGAGTCTTAAGGGGTTCTTACAAATCGGTTTATACACACGAGATCGATTACAAGTGTCTTAATATTGTTTTGATTGTTGGTTGCGGAGTTGAGAAGGTTTGGATGCAAGGTTTGTAGAAGTTGGGTGTGTGTAAAGACGGGGGTGAGTCTTCGAGTCTTGGAGAGTTCCTTTTATAAGCTAGGAAATAGCCGTTGGAGGAGACAAGGAGACAAGGAGTGAATGCATGTTGGAGTTGCATTTAGGGCCTTTGTTATTTGGAGAATACATTAGCTGGAATCTGCAACCGGGCATGTGATTATTATGAAGATGGCGGCAACATACGTATGGAGAGATTGGGCAAGGCACATCTTGGTCATCACGGGATTTCTTCATTGCTTTGCGATGTTGAAGATCATAGCCGTTGAGGGATGAAGTCTTTGCTGTGAGAGAACCTTAGCTGTCAGAGCTAAGTTCTTGATCTAGAAGGTTTAGGCAATATGTAAAGTATCATACTACACATGTAATTAGATACATTAATGTATATGAGTGGTTTTTAGTGATATCTTTGTGGGATGATTGAATCATAGCTGTCCAGTTGATATTTATAGAATTGCAGATTGAAGTTGATGGCTTAGCTGTCCAAGGTCATATGTTATCTTGGCTGTCAGATAACATATGATATATTTCTTTGTCAAAACCTATGGTAACTATGTGGCTTACATAGTTAGGTCCTAACAGTGTCCTTACTGAAAATATGAGATTAAAACATTCAGATTTGCAAAGTAGTAGTAACTGCATGCCGTTGAGTGAATTCTCAAATTGGATTCTTAAAATTGGAAAACAACTGCATTTTTCTTTTCATTTGGTCATTGTTTATTTTGTGCTTGAATTATTCGCCTAATGTTTGAAAGGGATATTATGGTTATTTCACTGCCATATACTTGATGTTTTTAAATGTTTTGAATATTTTATTTAATCTTAAAACTATTAGCCCATTTGAAATTTTGTTGCTTTTGGGTTGGTTGTTTTAATTTGCTTCTTTCCATTTATGATTTGTATTTATTTTGTGGTAAAGTATGCATATCAATCAAGAACTAATATTGCACACAAGAAATTTTTTACCTCAGATATCAATAGATATAGATATTCTGGAATATACAAACAAACTATACCAATTCCTTAGATACAATCAAGTATATAGGGATTTATATATATATATATATATATAAGAGATGGATACATTTGTTATGAATGTATTTTCCTACAAACATTTGCATATATGGTTGTTAAAAAAAAATGATGATGAGCATGTTAGAACAAACTTCTTTTCAACATTTCAACATGTTGTACTCTCTTATATTATGATTATTCAAACGAAAGAGGTGCTAAATGATTGGGCTTTCAAGAGGGTTTAATTAATTGGGAAGAATTAAATGTGATCGGTTTAGTTCTATTTTGGTGTGCGTGTTACTTGATTTTGGCTTGAATTTTGAGGGTGATTCTGGTAACTAGTTACCAGTGGAAAGAAAAGCATTGACTACTAATGGTTTATTTTTGTGATTACATACTCCCTCCGTCCCGGAATGAATTTTTTTTGGACATTCATTTTGGGACGGAGCTGAGCAACTGGGTTCTTTTCTTGGTTTTGGATCTAAGTTTCTAAAGGAGAAGAGTTATGTTTGGAAAATGCTAATCCAGATCCTTTAGAGCACTCATTGATGATTTATTTCTGGAGGGATTTTATTTTTAAGTCTTTATTAGCAGCTTTACTAGTAACTCCTTCATGAATGTGATCTTCTTGCCTAGAAACTTTGCAAACCTGGAAGTTTAAGTAATGCACTAACAGTATTTGTTAACAAGGACCTTCATGCTTAAAGTGAAGCTCGGAAACAGAAATGGAAAATGCATAAAATGGCGTGAGAGATTGGTCAAGCTCTTGACTATTGATCTTTCTTAGGTTTGAGGATGGTTTGTGGATTGTAAATGGCAGAATGATACATGCTTGACACAAGAAAGGAGAGTAGAATGTGAAGATTTAGGGTTCTAACAGATTTGGGGGTGACGGTTGGGGGTGACCGTTAGTTTGATTACGGCATCGTTTTTATGAGTAGCGTATCAATAAGTAGATAGCGAGCTTTGAATACGCGTTCTGTCTTTAGTTGGACGATGTCGTTTCCGCTTTGCTTAGGAATCTATTCTGTTATGTTATATGTCGTCGTATTATAGAGAGAGAATGGCCGTTGTTTACCACGTGCTTTCTCTCTCCTTATGTAGCTGTAATTCGCCATTTTCATGGCTCATGGAATGTACAGAGCTTTAAGCTTCCTCTCTCTACAATTCTATTTTCTCTCTCATCTCATATTCTATTTCTCTCTAAATTCTCTTCTCACCCACTCTGTTTATTAATTTTGTATTCAATTGGATATTAATCCCAATTGTCGAAATATCATATTTGGGAATTCATTGAACTGGTCATAACAAATCTGGTATCAGAGCAGTTGAATCCACGACAAACATGGTTAATATGCGTATGGATGCAGTAGAATCAAACATCAAATCTCTAGAGGAGATATTTAATGGACTCGAAGGTGTTTTGGAATAAAAAACAGTAGAGTTAAAGGGGGAGATTACAACGCTGAGTAAAGGGATGGTAGAGGTGACTCGTTTGTTGTTGGAAATGAAATCTAATAATGGCAAGGACAATCTAGATGAAGCTGGACGAGGATTGAAGGTCACTAGTGGTTCTGGATCGGTTCTAGGTGCGGCACCGGGTGTTAGTAAGGAGGTTCCGGCCACCGACAACGAAAAACGGGTAAGATACGGGTCGAAACTATTCATATTTGATAAAGTCTGAGATTCCACCTTAAAACCAATTGGTGTCAAAGGGAGTGGCCCAGGATCTTTATATGTCATATATAAGGTTTGTCAATTCCCAATGTGGGATAATATCTCTAACACGCCCCCTCACGTGTAGCCGGGCTTTGCCAAAGGCTTACAACGTGGACTTATTAATCGGGTGGCGCGGAGTAACATCGTGGGCCGTTGGGCCTGCACGTGTAAGGACCTGCTCTGATACCATGATAAAGTCTGAGGTTCCACCTTAAAACCAATTGGTGTCAAGGGGAGTGGCTCAGGATCTTTATATGTCATATGCAAGGTTTGTCAATTCCCAATGTGGGATAATATCTCTAACAATATTGATGATTCTCTTCTTTGGTATTAAAGGATCTGGTTATGGTCATGAAGTTAGATCTAATAAGGGGCTAAATGAGACTTATAAGAAACATCTCAAATTAGAGTTTCCAAAATTTTCTGGAATTGATCATAGGGGTTGGGTTCGAAAGTGCCAAAAGTTTTTCAAATATCGAGATATTCCATTGTGCGATAGGGTGGAACTAGCTACAATGCATTTTGAAGGGAGTGCTGAGTTTTGGTATCAAAAATTTTGTGAGGAGATTGATGGTATCGCATGGTATGAATTTGTGGAAAAACTAGCTAATAGATTTGGACAACAAGCCTATCAAAACATTGAATGTGAGTTTGCCAATCTACGACAAGTAAATTCGGTAAGTGAATACCGGGGAGAAGTTTGAAGAGCTGAGGTCATTCATGAGGGAAGAGAATTCTGGCCTTAGTGAGAAGTTTTATGAGAAAAATTTCTCCCAATTCCCACCTACCTTATCTCATGCCATTAACTTAGCAAGGATTGAGGAGTCTCATTAGGATGTGTCAGTGAGAAAAATCAGGGGAGCAACTTATAAGCCTAATCCATCAGTTCATTCATACAACTCCAGTTCCAGAACCAACACCCCAATTTCCCAATATCCTGCAAAAATAAACCCCAATAACAACAAGTATTCCACATATTCCTCACCTTCCATTAACCAAAAATCAGATATTCTCTCTACTACCAAAGGTACCATTCCCATTAAGCAATTAACACAAACAGAAATGCAAGCCAGAAGGGAGAAGGGGTTGTGTTATAACTGTGATGAGGTTGCGCTCTTATCGAATCCTTTAGCACACTTTACATTGCTGCAACCATCATAGTACCATTTAGCATGTGAATCCATATCAGATATGGTTGCCAATATGGTATATTCGCCAACCTAATAAAAATAATTATTTAGAGTAAAAGCAATTATTTGAGGTTAAATGAGCCAAAAAAAATGACTAAAATTATTATATACCTCCGTAAATATGAGCAAATCAACAATTGTCTTGAATTATTCGATTTTAAACAATTGATCACTATTGATATGACTACTATCATTAGTGATAGTAGATAAAGAACGTCTGTTGGATGAAAATCCAATGTCACTACGCCTGTAAAAGAATAATGATATATGAAATTTAACCAAACGATCAAAATTTGTAAAACAAATTCATAGGTTTTTGTTAGAGTTTAATCTTCAATTAATTGCTAAAAAACTCGGTTACTTCAGGAAATGATGGATTGATATGCATTTTTGATGCGTGCTTCAGGATACCAACACGGATCTTTCCTTTATAAGGATTTTAAATGTCACTAATATGTAATAAGTGTTAATCATTTATAAGATTTAAAATAAAGATTAAGTAAATATATTACCTTGGAATTTTGACAACATTACAAACTGTAAAATTAATACAACTTGGTCTTTCGCATCTTCGCATCTTTTGTCAATATACTATTTTAGTTCATCTCTATGCGACTCCCATAAAATGCAAGACAACTCCATTCCACTTCCAAAATGAGAGAATATAATTATATAATAAATATAATTAAAATTGTTCACAAATTTATTATTTATCATTTAAATAATCAAGTATATGATATATTTACATCACATACTCATTATCAATCAGCTGAATATCCAACTTTCTAGCACCGATTTTCTAAACATAGTCAAAATCTCCGAGAGGTAAAATAACCTCACCAATCACATCTAGCAAATAAAAATTTCATGTTAGTAAATATCATAATTCATTTAAGAGTAAAAGAAAAAAAATGACATGTAAGGTACAAATACCACCCACAACAAATTTCACATTTAAAGATTCAAAAGATTCAAAAGGGTTGAACTCGAAACTATTATCTGAAATGTAGATAGATGTATCAGCATTGGATACGTCAGCCAGACTAAAAGTCAATTTTTATTGGTGATTAAGTTTCGCTTTTTGGTTAGGTTGAATATTTTGTTCAACCCCAAATTTTGAGATCTTTAGAACTCTCCATTCTTCAAACATATTCTTCAATTTGGGCGGCAAGCTACTTGGGACAGTAGTATGAATTTTAGATCCCTAAACAAAATATACAATATTATTAATAAAATAATATGAGTATTAAAATTATTAAATGTTAATCGCATTAAACATTAGGAAAGATATGGATGTTAATTAATAAAAATATTACCTAACTAATATCATCTCGATAGACATTTTTCCGGATCATTCCGTCTGCTCCCATTTGCGTAAAATACGGACGTTAATGCTACAAAGTCTAGCTCTCTTATCAATTGATTTGATAGCAATCATTCGACCTGTTGCCATTATCTGTTATTTAAATTAAATACATGAAATAATATGTTTGGTAAATATTTAACAACCGACATTTTGGGTTAACAAAATACATCAAGTGAGATATGCATATGTGGGTTTACAACCGTTATACCGACCAATGAAGCAAACTGTTGTGTAAATACACAGTATTTATATACTGTATTAAACATCTACATGACCGATACATGAAAAAAGGAATAAATACACTGAACCTTATCGATTATAACATGAGAGAAAAAGATAATCCTAAAGCAAATTTACATCCTTATTGTTGGGTTTTATGGGTCCATGCGCAGCGGAATTAAGCATCAAATTAACACAAAACCCAAGCCCCAAGATCCGTTCTATACGATTAAATTGAATTCCTATGAGATAAAATTTACCAACCTTAATTGCTTTCCGGTCTTGAGCTATCGAACAATTTATTGGTGTGATTTTGAATCACAATCTTCGATCTTCAAAACCTTTGAACCTTCAGATTGCTTTCGACAATTTGAACTCTAGGCCTTGATCATCGTACGAGCGAAGACCCTCTAGTAGTATCCACACGTAAGAATGAACCAAGAACAGTTCTTGTGAATTGCTAGATTCTTAAACCTATGGAAGAATATTGAGAAACCTTTTTGGTGATTTTCTTTCTTGAAAATTCGGTTCAATTTGTGTTTACGTGACTCATATATATACTACTTTAGTATTTAGAGTTTGTGCCCTAATCAAATTAGGAAACAAGTGTAAACCGCCTCTGTGGCTAAGTATGTCGCGTGACAAAGTTTGCCATATGGCTAAGTATGTCGCGTGACAAACGTTGCCATATGCAGGAACTCTCAATTATTCTTCCTTTAGTTTAACCAATTCATTCTAGTTGTGTGTGACCCAATAGGATTATATTATGTTGGCAATGAGTTCGATCATATCGACTCTCATAAGACATAAGCGGACTCTAGCAAGCCATTATGTCTACCCAAATAATATAACATAAGAGTTCACGTTTCCAATGGTACACTTCCATTTCTCCCTTTGTCTCACGATGTTATATTGAACACAAGTCATGGTCCACGTCAACTTGTATATGTTTAATGCTTTCTCGATCTTGAGTATAATGATATTCCAATCGCATTGGGGTGTGGCCACACACTTTCCATCATTATCACTCATCGAGGGGCCCAAGCAAAACATCTCTCTTTCGAGGGACAAATTCCATCTTGACTTATCATCCTTCCCATCATGAATCCGATCATGCCAAAGATAGCCTTTATAAATATCGTGTTAAGATATCGTTTGACTAAAATCAAACATGACTTTCATCATATGTAAGGTCATGATAATCTCAGGTCTAGGGACTAAATGAAGTGACCATATGAGATTTAATTATGACATTTGACCATGACATAAATCTCATACGGGTCAAGTCCAGTCACTTGTTCTCTAACAAGTACCCATAATTTCAATGTGCATCTCTATGCATATAATCATCATATGATTATCCATTGACAATTATACTAATTATTCTCTTAATAATTAGGGACGGAGATTATTACAATAAATATGCAAACTATATAATAATCAAATAATAAACATAAACGATAAAGATGTTACATAACGGTTCTCAGTTAAACATAACTAAAGCCTAGGGCATTACACCAACAGTCTCCCACTTGCACTAGGCTCCATTTATGTATCGAATACTCATGGATCTAACATGACCATCATGCTTCTGCCTGTGCGAGGGTCTTTGTTAGTGAATCCCTTATGTCATCATCGGTTGATACTTTGTATATCTTAACGTCTTCTCATTCTTTATGAATTCCTCGAAGAACGTCTAAGTGAGTGTTTGGATCGCTGTTGTGACCTTGGTTCCATTGTTTGCACAAGTGGCACCACTATTTTCATAACAAAAGTTTCACCGATTAGTGATACTTGGAACATTTCCAAAAAAACTAATGAAATTTTGATCCAAACTGCCTGTTTTAGCCACATCATATGTTGCTAAAATTCGGCCTTAGTAGTAGAATCGGCTACAATTTCTGCTTGGAACTCTTCCAATCAAAACTGCACCTCTAATAAGCATAAACACAAATCCTAATTGCGATTTTAAAATAGCTTTGTCAGTTTGGAAGCTAGCATCTATGTAACCCTTACAACAAGATTAACTTCCAATCTTTCAAATACCAAGAACGTATCCTTAGTTCTTCTTAAGTACTTAAGGATCATCTTGACTGCCATCCAATGGTTTACATCAGGATCAGATTGGTATCGACTCATCATGCTTAGAGCATATGAGACGTCGAGTCTAGTACAAATCATGGCATACATGACAGATTCAAATGCCGAAGCATATGGAACTTCATTCATTTCCCTTTTGCTCATCATTTGTCATAAGACAATGAATATTGCTAAGAGAAATACCATGACCCATTGACAAGCTACTCTTCTTAGACTCTTCTAAGAATCTTGTCAATGTGAACACTTTGACTCAAACCAATTTATCCTTCTAGATCTATCTCTATAGATCTTGATGCCAAGAATGTAAGCGGCTTCACCCATATCTTTCATTGAGAAATCTTTCTTTGACCAAGACTTGCCAGTCTTAAGTGTCGGAACTTGTTTTTCAAATGAGTAAGATATCATTGTAATAAAACAATAGATATAATACTTCGCTCCCACTGAATTTCATGCATACACAAGATTCATCTTTGTTCTTTGATGAAGTCAAACTCTTTGACCAATTCATCAAAACAAAGATTCCAATTCCTTGAAGCTTGCTTCAACCCATCTCATGGATTTTGCAACATGCATACTTTATTAGAGTTTCTTGGATCGACAAACTATTTGGGTTGTGTACTCTACACATCCTTAATAATCTTTCCATTTAAGGAAAGTCGTTTGACATCCATTTGTCATATCACATAGTCACAATATGTGATAATGGCAATTGAAACTTCTAACAGACTTCGACATTGTAACTGGCGAAAAAAGGTTTCAACATAGTCAGTATTATGAATTTACCTAAATCCCTTTATTACAATCCTTAGTCATGAAAGTATACACCTTCACATCCATGTCGGTCTTTGAAGACCTACTTGCACCCTTTAGTTTTTACACCTTCAGGTAGCCCAATCAAGTTCCAAACTTGATTGTCATACATGGATTGTAATTTGGATTCCATGGTTCCTAACCATTTATCCAAATTAGGAGTGGACATCGCCTCAAGATAGGAAGTAGGATCGTCATTCTCAATGACTTCCAACTTATTACTTTCCGCAACAAGAAATCAATATTTCTTGGTTCGGACTGTAACCTATCCGATCTACGATGGACTTGTGCATCTTGAACCGGTTTCACAACTCCTTTGTGAACTTGGTTTCATCTCTACTCTTGGATCCATATCATTTTCAGGTTCTTGAACTCTCTTCAAGATTAATTTTACTCCCACTAGATTCTTTATTGAGAAACTATTTCTCAAGAAACAAATCGTGTAGAGCAACAAACGTTTTGTTCTCTTTGCGGTTGTAAGATTAATTTCCGAAAATAACTTTGTCAAATTTGGTGCTAACTTATAAGAGACAAGTCTCTTTACATAAGATTCGCAACCCCAAATCTTCATGAAAGACAAACTAAGTTTTCTTCCATGCCACATCTCATGTGGGGCCTTAGGAACCGATTTAGTAAGGACTCAATTCAGTGTAACCGCATTATTTCTAATGCATATCCTCAAAAGAAATTAGGAAAGTCAACTTGACACATCATCGAATGAACCATGTCCTACAAGGTTCAATTTCTCCTTTCAGACACACCATACAATGTGGTGTTCCGGGTGGAGTCAACTCTGAAACGATTTCATAGTTTTGAGATGATTGTCAAACTCTTGGCTCAAATATTCACCACCTCGATCTAATCGAAGTACTTAATAGTTTTGCCAAGTTTTTTTTGCACTTCATCTTGAAATATTCGAAACATCTCAAACGATTCACCTTTGGACTTCATCATATAGACATAGTCATATCTAGATAAGTCTTTAGTGAAATGTGATGAAATACCGAAGTCTTCCCCTAGCAATGCTACTTAATAGTCCACATACATCTCATGTATAATGACCAATAAGTCACTAGCCCTCCCACTACTTTAGTGTAGGGTGGTTTGGTCGATAATCCCAATAAATAAGATCCACATTCCTCAAATGATTCATGGTTATATGAGTCTAAAAGTCCGTGTTAACGGAGTTTAGATATATGTATCTTATTTATTTGACCAAGCCGGCAATGCCATATGAACGCGTTGTTCATATTGTTAGGTTCAGAATTCCCATTTATATTTTAGATATCTTCAATATTATTTTGTATCTTAACATCAAGGATATGAAGATCATTCAATGACATATGCATTACAATAAGGCATATCATTAAATAAATATAAAACTTCTTATTGAAAATAAGAAAATTATATCCTTCGTCATCCATTTAAGAAACGGAAATAATACTCCTACTCAAATCTGGAACGTAGTCATACTTATTCAAAACAAGTACTACTTCACAAGGTAAAGTGACTTCATAAGTCCCTATGGCTAATGTAGCAACCCTTGCTCCATTCTTATGCATAGGTTTAACTTACCTTCTTTGAGTAGCTTTCTATTCTTTATTTCTTGCACATTTAAACAAATGTGGGATCCAATCCGGTATCATATACCCAAGAACAAGAAGTCGAAAGGAAAATATCTATCATATAGATACTTGAAGTAGTAGCAATCATATTGCCCTTCTTCACCTTTTAGGCCTTCCTAGTAAGCCTTGCAACTTTGCTTCCAATGACCAATCTTATTGCAATGGTAGCAAACTGCATCCTTTTGAGACATTTTTGGGTTTAGCCTCTTTGGCTTTTGCAACTTTTGCCTTAGGTTTAGCAACCTTTGCTTTACCTTCTTTTCCTTCCTTTATGAACCCTTTTATTGTGTTAACCATTAACACAATTTGCGGATTGCTACTTCTTTCATCATATGAATTAAGAGCCTTCACCACAACATATATCTTTTGCCTAGCTTGCACTTGGAACACTTCCCTTTTTGCGTTATGCTAGAACAAAAGAATAGTTATCACGTGCTCAAGGTTCTTCATAAGAGCCTTTAAACATGGTGGCAAATACAAGGCAAGCAATATTGTCAGAATCATCAATATGTTTCTAATGTTGCTTCCTTATTTGCCCTTTGCAACATTTGCAATGGGTTCAGTAGGAACGGATTCGTCAAGAACGTACACATTATGTATTGTTCCTTTCGAACTTTGTCCTTCATAAGAACGAATGGCAATTATCATTATGTAATGGTATTTCTACAACAAAATATACAAATTATATGAACACATATCAATATCAACACATTTATCATTTAAGAGCAAATAATGTATTTTACAAATACTCCCACTAAATCATACACCTTCCAATGCAAATAAGCATAATATGCATTTAAAGGGCTAAGATCCAACTTTAATTTAATCTCAAGTACGCTATGGCGCACCGCTCAAGATTAAACTAATTAGGTAGAAAACATCAATCATATCGTATATGACTCTTAGATCTTTTATGAGATTTATTTAAGACATCATATGTCTAAGCATATTTTAATCTCATCTTATGCCTTGGGTCCAAAACCATTTTGATAACCCAATTAAGTTCATCCACTTTAAACGTATAGGAACCACCATTTCCTCATCTTGCTCGCAAACGGAATAGAATCAAAGCACCTTGCTATGGCAATCCCACCCAAAACTATCCGAGTGGTCTCAAGTGTTTTAATCATGGATTGGCATAAAGAACTTAAAAGTTTAAATGAAGGTTCTTTAAAGCAGATTATAAGCACATCAACAAAGATAATCATAACTGTGCACCAGGTAAGTTCCCAAGAAAATAGGAGAGCCACAAGGACTGCTTAAGTACCAAATTTTCTTTCGACAGAACTCTCCTAGTCATGCACAATTATAATATCAATTTGAATGCAACATAATCAATACTTTGTATACTGATTTGTTTCTCTTAAACAATCAGACTCATAAACTGATTTGTTTCTCATAAACAATCAGATTCCTTCAAATTTTGCGTAAACTAACTTGTTTCTCATAAACAATCGTAAAACCAAAATTTAATGTTTCAACTAAACATTTAGGAAATTATGAATCAATGTTTCAACTAAACATCTAATAAAATTCTTAACACTTAAGAACAAATAATTCATGCATCGCAACAATTAATAAAAACACATTTGAATTAATTAAGCATGCATCATAAACAATGAATTAATCTAGCATAGCCCTATAAATTTTATTTCCAAAAATTTATAGCATCCAGATTAAGACATAAAACATCTCGTATTATCAACATAATCACGCTTTAGCGTAAAAATTATCAAACCGGTTTCGTCCGTATTGGCAAAGTATGGCGCGTGACATAATCAGCCAGTTGGCAAAGTATGTCGCGTGACACACCTTGCCCAACTACCAGATTTTCACTCGTGGCTAACTATGTCGCGTGACAAAAGTAGCCAGCCCGCGCTTCTTCAATTTCAATCAATTCCAATCATAAAGCAATCAAATCAAGTAAACAGCTTTTACAGATTTAATTCAGCATAATCAGAAGACGATTTTCACATTGTTTCACATAAACAATAAACATTCTATTGCATACAAAAACATGCAACGAACATATAAACAATTTATATAATCATTCTAGCATGTTAATTCAAACTTAACCATACGAACGGGGCTCTGATACCACTGTTGGGTTTTATGGGTTCATGCGCTGGAATTAAGCATCAAATTAACACAAAACCCAAGCCCCAAGATCCGTTCTATATGATTAAATTGAATTCCTATGAGATAGAATTTACCAACCTTAATTGCTTTTCGGTCTTGAGCTATCGAACAATTTATCGGTGTGATTTTGAATCACAATCTTCGATCTTCAAAACCTTTGAACCTTCAGATTGCTTTGGACAATTTGAACTCTAGGCCTTGATCGTCGTACGAGCGAAGACCTTCTAGTAGTATCCACATGTAAGAATGAACCAAGAACAGTTCTTGTGAATTGCTAGATTCTTAAACCTATGGAAGAATATTGAGAAACCTTTTTGGTGATTTTCTTTCTTGAAAATTCGGCTCAATTTCGGCTGTTTACAGACTCATATATATACTACTTTAGTAATTAGAGTTTGTGCCCTAATCAAATTAGGAAACAAGTGTAAACCGCCTCTGTGGCTAAGTATGTCGCGTGACAAAGTTTGCCATATGGCTAAGTATGTCGCGTGACAAACGTTGCCATATGCAGGAACTCTCAATCATTCTTCCTTTAGTTTAACCAATTCATTCTAGTTGTGTGTGACCCAATAGGATTATATTATGTTGGCAATGAGTTCGATCATATCGACTCTCATAAGACATAAGCGGACTCTAGCAAGCCATTATGTCTACCCAAATAATATAACGTAAGAGTTCACGTTTCCAATGGTACACTTCCATTTCTCCCTTTGTCTCACGATGTTATATTGAACACAAGTCATGGTCCACGTCAACTTGTATATGTTCAATGCTTTCTCGATCTTGAGTATAATGATATTCCAATCGCATTGGGATGTGGCCACACACTTTCCATCATTATCACTCATCGAGGGGCCCAAGCAAAACATCTCTCTTTTGAAGGACAAATTCCATCTTGACTTATCATCCTTCCCATCATGAATCCGATCATGCCAAAGATAGCCTTTATAAATATCGTGTTAAGATATCGTTTGACTAAAATCAAACATGACTTTCATCATATGTAAGGTCATGATAATCTCAGGTCTAGGGACTAAATGAAGTGACCATATGAGATTTAATTATGACATTTGACCATGACATAAATCTCATACGGGTCAAGTCCAGTCACTTGTTCTCTAACAAGTACCCATAATTTCAATGTGCATCTCTATGCATATAATCATCATATGATTATCCATTGACAATTATACTAATTATTCTCTTAATAATCAGGGACGGAGATTATTACAATAAATATGCAAACTATATAATAATCAAATAATAAACATAAACGATAAAGATGATACATAACGGTTCACAGTTAAACATAACTAAAGCCTAGGGCATTACACCAACCCTTATTCATTCCAAAAACCTTCAAACAATACATGAAAAAAGAATGAACACACTGAACGTCACCAGTAATAACATGAGAGAAAAAGATAATCATAGGTGTTAGACTGCAAAGGAAAATATTATAGTGGCTTCTCAGCATTCTAAATCAGATTCTTTTGAGATTTTGCTGAGTAAATGACTAGCACGTGATACGTAACTCTAATCACCTACCTAGTCAAAGTCGAGTTTATCTCGGACATAAGTTACAAAGTGTGTTACTCCGTGCACAATATTCTAATTTTTTACCCCCTCTTTTCACCCAAAAAATCCTATTAAAAAGCCAATGTTCGAAGGTATACCATGATAAATAGTGCGCGTGAAAGTCATCACTCTTTCTATGATAGACAACTTGCTTATTTCATATACAAGGTGTATACTCGAAACATCATGGAAAGTATAAAATCTAAATTCTGTTATGGGTCTCTTAAAATAGGATGTCCAGATGATGAAAGTATTACCGTAGCATCTTTGAGTGGAAATGAGGGAATATTTGACACGTACGGTGGTAACTGTTAATGCTTGAGAACATAAATATATATCTTGATTTGTAGGAGAATGAATACACTGAACGTCATTGGTCATAACATGAGAGAAAAAGATAACCATATGTGTTAGACGTTTCTAGTGATATCCTTGGACTTTTGGATACTTGCTATAAAACCATTGTGTTTTTTTGTCGCTTAATTTTTTCATTTAGTCATTAATTATAATATACATTCTCCGTTCCAATATACGTGTCAATTTTTTAAGCATTTAGATTGGGACACATGAAATACTATAAAGTCTATAGCATATTCAAGCGATAAATTAATCAGGGCTCAACAATATTTGAACATATTTGCAGAAGAAAAAGATTTGTAGAAGAAAAAGATTGGACGTGACTATGTTGACCGATAGATGCAAAAGTTGGAGTCAATGAAAAAAATAAGGAATTGAATTACCTGTATGTGTCACAGGAGATAAGAAGATGAAGAAGAACAGATTTGCAAACAAAAAAGATTAGAGTATATAAAAAAGAGATTTACCCTAAGATGACTCGAATATATTTGCAGTAGAAAAAGAAAGAGGGAGGCGGGTACTTTGGTGAGGAAATAGAAGGAAATATAATGGTATGTTTGTTTAAATTTGAAATATTAAAATCGAAAAATAAAAATAAGATTGATATTTGGATTAAAATTTATAATTTAAGTAAATACAATTACTAATTACTATGTAAAATTAAATGAATTAAAATTAGATAAAAGGTAGACTTAAATACCGAATGAGAAGCCGCCACATGGAATTCTACGTCATAATTCCACGTGGCAGGCTGTGTGCATCAGAATTTCTTCTATTTTAATAGATTATATAGATGGTATTTCTACAACTATGAATCCAAATCTATACTATAAGTATTTTAAAGTAGGCCAAATGCAATAGGGTGATTATACGTCAGCATGAAGAGGTGATTTTTGATTTCTCAGCCTCCCACATTACATACCCTTTGCTATTCCGTTGCTGAGCCGTTTTTCTGCAAATAGCTATACATATTAGGTCAAATGAGTAGGTACTTACTAGGTTCATATATAGGGTTTAAATCTGAAGTTTACTTCTAATGGTGAAAAGTTCAAGCTACTTATTAACTTATTAATATATGTAATCATATGTTACACTTCAGTAATGAAAGATTATTATAAGAAGTATTAAAGTTATTGAACTAGAAAAGTGCTATTTAAACTTTGTTTTGACAGTTGATATATGATTAGGTGAATTGTTTTCTTACATTGAATTAAATCTTTGTATATTCTATTGTCTAATTATGAGTGTATATGCATTGTATTATGTAATAGTCTTTACGTGTATAAGATAATATATGACATGTGATCTCTATACATTGAATAGTATAATGAATGGTTATTTATTTAAAGTGATGCATGGACTATAATTATTACGTTGTATTCTAGATGTATGCAGGAAATTTGCTTTAATGGTTTTAGTATAGGCACTACTAGAAATAGGGGTTTTATCGACAGAATTTTACCGACGGACTTATTCCGTCGGTAATACCGACGGAAAAAGACCATTTACCGACGGAAATTAATTTTCATTTACCGGGAATTTTTTTTTAAAATTTTCGTTTTGTCCGTCGGTAATAGATTAAATTCCGTCGGTATTACCGACGGACGTTGTTCGTCGGTAACAAAGGACTATATATATTGAAAATTTTCCCATTTTTATTATGCCTTCTCAGTTCGCAAACAAACGTCCTAGGTCTCTGAACACGCCGTCGCCGCCGAGCCAGAAATTTCGCCGTTCGCCGTCGCCGTCTCCCTCGCCGGTAAGCTCTCTTTCTCTCTCTCAATCCCTTTCTCTCTCTCACTCGATTTCTCTCTCTCACTCGATTTCTCTCTCTCTCTCTCTCGCAGTCGCACACACACAGCACAAACAAACAGCCGTTCGCCGTCGCCGTCTCCCTCGCCGGTAAGCTCTCTTTCTCTCTCTCGATCCCTTTCTTTTTCTCACTCGATTTCTCTCTTTCAATTTTATCTGTTTTGCATGATTCATAAATGTCTGTGTATCTATTATTTTGTAGAACAACTTATTCGGATATTGTTTAATTTGGTTGGTAGATTTAGAGATATTATAAAGTTTAGAAAATTGTGTGTTTTACTGGAACATTGGCTGATATTTTGACATTTTAGAATCTGGTTTTTGAAATTTTTGTTGTATAATTGTTCTACACCATGAGATCTTTTCATAGACATCTGATTTGTTGGTTTTGTACTTGAATCGAGTGAGTTATGCCTTCTTAAAGTAGGACTTGCAAAATACGATTGTATGGGATGGTGACGTCACATTTTTGTCATCACTGCATCATTTGACCACTCTGTTTGGTTGCTAATCTGTTTGGTATCTGATTTAAGGGTTGTTTGGTTGTTGGTATGGATTTAGTCTGTTTGGTTGCAAGCAATCAAATTTGGGCTGTTTGGGTAAATATTATGTTAGTGATTTCCTTCTAAATGTTTAAAATGTGTTATATTGAGAAACAAAAAATCATTTTTCTGGGAATGATGGCTGTGAATATTATCTATGCTCCGACTCCATTTCTAGTTTTTATGTGTTATAGATTAAATCCTTCTAAATTGCTCCTTTAAAGTAACCTTTAGTTTTTATAGTCATTTTACCTTGGGTGTGAATATTATCTATGCTCCGACTCCATTTCTAGTTTGTTTAATCTATTGATTGGAGTTGATTTCGACTTGAGAGAGATTTGAGTTCTTATTAAGTGATCAAATTGAAAGCAAATTATCATGTTATGTTCTTACGTTACTCTCTAGGATTGATGGTGTTAATGTTAGCACCAAAGGGGGAGGGAGGGGGGGGGTGAATGTCTAAAATTAGGAAGACTTGGATGGAAGTATTGTTAAGGAATTAGACTCCTAATCAACAACAACAACAACAACAACAACAACAACAACAACAACAACAACAAAGCCTTAGTCCCAAAATAATTTGGGGTCGGCTAACATGAATCCTCATATGTCATCGTGTGAAAAGGTTATTGGAAAAAATAAATAAATAAGTAAAAAAAATAAAAATAAATAAAAATAAAATAAAAATAAATAAACAAAATAAATAAATAAAATAAATAAAATAAATAATAATAAAATAAAATAAAATAATAATAATAAGAATAATAATAAATAATAATAATAATAATAAAAATATAATAATAATAAATAAAAAATAAAATAAAAAATAAAAATAAAAATATACATATATGTATATATATAAATAAGATGAGAGCCTTTCTCACCCACAACTATCAAAATCCGTCCATCTTTGATTAAACTAGATAGAGCAAATAAGTTCTCCACTGTTTGAGCAAATGATTTTCTGTTTAATAAGAGTTTTTCCAGTTTCACTGTCCTCTTCTCTCTAAGGATCTCAAACATCACAACCATGTTTGTGACATGGCTGTTTTACTCTTCACAGGTGTTATACGGTCACAAGTAAAAACAAGGTAACAGTATAACACCAGTGAAGAGAAAACAGAACTTTCCTCCAATTTTTTTAATCTCCACCTTCCATTTACTCAAGATCCTGATTGCAGAATCTTCCTCATGAGCTTGAAAGCTGGCGGTGTTGCCCTCAATCTTGAAAAAATTGGAGGAAAGTTCTCGTTTTCTCTTCACTGGTGTTATACTGTTACCTTGTTTTTACTTGTGACCGTATAACATCAGTGAAGAGTAAAACAAGCACTGTCACAAACATGACTGTTATGTTTGAGATCCTTAGAGAGGAGGACAGTGAAACTGGAAAAACTCTTATTAAACAGAAAATCCTTTGCTCAAACAGTCGAGAACTTGTTTGCTCTGTCTTTCTTGGTCTAAGCTGAGATAGGGTTTTGATAGTTGTGGATGAGAACGACTCTCATCTTGTTTATAAATGTTAATTTAATTCATCATTGTAAAATTATATATTTTACAACAAAGAATTAATATTTAAAATTATTCACAATATTAATAATTTAAAAAATATGATAGATGTGTGTGTTAATTCATTATTGTAAAAGTATGCATTTTACGGTAATGAATAAAAATTAATGTTACGACGTGACGTTGTGACGGTTGAAATACAAAAGCTTAGAAACCCGTTTAAGAATCTTTAACTTATCATGTTGAGGTCAACATATAGTCATCGATTCTTAAATTGTCCGTGTGGACAGTCTTGAAATGCACGATTATATGATTTTGTAAATATCATTATTGTCTATTAAAATTGCTTGAATAGTCGATAGTCGAGATATTTCGGTTACATTAATCCTATTGTTCTTTGAGTATATACTAGACATGGTTGATTACACACTGTCGATTCTAATCGATAGTGTTTGATTGACCTAGTCTACGTCGTGCACTTGGAGACCATGGGGTTATGCTGCCGAAATTTCTTGATTTTCGATTATAAAGCAAGTAGACAAAGTGATATTTACAATTCATACGTGTATTTCGGGATGGGATAGAAGTCAACCCCAATTCTAAACCTAATGGACATGAATTATATAGTAACTATTATCGTTAACTAATACTATTAATTGTAATAGTTAACATATATGAATTTTGGGTAGGGTTAGAGTATGAAAGTTGGGGTAGAAATTGCTTGGAGAGAGACGCTGGGAAAGAGAAGCCGGTGTGAATTAGGGTTAGGGTAACCCTAACCCTAATTCACCCTAACCCTAATTCACACCGGCTTCTCTTTCCCAGCATCTCTCTCCAAGCAATTCCTAACCCAGCTTTCATAATCGATTTTACCCAAAATTCATAATCACTACCCAATTCTAAACCTAATGGACATGAATTGTCCTTTCATCATAGGAAATGATATACTTTACAACAAAGAATTAAATATTAAAATTTAAAATTATTCAAAATATTAATAATTAAAAAAATGTGTTAGATGTGTGCGATAGAAGCCAACCCCAATTCTAAACCTAAATGAAGTGTCTTGTTGCTTTTAAGTTTGTAATCCAAATTTAGGGAATTGCAATGCGTTAATTACATCTAAACTGTTAATATATTATGAAATGCAGGAGTTAATTATGTTTGGAGAAGATCGTAGTTGGATGGATAATCGTAGTAATCCCGGTAGAAGGGGTGTCAGACCTCAATTCTTAGAAGGTTTAGAACATTTCGTGGAGTTTGCTAGAGCGCATCCCAGTGCATGCGTGATGATAAGATTAGATGTCCTTGTAAAAAGTGTAAGAATAGAAAATATCTGAGTGTTAGATGGGTAAAGAAACATGTTTTGGAGGCAGAGTTTGTTGATGGTTACAAGGTATAGGTAGCGCACGGGGAGCGTTATGTGGTTGAAACAAGTGTTCGCAATCATCCTACTGTATCACGTGGTCCGCCAATGGAACCTGAACGCATGCGTGATGAAGAGGAGTCGTCTATCGGTTTGGATGATATGGTTCGAAATGCGGCTGGCCCAGAGTTTGATTGGAACCCTAATCCAACAGAGGCACCAAATCCCGTTGCAAAGAAGTTTATGGATTTAATGGACTCTGCAAATGAGAAAATTCATCCTGGTGCAAAGGCTACAGTGTTAGAGCAAGTGACTGAGCTTCTAACTATCAAGGCTGATACAAATATGAGCCAGCATACTTACGATCGTATCATGTCATGGGGACAACGGATGCTACCCGAAGAAAATAATATGGTTCACAATTTTTATGAGACGAAAAAGTTGGTGGGGCAGATCGGTCTTGGGTATGTTAAAATTGATGCTTGCAAGAATCAGTGCATGCTTGTTTATAAGGAAAATGAGGGCCTCGATTCATGTTCAATATGTGGACTTAGTAGGTATAAGCCACCACGCCGTGGTAGTGCCAAGCACAAGAAAAACGTGCCTCGGGTGTAGTTGCTTTATATGCCGCTAATTCCCAGGTTGCAACGAATTTATGCATTGAAAGAAAGCTCAGAAGCCATGCGTTGGCACAAAGAGTGTCCTCGTGAAGAGGGTGTGATGACTCATCCTTCTGACGGTGAAGCATGGAAACATTTTGATGCCACTTACCCTGATTTTGCTGCTGATCCTAGAAACATAAGGTTGGAGATATGTACAGATGGGTTTTCTCCATTTGGACCAGGGGCAAAATCTTATTCATGTTGGCCTGTTATAGTCACAGTGTATAATCTTCCCCCGTGGTTATGTATGACTGATCCTTATATGTATTTGAGTTTGTTCATTCCTGGGCCTTCAAATCCAGGCAAAAACATTGATGTGTATCTTCGACCTCTGATTGATGAACTCAAACAGCTGTGGAATGATGGTGTCCAGACATGGGATGCTTTCAAGTTGCAAAATTTTAACATGAGGGCTGTAGTGATGTGGACAATTAATGACTTTCTTGCTTATGGTATGATGTTGGGATGGAGCACACATGGGAGATTGGCCTGTCCGTATTGTATGGAAAATACAGATGCATTCACACTTCAGCATTACAAGAAGCAGTGTTGGTTTGATTGCCACAGACGGTTTCTTCCTAGTGACCATCCATTTCGTAAACAGAGGAATGCTTTTACCAAAAATAGAGTTGAGCATCGGGGCCCCCTCCTCGTCTGAGTGGCGAGGATATTTTTGAGCAGGTGTCTGAGGTGTCTGATGTCGGGTGGGGAAAGATGTTTTCAAAGGATAGACCAGACGGATTTGGTAAAGACCATAACTGGATTAAAAAGAGTATATTTTGGGAGTTACCTTATTGGAAGACGAACTTGATAAGACATAACCTTGATGTCATGCATATTGAAAAAAATGTGTTTGACAATATTTTCAATACAGTGATGGGTTTTAAGGCCTCAACGAAGGACACAGACAAGGGTCGGCTAGACCTTGAAGCGATTTGCAATCGTAAAGATCTCAACATTGTTAAAGTTAATGGAAAAGATTTCAAACCAGTTGCTCCCTTTGTTCTGTCAAGAGAGGATAAGCAACGTGTTCTGCTGTGGTTGAAAGATTTGAAACTTCCTGATGGGTATGCATCTAATATTGGCAACTGTGTGAATGTGAAAGAAGGGACGGTATATGGGTTGAAAAGTCATGATTGTCACGTATTATTGGATAGGTTGCTACCCATTGCATTTAGGGACATTCTCCCTAATGAAATATGGGTTGCCCTAACAGAATTGAGTGAATTCTTCAGAGCATTGACTTCCAGCACTCTTCGTGTTGAGGATATGAGAAGACTCGAAGAGAGCATTGTGGTGACAATATGCAAGCTTGAAAAGATATTTCCGCCTTCTTTCTTTGATTCAATGGAGCATTTACCAATTCACCTAGCTTATGAAGCTAGAGTTGGAGGACCTGTTCAGTACATATGGATGTATCCATTTGAACGATTTTTGGGGAGTTTGAAAAAGAAAATGAGCAATAGAGCAAAAGTTGAGGCATCTATGTCTGAATCAGTGATTGTTGATGAAATTGTGTCGTTTGTTTCAACATATTTTCACCCCGACATTGAGACAAGGTTCACTAAAGTGGGAAGCAATTATGATGGGGGAGTCACTGATCCTGATGGAAAAATTTTAGTTTTTTCTTCTCCTGGTCGATTCCTTGGCAATAGAAAGTGCACGCGCATGCTAAGCAAAAAGAATTAGAAGCGGCTAAACTCTATATTCTCCTTAACTGTGTTGAGGTCGAGGACTACTTGAAGTAAGCATTCTTCATTTGTTATTAAGTAATGTTAATCCTAATAACTTTAATACGAATAAGCAACTTTATGTTCTCCTTGAATGCAGTATGTTCGAAGAACAGGCTGGAGACATTGCACCTGAATTGATTTCAATAAGGACAGACAACGAATTTCCCTCCTGGTTTAATAATTATGTAAATGCCAATTCATTAATTCAATGTTTTTAATAGAATTTGAAGTATGAGTTTTTTACTATCTATGTGTTTTTATTTAGATTTTGAACAACCGTGGAGATGCAAAAGCTGCGAGATTACAAGCATTAGCACATGGTCCGTCCTTAAGAGTGAAAGTATATAAGGGATATTTTGTCAATGGCTACGTATTCCACACCGAAGAATATGGCCAAACGAAATCAACTTGGAATAGCGGGGTCAATCTCAAAGGAAATCTCGATTATTATGGCGTATTGAAAGAAGTTATTGAATTGGAGTACTTTTTTGGAAATTCTGTAGTTCTTTTCAATTGTGAGTGGCGTGACACTGAGCGAGGCATTATCAAACATAACACTTTTGATCTCGTTGACTTAAAGCATTCTTCTAGGCATAATGGTGATGATGTGTTCATTCTTGCATCTCAAGCACAACAGGTGTATATGACCCCCTACCCCCGTCGATGAAGAGAGTCTAGCGGATGGTGGGCCGTATGGAAAATCAAAGAAAGAAGCACTTTTGATATACCATTGCGTGCAAAAACGTCTACTTCAAATATTGATTCATCATTAAATGATTGTTATCAGGAAGAGGAAATGCCTATACCTCCGATTATTTCCTTGAATGATAATGTCGAGGATGAAGCATTAATGGCCGAAAACACCCGTCCACTAGGGAGGAAGTCACTTTCAATGAAATCGAGTATGACAATGTGGAGGATGAGGAAGGAGAAGGGTATATATCCGGGTCCGATGATGAAGATGGGGAAGAAGATGACGACGAGGAAACTAGTGAAGAAGAAATTGAATTTTGTAGTGATAGTGATCAAGATTGTAGTGAATGAATCGGTTTAGTTTTAATTCGTATAATGTTTTGTAAATAATGTATACATTTTATATCACTTATCACTTTGTCCAATTTGTCTGCAATTAATAGAATCATTTTTTTCATCTCTACTATGCTTTTCAATTTTACTTGCTTACTCTTACATGCTATGTAATATTACATCTATCTCATGATTTGGACAATTATCCATAATTTGCTTGGATCTTTGTATGCTAGATCGATCTATAGGGGAGTTTTATTGTTATTGTTGTACCAGTTTATTCCCTTTTCCCAACTTACAGGTACTAATAGTTGCTTCTGTAATTAATGTTTACATTTTATTATTGTAGTCTAAATGAATGCTTCCTACTATTTAAATTTTGTTCTACTTGATAATATTTTCTGTCTACATATATAATATACTAGTTTAGATATGTCGGGTCGAGGTGGCAATCGTTCAAAAAGAGGGAAGGTTGCGAGTTTTGTCCATCATCTTGTTTCACCAAGGACGGGAGGGAGGGGCTCTACTTTTGGTTCTGGACGTAGTGATGATGATTTGGGCAGTCCAGGTATTGATAGCTCTAGTGTTCCTGTTAGTGAACCATCCGGGCGTGTTAATTTGGATGCAATTATTAATGAGGAAGGAAAAATGGAAATATCTATCTCTCCCAGTGGCCAGTAAGTATTATTTAATTGTAAATGTCATATATATATAATGTTTACATTTTATTATTGTCTTTTTATTTGTATATATATTGATATATTGTTTTTCAATTAATATCGTAATAGGTTTATATATGGTGATTGTCAAGACCCTGCTCGATGGTTTGGGGATTTATTCAGTGGGTATACTTTTGAGGAATTTTATCCCACCCCAAAGTCAATATCAAAAGATGTGTTCGACCTCTGGTATTGCCAGTTTCGGGTAAAATTACTTAATTCTCTTTCCTTTGTAAAGTTTGTAGACTAGTCCCCTGTTCATCTTTATGTTCTAATTTACGCTTAATAATTAATTAGCAACAACTATTTTACTTTTACTATTTTTGTAGCACACATATTCATGCCCCGGATTCTCCGACGTTCAAATTTTGAAGGCTTTCAAGCAATTAGTTGCTAAGCGGTACGCTGGCAAAGTATATGACATGGAAAAAAAGTGGCTAAGGGATGGTTTGCCTCCAGCTAACTTCTCGAATAGTGCGTGGGAGCAGTGGGAAGCCTATTGGAATAGTGAAAAATTTCAAAAAAATTCAGAAATTGCAAAGAATAATAGGAACTCACAAAAGGGGTGGGGGAGTGTGCACACTGGAGGATCGATTAACTTCAGCGAGACTTGGTCCTGAATGGTAAACTTACTTAATTTATTATCCGTTTGTAAATTAAGAAATACTCTATTTGATTCATATATTATTATTATTTGATGAAATTTTGAAGTTTTAATTTTTTTATATGTTAAGCGAAAGAAACACGGAGATGATGAGGCCGATCTTTCTGCTTTGTGTTTATGGCTACACATACTGCGGAGGCTCCTGATGGCTCAGGGCCACAATGGGTTAACCCTTATTACCAGACCCTTTATGTAAGTGTTTCTAGTATTTTCTATTAGTAAATTATAAATTATTTAGTTAAAGAAATATTATTTTCTACCATAGTGTATAATGTTTTTTTTTCCAGGAAGAGTATGATAGGCGGGCTCGTGACGAGGCTATTGAAGAAGGAAGTATGGCGCCTGAGAGCACCGAGCAGCCCGCCTTTCGTGAAAATATTTGGGTGGTCATTGTCCTCCGAGACAAGCAACCAAAGGGAGACCGCTTGCCTGGATTCGGAGGACATGGTGCTGGGTATTTTAACATGCCATTCCGCAGCCCTACTACGCAATACTTTTCATCTTCTTCCTCTCGGTCGGGAATGTGGATCAAGAGGCGTTTGATGATCGGTTCCAGAGAGAGGTTCAGAGGCAAGTGGAGCAGATCCAGAGCCAGGTGCAAGCCCAGGTGGAGACCCAAGTGCAGAGCATATTGGAGCAACAGCTTGAGCAGCGCATGCAACAATACTTGGCTACCATGAATTTGCAACCACAGCAACGTAATAGCGGTAATGCTTCTGATGAGTCAGTCGGTCAATACCTTAGGCGAAGTGGCGGTGGTAGCGGTAGCGGCAGGGCTCGTGGTCATGGTCGTGGTAGTTAAACATTCATTTTATTTGGCATGTAATCAAACAAACATATTTTGTTTCCATTTCCCTTTCCCTTCCCTTTTCCTCAAGCAAAACAGTTTCCCTTTCCCCTTTTCCCCTTTCCCCTTTCCCCTTTCCCGTTTCGCTTTAGGTTGTTGGATACAGTTTCCCTTTATTTGATGTTCAAACAAAATATTTTCCCTTTCCCCTTTTCCCCTTCCCCTTTCCCCTTTCCCTTTCCCATTACCCCTTACCCCTTTCATGTTTCGCTTGATTTGGATGGTTGTTTCAAGCGAAACAGGTTGTTTGTGTTTCTTTTATGTTAGGATTTGTTTAAAACAGGTTTGACAGGTTTACAGGTGGTTATATAATAAAATGATTTTTTTTTTAAATCTCGACAAATTACCGATGGAAATTTCCGTCGGTAAAAATAATAAAAAATTAAATTAATCTCGTTACCGACGGAAATATCCGTCAGTAAATAATTAAAAATAAAAAAATAAAACTCATTACCGACGGACATTTCCACCGGTAACGTTTTAGATTTCCGATGGACATATCCGCCGGTAAACTTAAGTTTTCCGACGGATTTAACCGTCGGTAATGGGTTTTATTATTTTATTATTTTAATATTTACCGACGGAAATCTCCGTCGGTAACCTCCGGCGATGGCTCCGGCAAACCGGCCGGCGTACCTCCTTGCCGACGGACGGTTTCCGGCGGAATTTTTTGTTTACCGACGGACTATCCGTCGGTATTACCGACGGAATTGGTCCGTCGGTATTACCAACCAATTATTTCCGACGGAATCCGACGGATGAATTCCGTCGGTAATGTCCATTTACCGATGTAACTGGGGAATTACCGACGGAAATTTCCATCGGTAAAAGGCCTTTTTCTAGTAGTGAGGGCCAAATGAACCATTTCTTTTATTTCATTGCAGAGTCTTTTGTCCTCCCAGTTCAATGTAGATTACATGTAACTGATTATTCCATTAATGTAAGGAATACATAATGTCATGACTGAAGAAATAACTTTCAAACATGAATGAATTATCCTTAATTTGGACGGTTGGTAATGCAAATGGTTTTAGCCGTTACTAAAACTATTGCATATCGTACATCTACATCGCCTAACATATATATATACTTTCGCGCCATACGCTAACAGCCGCACCAAATTCTGCTACATTATTCTATTCGCTATACCTCTCAAACGACGATGGCCTCACGCGTAACATCCATTGACCAGCTATACAAGGGCCGTCATGCGTACAACACTAAGAAAGACATGGAATTTATAAGCATGGACTTTGTCGCCTTGGATGACAAGGTTAGGCGTGTTCTTTGCCTCTCAAAACTAATATACATGTTTAATTTGTTTGAATACAATAAAATAATTCGCTTGTTGCTTTAACCTCTAACATAGAATTTGTTTCCCTCTGCACAGAACCAGGCTATTCATTGTTGTATTAGGAGTCGTTTCATACCCGACTTCCGTGGATTAATCAAAGAGGGATGCATTTATTCTATAAAGAATTTTGTGGTCGACATTCCGAAGCCTGATTTCCGTGTAATTAGGGGTGATATGTTCATCCTGTTAGACACATCCACTCAATTGGAGGAAATTATTGCGAACTTACCAACTATTGGATGTCATAACTTTGACCTGGTAATATTTGGTGATTTACCAAGGATCAGTAGCCAGGGAAAGAATTTATGTGGTTAGTTTAATTGTAATCAAGTTATTCTCGTCTCGCTATTTTAAAAAAAATTACATATATTATAGGCTCACAATTAATTGTAAAAACGCAGATGTCATTGGTTTCGTCACCGGTTTATCTGAGGTTGCGAAAAGAGTGTATGAAAAGAAAATGACACACATGCAATATGTTGAAATTGAAGATAATAGGTAAATCTATTTTGGAACGTCAATTGCTTCTTAGATTTATTTTTACACTGAATTCTTTATATTTTCTTTTAGTGATAGTCGCCTGAGACTTACTAATTGGGGAGAGGAAATGTCACGCCCCAATTTATTAATAGTAATAATAATGGCAACTAAAAGGCGTAACTTAAAAATCAATCCATAAACCTTCAATTAAAATCGACATTCGATATCCGAGAGCACTTGTCTCTAAATCAATAACAACACAATGCGATGGCACCCAAAACTCGGGGCAATTATTACAACTCAAAATAAATATCCAAACAATAAAAATAGATAAATGCTAGTCTAAATAATATTGGCTAGCCCAGTAATGCTCCAACAGTATGCATCCTTCCTAATTATTACCTGGAAGGAAAAGAAAAATAAAGAAGGGGTGAGCGAACTAAGCTCAGTAAGGTCCTACGCCGCCCCTTCGGTTTCTAAAAAGGGGTGACCTCAAGACGTGTCAATAATCATTTAATAATGAAGCGGGTGATTCAAACAATACAATAATTTTCAATAATCAATAAGAAGTATGGCTCAAGCAATATTCAATAATAACGATGTCAACATGATCACTTAATATTTTCAATGTCATTTTATTATTTTGGTTTATCCGGATAACCTAACCACAATTCTTAGTGGTGTAAATATCAATGTAAATGCCACATAGGCATGTCATGAATTACCCCATGACCGGGTGTCGATAGTGTCATTTATACCCATGACCGGGTGTCAATAGTATATTAATTATACCCATACTAACCGGGTGTCATTAAGTGATCGTTCAATAGTTTTAATGTCAAGGTGTCCTTTAATTGACCAAGGATTTGAAGTCAATTAAAGTTTAGATTTTTATTCCAAAGACTGAAGGACAGTGAGTGAATGCCAAAGAATTAAAAGTACCAGCCATAATGGTACACAATGACAATAATCGGAACGGAGGGTCAAATGAACAATAACATCAATAAAGGACTAGGAACGTAATCCCTTACCTCGACTGAGTCGAAATACGAACAAGCCTTCACAAGTGCTTCCCAAAATCTAACAACATATATTCAACATTTTAATGACACATAAATAAACTAATTTGATATTTTCTAAACTTAAGGCTGATTACAGCTTTAAGAATTCTGTAGTATTATTCTGTAACTAGCCAGTTTAAGAGTTTTCTTTATATTTTAAATATTTCTTGGACTGAATCTAGAATTATTTTCATAACAGGTATTGACTAGTGAACATCCCTACCTTCCTCGCATAACCCCAGTAACCATAACATTGTTGTTCACATTATGAACCAGAGAGTACAGTCCAGCTGTGGTTCATCCCCCTCCCCTTTTTCTTTTATTCTTAGTCTCATTACAACAATTTAACTTCATAAGTATCTGTATATACGAACATAATAATATAGAACTCTAAACAATTTAACTTCATACCTGTGTATACATACATAATAATATAGAACTCTAAGAAAACATGGTAACCCAACAACCATAATCTGAATCCATGATGCTGATCAAAATTAATACCCACAACTTGGCTGATTAAAATTACAGTCCTTATTCCTAACCAAAACCCATAATTCCTACCATCAGTTTACCAATTTAAATACCTTCAATTATCTTTCTACAACCCGTAAAATTGAACAACCCTAGATTTCTTCTAGTTTATTCAGAAATGAAGAAAAAGACTAAAATAGAAGAATTGACTCACCTCAAGCAAGATTTTTCCTCTCACCTCCGTTGAAGCCCCAAAAGCCCCAAAGCTCTCTTAGGCGCTGCCCTCTCAATCTGCTCTCTCTCTCTTCCAAATTCGTGTACACCCCCAACACGATCTCTTCTCCTTTTATACTACTCCAATTCAGACCCTTCCGTTCGCAATCCATGGCGAGACCGCTCTCTTCCTGTTTCCTCCGTTGCCCACAAAGCCTAAACCTATTCCACTTCTTTTGTTACTGCAAGACCTTCTATCTCCTATTTCTATTATTATTTTTAATATATATATATATATATAAGAAACATATTTACAAGTTCCAAAAATCAGCATATTTAAAGCCCAAATGCTATTTTGTCATTTCTTTTAAAACTAATTCTCAATTCAGCCCAATTCTATATTATCCCACTAGGCCCATTTAAAACAAATTGAGCCCAAACTAATTAAGCCCAGTCCACTATAAAAAAATGGCCAATTAATTTATTTAATTATTTTATATACTTAATAGAAAAATGACCATATATTACACTCTCACCCCCTTAATTTCCACAAATTTTCGATGTGGGATGGGGATATCACAATCTCCCCCACTCAAACTCTTGCCGTCCCTGGCAAGGTCTATCAATACCCAGATCGTACCCTCGGGCTAGCTCGCAAGCCTTAAGGCCGGGGTTACGCTCGATACCATTTGTAACGACCCGAGCCCGAACCCCGACCCGCTATGAAGGCACCGTACACTGGCACACTAAGCATCTTCTCATTTGGGTCAACCACAACCCATCACAGGCCTCCAAAAGTTCAATGGATGATTTGATGCTTAATAGTAGTGTATGGGTCTTCTATATATCACACTAAATTCCCACATATTTCCGATGTGGGATGGAGGATATTACAATCTCCCCCATTTAAACCCTTGCCGTCCCTGGCAAGGTCAATCAATACCCAGATCATATCCCCGGGCTAGCTCGCAAGCCTTAAGGCCGGGGTTCTGTTCTGATACCATTTGTAACGACCCGAACCCGAAGCCCGACCCGCTACGTAGGCACCACACACTGGCCCACTAAGCATCTCCTCATTTGGGTCAACCACAGCCCATCACAGGCCTCCAAAAGTCCAATGGATGATTTGATGCTTAGTAGTAGTGCATGAGCCTTCTATATATCACACTTAATTTCCACAAATTTTCGATGTGGGATGGGGATATCACAGGAAATGATTAGACGTGTAGCGAAAGTTGTCGAGAACAAGCATAGGATTTGGATTGTTACTTCGACAATCGTTAAAGTTGAAGGTATAGAATTCTTTTCCCTTTTTAAAACCATGATTGGATTTGTTTCTGTTGGAAATTAAAACACTATATTTCCCCCTTGCAAAGTTTAAATCGTTTATTGCCATCTGAAATACTGAACAAAAAATCAACCACTGCTACAGGCGTGTGTACTTTGTCCACTAGCAGTTCTACGAAATTTTACGATGATAGGGATATTGCTGAAAATCCAGAACTTTATTTCAAGGTAATTGTCCTATGAATGTATTTTCAAAGGTCATTGTATCTATATGGAATTGTAATAACATTGATTAAAATTGTTGCATAGCTTTGACATGAGTAAATGTGAGAAACCTCTTGAGGAACTGTCCATATTCAATCTTGTTATTAGGAAGAAGGAATACGAAGCTGGCAAGAGGTCTCTTACTGAGATTCAAGCGATGATTGAGAGTGGCTCTGAAATTATAGGTTTGAATTTGTTGTGACTTTTCCTCCACTTCCTTATATTCCATCACTTAATAATTTTCCTACACTTTTTTCCAGCCAAAATCATTTTTTGTGCATGCTGTAATAACTAAGATTGAGGAACAAAATGGTTGGAAGTACAATTCATGTACAAAGTGTGGACGCAGAGTGTATTTGAATGATGGCAGATTACGTTGCGGTTATTGTGAGAGAGAGATGAGCCCTATCCAATTTTCAGGTGCTCTCTTTAATTACTTGGTATTATATTGTACGGTATAAGTTCTTCAATCTTAAAACTAATTTTAGTTTTTCCCGGATTCAGTATAGAGTTGAAATAGAGATAGATGAGAACGGAATGTCCCTTCAATGTGTTATGTTTGATAAAGAGGTCGAAAAATTAATCACTCTGAAGGCGGGGAACTGGCACAACTTATGCTCGAGGTAATAGATATTAAATTAATGATTGTTAAACAAAATTTACAAAAAAAAAAAAAAAAAACTTCTGTCCTTTTTTCCCTTATTAATAAAAATTATGAATAACAATGTTTATAGGAAGATGAGGAGAGTAGCATTCCAAGCAAACTTAGTCGGATAGTTGGCATGAAACACATGTTCCAGTTAAAATGAATGAGCGAGCCGTAGCACATATAAAGAAAATTTCACTGTTGGACGAATTCTTTATGACTGTGATATTGTTGACGAATCCGAAGAAAAGGTTTGTTATTGATATTGTTGTTTTCAACTTTGCTCCATATATTTCTTAATTTATTCTATTTGGACTATAGGGGAAAAAATAGCTGCTGAGGAGGAAATAAACGTTGGCATCAAACTCCTTATCATTTGGATCGATAATGTTCGTCTTAGCAGTATGAAGATCAGAGTCTGTACTTTTAGTATAAACTCATTTATTTACAATAAATTATCTCTACTTTGTGTTATACTATTTTCTTCTTAATTATTTTTTCTCGTATCAAACTTTGCAGTGATGTCGAAAAAGGTCATATTACTCTGGACGGGGGAAATGTGACCTCAAGCAAAGAGAAGGATGGTGTTGTGAACTCAAAGAAAGCACGTAGATCTTTGAAGTACTAGATGGGCTTAATGCTTTGGAAGACATTGGAATTTGCTTCACGCGAATGTTCAGCTGTCTCCCTCCCCTCTATTCCGTTGCAATTTTCCAAATAATTTTGTTTATGTACTAGACTTCATTTGGCTTTATAGTCTTAATAAATATATTGAACCAATGATTTCATAAGTTGTTACGTTTTTTGCTTTTTAATGTATTTTATCATCATTTTAATAAATGTGGATTTCCGCCAATACGAAGCTTAAAATGTAACCTTAAAATGTTTGAAAAGTCACATGGGACTATCATTTAGGGACGGAGGGAGTACCTTAAATGGAAAGAATATAAGAACAATATTCAATTAACTTTTTAATGTCATATCAATTGGAGATTTAACAAACATGGACATGCTGCAGTAATATAATAAAACTTTGATGTAATTACATAAAGCCCAAAGCTTTACATAAGCGAATAAAATAATTGAGGTGTCTTTATGTAAATATCAATAATGATCTTTTTTTTTTTTCGTTTTCCTCTATATAATTGAGGTGTAATTATAAATTTTCGACACTACTTATTTAGTCCACCACGCATATATTTTCTGTTCTCCACTTTAGAAAATCTATAATATTCTGACTTAAATTTTTGACAAATATTGTTATTTGCAATTAACTTTCAATAGGCCAGTAAAATTTCGTACAAGGTTTATAGCAGGAGCATGAGTTTCATGCCTATAGCATAGGTCATTTAAGGCTTTTAATACAAATCTGAAAGGTCCTGTTTGCTTAAATCAGATTGAAAGGTTAGGCAGTTAAGATTTGACAGCTGAAATCTTAGCTGTCAGATATTAACTGGTTTAAAAGACAAGTGTTAAATGTGCAGCGGAATAATAAGTGTTGAAATAATGTAAAGACAAGTGAATGGTGTAAGTGTGTGTAGATGTGTGTGTGTGTGTTGTGTGATAGTACCAAATGAACACAAGGAATTTTAAGGTGGTTCAGAGTTCACTCCTCCTACGTCCACCCTCACTGTCAACCTTGACAAGTGAGATCAATCCACTTAAATCTAGTTCCCTTTAAGATTTACAAAGGATTGGTTAGGCAAGTTCCTTGAACTTCCTCTTCCTAATATACTAGTATAGTCTATTAGGGGTTTTGCCTGTTACAAAGCAAATTACAATATCACTTAAAGTCAGTCTTAAGTGATTTACAACTTTAGTTTATACACCTGAATTCAGTTACAAGTGTCTCAGATCGTTTAGAATGTTGGTTGCAGGGTTTGCAGGTGTGGAAGGTTGAAGAAGAGGGTGTAAAGATTGTGTGTGTTTGGGGTGGTTTCTTCAGTCTTGAGGGTTTCCTGTTATAGGCTGGAATATAGCCGTTGGAGGAGATAAAGGAGTAAATGCAAATGGGTGGAATAGGGTTTGCATTTAGAGCTTTGATGACTGGATAATACCAGGCTGTAATCTGCAACCATTTTATGTAATCTTCATGGATATGAGCCGGCAACATCTGTATGGAGAGATTGGGCAAGGCACATCTTGATCATCTCAGGAATACTTCATTGCTGCTGCTGTTGAAGATCATAGCTGTCAGAGGGTTAATACCTTTGCTGTTGAGAACCTTAGCTGTCAGGCTAAGTCTTTAGTGTTTGCAGGTTTAGAAGGCAAGGATTTGTGATTGATGATTATGTAATGATCCATTGTACATAAATACATTAATTTATGTGATTTATCTTGGTGAATGTTCATTACATCATTGCTGTCCAGTTGATATGAAGGATGTGCAGAAGAGTCATAGCTGTCCAATATCCAATGTTATCCATTGCCTTTGTCACAAAAGATGGGAATATTTGACATGTCCATCTCAAAGTCTTGGAGTTGACTTTTAAGATAGAGAATTTGTGAACAACACAAACCAGCAGCAATGTATTCAGCCTCAGCTGTTGAGGTAGCTACTGAAGTTTGCTTCTTACTTGACCAAGAAATTATTCTTGATCCAATAAATTGGCAACCACCACTTGTGGATTTTCTATCTAGATTGCATCCAGCATAGTCTGAATCAGTGAAGCCAATAAGGGAGAATGGTGATTCAGAAGGATACCACAAGACATAATCAGGAGTTCCTTTCAAATATCTCAGGATTCTCTTAACAGCAGAGAGGTGAGACTCTTTAGGATTTGCTTGGAATCTTGCACAAAGGCAGACACTAAACATGATATCAGGTCTTGAAGCTGTCACATATAGAAGTGATCCAATGTAGCTTCTATAAAGTGTTGGATTTACACTTTGACCATCAGGATCAGCATGGAGTTTGGTTGTGGTTGACAAAGGAGTTCTAGTAGGGGAAGCATTTTGCATGTCAAACTTTTTTTATCATATCCCTTGTATATTTGGCTTGATTAATGAAGATACCTTCCTTCATTTGCTTGACTTGAAGGCCTAGGAAGAATGTGAGCTCACCAATCATGCTCATCTCAAATTGATTCTTCACGATTTCACCAAATTCTGTGCACAAATCTTCATTTGATGACCCAAAAATAATGTCATCAACATAGACTTGGATAAGTAGCTGATCTTCTCCATATTTCTTGATAAACAAAGTGTTATCAATATGGCCCTTGGTAAATCCTTTACCAAGAAGGTATTTGGATAGGGTATCATACCAGGCCCTAGGTGCTTGCTTAAGCCCATACAAGGCTTTGTCCAACTTATATACATGGTCTGGGAATTTTGGATGCTCAAAACCAGGGGGTTGAGATACAAAGACTTTTTCATTCAATATTACATTTAGGAAGGCACTTTTGACATCCATTTGGAACACTTTCATCTTCTTGAATAAAGCATAGGCAAGAAATAGCCTTATAGCTTCTAGTCTTGCAACAGGTGCAAATGTTTCATCATAGTCAATTCCTTCTTCTTGTCTGTACCCTTGAGCAACTAATCTGGCTTTGTTTCTTACTACCAGACCTTCTTCATTCATCTTGTTTCTAAAAACCCATCTTGTCCCAATGACAGTTTGGTTTTTAGGTTTGGGAACAAGCTTCCAAACTTTGTTTCTTTCAAATTGTTCCAGTTCTTCTTCCATTGCTTCAATCCAATTTGGGTCTTGAAGGGCTTCATTGATCTTTTTGGGTTCAATTTGAGAGATGAAGGCACTCATTAAAGAGTCATAAAAAGGCATGTTTGGAGGGATATCCATCTTATGTATTGGAAGGTCAATAACAATATTTTTATTTGGAGGAATGGTATGGGTAATGGTTTCAGGTTGAGGAATTGAGGGAATTGTGTTGCAACAAGGTTGGATGGGGTCATTTCAAGAGGATTTTGATGGCTGGTTGAAGGTGAGCTGTTAGGTGCATCATGGCTGTCAGATGCACCTTTCTTTGTTGGGAAGGGATTCTTGGCTGTCAGACATAGTAGAGTGTTTATTAGTGTCTTTGGGCAACATATAAGGAAGGGAAGGTGAATCTTCTTCAGGAATGAGACTTGAGGGATCATGTACAGGAGACACTTCAGGTAGGTTGTCTGAATTTCCAACAGCTTCATCAAAATCACATAGCTCATTATGACTTTGATCATTATTTTCATCAAAGTCAACATGTATTGATTCTTCTACAACAAGTCTCCTTTTGTTGTATACCCTGTAGACTTTGCTGGTATTAGAGTATCTAAGGAAGATTCCTTCATCACTTTTTGAGTCAAACTTATCAAGGTTGCTTTTCCCATTGTTATGAATGAAACATCTACTTCCAAAGCCATGGAAATATGAAATGGTTGGTGTTCTCCCATTTCATAGCTCATAGGGAGTCTTGGAGTGAAACTTGTTGATGAGGGTCTTGTTCTGGACATACACAGCAGTGGTGACTGCTTCTCCCCAAAAATACTTAGGAAGGTTGTTCTCTGACAGCATAGTTCTTGCTGCTTCACAAATTATTCTGTTCTTTCTCTCAGCAACTCCATTTTGCTGTGGTGTTCTAGGAGCAAAAAAGTTGTGCTCAATCCCTTTTTGATCACAGTATTCTTCAACACCTGTATTTTCAAACTCCTTACCATGATCAGATCTGATTTTGATGATGGATAAACCCTTTTGGTTTTGAATTTTATTGAACAGTTTGACAAGTTGTTCCAAGGTATCTCTTTTGGATTCAAGAAGGATGATCCAAGTAAATCTAGTGTAGTCATCAACTACAACAAGAGAGTATCTCTTTCCACCAAGAGATCTGGTTCTGATTGGCCCAAAAAGATCCATGTGGAGTAATTGAAGGGGTTTTGTGGCATCTAATCTGGTTTTGGCAGTGAAGGAGGTTTTCTTTTGCTTTCCACATTGACAGGCTTTGCACAATTTGTCCTTTTTGAAGGGTATTTTGGGTAGGCCTTTTACTAGGTTTGAGTTGGCTAGTTTAGAGATACTTTTGAGGTTGAGGTGAGCCAATCTTTTGTGCCAAATCCATGACATATCAGATTGACTATAGGAGAGCAAACAATGGGCATCAGATGATTCCACAACTTCCAGGTTTAGACAGTAGAGGTTGCCTTTTCTGATTCCAGTGAGAATTGATTTGTTGTTGACATCTTTGACAGTGCAGTGGTTTTTGGAACATACAACATGATATCCCTTATCACAAATCTGACTAAGGCTAATCAAATTGTGCTTGAGACCCTCTACATAAGACACATTAGTGAAAATAATGTCTTTAGTAACAAGGTTTCCTGATCCTTTGACTTTGGCTTGAGAGTTATCACCAAAAGTTACATTTGGACCATTTTTAGGGACATATTGTTGCAACCACTCCTTGTTGAAGGTCATGTGCCTGCTGCATCCACTATCCAAGTACCATATTCCTTTCCTAGGTTCCTACAAAATAGAAAAATAAATTTATGGTACCCTTTATTCTTTTGGGTCCAAAGGATTAGAATTTCTTTGGTACCCTAGCTTTGTTCATTGCCCTTTTTCCAAAATATTGATTTAGGGCATTATAATATCCCATGATTTGAAACATATAGGGTGTAGGAGCAATAGGTTGGGATTGGTTAGGAAACTGGTTGGGAGAAAAGAATTGGTTTTGGTTATGAAACTGAGTGTGATTTTGGGAGCTGTTTGAGTGAGATGATCTAGGGGAGGTATTTTGACTGGCATGACTTCTTCCATTTGAGTATGGCCAGTAGGGTCTTTGTTGTTTGGAGTATGAGTGATGGTTGAAGAATCTTTGCTGTCTGGGAGATCTCTGTTGTCCATCATGTCTTGGCTGTCCAGGGAATCTTGGCTGTCTGGGAGATCTCTGCTGTCCAGTGGTCTTGTGCTGGTTCTTCTTCACTTGCTCCTTGATTCCTTTCTTTTGCCAAATGTAATTTCCTTTGTTTGCTTGTTTTCCTTTACCTATTGATTGGATTGAGATAGCAATATGAGTTTCATCAGTGTGAGAGGGACTAGGTTGAGTTGTTTCATCATTGTGACTTGAGCTAGCTTCATCCATTTTTCCTTTCTTCTTGAGGTCTTCCTTGGTTTGAATAGGATAGACATTTTCTTGGGCTTTGACATAGTTCATGCTTTCAAGAACCATCTTGTCAATAGCCCTTTCATTAGTGAGAGGGGTATAGGTTTTCATAGTAGGATTATTTGCTCCAATCCCTGATTTGTCACCTGGGTATCTTTGGTTGTAGCTAAAAAGAGTCAAGGCTTTTCCTGAACTGTTCTAGGACTCAAACTTCTTTCTAAGGGATTCATTTTCCTTTTCAAGGTTGATGTTTATTTGGTTGGTTTCCAGAAGTTTGGCATTCTTAGCTGTCAGCTCCTGTAGACACCCCATTCTGAACTCATAATTACATGATTACACTACTCTTCATCTCTCTTTTATGTTTTGATGAAAGCATATCAGTTTCGTCATGTTTCGTTAAGTTTCTAACTAACCTCGTTAGTTTTGGACCTAACTGACTAACGGAACAACTGAAGAGGACAAAATAGTCATCAGACTAGTTATCTCGCACGAGATATCATATCTCGCGCGAGATATCCCCTCGACAGGATGTGCAGAAATCACTCTCCTTCTCCGTTTCAAACTCTCTTTTTGGATAAAACCTTATCAATTCGGGTATCCAATCAGAACTGAGTTCTGGAACCTTCCTAGGGTAATTTCCCTCTCCACCTTCACCTCTCCAACCTCCTATAAATACTGGATGACTTCCAGTGTTTCAGAGGTCGACAATTCTGATCCTTGATCAAGAACACACACAATTTGTTGGTTTCTTTCCATGAAAGACTCCTTCAAATCACTCACAAACAACTCCTAAAGTTTGTTCGTCAACCTTGTTGATTAACAAACATCGAAGCCCGAATCAAGGGAACAAGGCGAAGCTCCGTCCGCATCAAGATCCAAATCAAGGATCGAGGCGAAGCTCTGTCCAAATCAAGGTTCGACTCTAAACTTGAGTCGAAACTCTGTCCGAATCTCTTCTCAAAAGGTAATCATCCTTTAAACTTTCGTTTCTCTTCTCAACCTCTCTATTGATTTTAGAGTAGTGTAATCCCATCAAAAGGATTAGCCTAGAGTCCCTTCAGTCAATGAAGGCGATCTCGAAGCATACAATCCGACATTCCTAATCAAGAAATTGATTAGGGTTTATTTGTTCTTCTTTAATTATTTTATTAAAAGATTGAAAACCTCTCTTTTCTTTAGCAAGACCGATCTCCGGATTGGGTGAAATGGATGCCTTCTAAACCTACCCATTTCATAACCTAAGCCCCGAACCCAAATCTCTTTCAAAATGGTTTTCCTATGTTTCCAATCGAATAATATAGGTGGCGACTCAAAAAGATGAAAAGATGAAATTTTCTCACAACGCTACAGTGGCGACTCTGCTGGGGACTTAAAATTAAGAGGCTTAAACTTGCGTCAAAATTAAAAGAGAGGTTTTCAAAAAAAAAAAATTTAAATTAAAATTTTTTGCTCTCAGATGAGGCATGTCTCGCGGCGAGATATCATATCTCGCGCGAGATATTGCTTCGGCAATCTGGTTGCTTTCTGGTTTCTCCTGTTCATCTCGTGGTCCAAAGACGAGGGTTGAACACGCAAGGGAGATCCCAGAATTCATTATCTGCAGAGTTCCCACATCTTAAGGCCTCCCTTAAGGTGTAGAACTCGAATCTTTATTTCATTTAAATAATTGATTATTATTTATGAACTGCGTGTGATTGGGTTTTATTTAATTAAAGTCCGGTCCATTGGGGATTCGGGAGTTGTAAATTAAATTATTTATCTCTCTTTATCTCTCTTTATGTGGAACTACGACGGCCTGAGTCTTCCTAAATTGGGAGAAACGTAGGCAACCACTTGGTGCGGCCACTATCTGTTTTCTCTTTTGACTTTCAAAAAAAAACTTCCTATTTTACTCTATCACATAGATTGACTATCACACACGCGCACTCATATATAACTGTCATTGCACTACATACCCTCTATAAACCCGGGACCCACACTAAGGACGGATGACGGTAACCACCTAGTCGCCGGTCTCTCCGAAGTTGGACAATCCCACTCCGCGTATTCAATCCACTTAGATTGTCATATCGCGGGGAGCCTAGCCTTCCAGCCCTGCATCGCCACATTCTCATGTAGATTGACTTTTTTAGGAACACTCCGTGACCGGTCGGTTTTGACTCGGTAATCTTTCTTGTCTTTGACCAAAATAAAGTTCATATAAAATTGACTATCGAGAAAAGGATTCAGAAAAGTCCCTTCGAAAAAAAAAAAAAAAAGAAAAGTCCCTTCGGAAATGTCCCTTCGGAATGACCCTTTCGGAAGTCCCTTTAAAAAAAAAAATAAAAAAAAATCCTTCCGGTCAATTTTACGTGGCTTTATTTTACAAAGAATGGTTAATTACCGAGTCCCTAGGTTTGGTTCGAATTACGTACGCCTGCAAGTTTTGCCTAGGATGCTAGATAGAAAACGGATCTTTGTCCGTCCGACCATGAATTTAGGAAATAAAAAGGAATAAAATCCATCTCTCTGAATGGTTATCTCGTGCGAGATTACATAGTCTCGCACGAGATATTATTTGCAGAATCTGTGTTTGTAATTGATGATCGATGTGCGCTCCCTCCTTGAGTCAAAACTCCGTCTCTAATAAAAATAAAACCTCAAAAAAAAATCACTCGTGAGGTAATTTTAACCATCATCCTTTTCTTCATCTAGGATCGTTTGGGGCCAATATTCGAAAAGACGTTTCGTTGGGATATCTCGAGTTCATCTCTAAGGTCGTCAAGCTCCCTTACCTCTCCAACGGTAGCATTTCAATTTCCTTCCAACACGATGAATTCTGAAGCACTCAAGAAGGAAATTGAGGATCAAAGGATTCGATATGAAGAAATGCTACAAGCCCAAGCCGATGAAATGGAGGCCCGATTAGAACTTGAAAGGAGAATCCAAGCCGGGGAAATGAAAGCCATGGTTGACGAACTCCAAGCCATGAAACTACAATTGGCCGAATTAAGCTCAAAGAAGAAAGATAATGAGACCTCTTCCGATGATGAAGTATCATACACTAAGAAAGCTAAAAGGCACCGCAAGCACAAGAAAAAGGTGTATGAGTCTAGCTCATCATCTTCCTCATCTGACAATGAGAGTTATGCTTCCAAGAAAGAAAGAAAGAGGGGAAGCAAGGACGAACCCCTTACCATGGCAATGCTAGAAAAGAAACTTGCATCCCTCGATGTGAGTAAGGGAGCCTCGCTCTCTATCGACTATGACACCCTTCGTCAATCCATGTCAAAGCTTCCTAGAAAGTACAAGACACCCGACATTGCAAAATTTAATGGTTCTACTTGTCCAAAAATCCATCTGGAAACCTATTCTTGGGCCATGCTACCTATGGGTGTCGATGACAACTTGCTAGTTCAATGCTTCCCTCAAACTCTCGATGGTGCCGCTAGAGATTGGTACATGACGCTTCCACTCTCCACAAGGCTTGATTGGCCACTCGCCAGTCGTGCCTTCCAAGAACAATTTGAGGACAACACTACCTACCGCACTACTAGGAGAGACCTTGAGCAAACCAAGCAACTCTCAAATGAATCATTCGCAGACTTCGTCAAAAGATGGAGGATCAAACTGACTGAAATCGTTGATAGGCCAAGCCTAGACGAACAAATTCATATCCTACTTCAATGCCTCCGCGAAGAATACCAAGAGAAGCTTGCCGGCAATTACTTCCCTAGTTTCCTCGAACTCCATAAATCGGGCCTTAGAGTTGATGAATTGATCCTTCTTAGAAAGAATTCAGAAAAGGAGAATCGTCCAACAAAGGGGAGCACCGGTCGTACCTATCATGATTTTGGTGGGGCTACTCTTAAGGAAATGTTCGATGATCTAGTAGGCCAAGGAAAACTGAAGCCAATGGAAGACTATCATCCTAAGAAAATGAGAGAAGATTGGGACCACGACAAATTTTGCGATTACCATCAGTTTAGTGGTCATGACACCAACAATTGCTACAATTTGAGGGATGCCATCCAAGACTTGTATGAAGCCGGCAAGATCAACTGAAGCATCACCACCTTGGGGCTCCGATTGTCCTCTCCCTTTTTCCTTTGAAAAAAAAAAGAAAAGAAGAAAAAAAAAAACATAGATTAGGTAAATTTCCTAGTATGTTCTCGAAGAGTCGTTCTGTCTTTCTAGTACATCTCTATCCTCTCTAGTTTGTGTCAAGTAAACTATCGAGTCTGTTTCGAATTTCCTTATCAATAAAAGTTATCTCTTTACCCTAAACACTTTCCCAAGGGTTGTTCTTCTTTATGAGTATCATTTGATCTATGTTGAATAGTGGACCCTCATTCTTTAAATCATCACGAAAATTAGAAACTTCTAAACAAGTTTGAAATGAAAACTATCCTTAGAAGGCTTAAGGCTAGACATTACTCATGTTGAAAGTCGAAGATCAACAAACCAAGGAAGCCAAAGGCGCTGCTATCAACATTCATCCCAAGAAAAGTGGGGCTACTCAATTCAAGGCTTTGAGAGTACAAAAATAAAAAGCTCGCTAGGTCGAAACTCCTCAAATCGTCCTAGGCAAAAATAGAGCATCAAAAAAAAAAAAAAAAAGAGAAAAACTCTCGAGCCTTCATCGCCCCACAACAAGGATGAAATTTCAACAAAGGCAAGAAGGACTCTCCCACAAAGAAGAAAAGTCAAGTAAAGAGGATCCCTCAACATCCTCTTACAGTGAAGCCCGAATGGCAACGCAAATGAAGAAGACTTTCAACATCAATCCATAAAGAGAAATGTTTAGCCTTAAGTCGTGCTAATGATTGGCTTTCTTTTCAAACTCGTTAAGAAATTTCTAGATGATACAAGGTCCATTAAAAGTAAAGCAACTTTTCTAGACCTTTGAGCCATATAGCGTTCTTTGTTGAGTCTAGGGGCTTTCTCTCAGCCATTCTCATACACACTCTTGAAATCCAAGCATCAAAACTGGGGCTTCCTAACCTTTCCTCCCCCAGTCAATCTCTACTCAAACTCTCAAGAGTAATCAAATCTGCATTAGGGGCTTACCTCTTCGTTTCTCACTCACATCATTAGAGAATACACTCCCCCAAAGAGTCAATGCTTGGATAACCTTCCAAAAAATAGAGTCCGTCTCTCCTCAACTAAACTTGAGATCTCATCCTTAGTGAGATTCTTCCATCTGAGTCCCCTTCGAGTAAACATACTTTTCAAAAAAATGGCTCGCTAGGTTGAAAACTCGTAAAGAGCGGCCTAGGCAAAAGTTAGAGCACAAAAACAAAAGACGCAAAAGAGATGCCCGCTAGATTGAAAACCCGAAAGGGCGGTCTAGGCAAAAACCAGGGTGCGTCACTAAGAAAGAAAAAAAAATTCAAAGGGAAAAAGGAGGGGATCCTTCTTCAATTCACACAGCCTCACAAGCCTGTTCGCGAAGTCATCTACATCATACAAGAAGTCTTGGGGCTTAGTGTCGAGAGAAGCCTTGGAAAATACATGCTTTCGAATAGGCATCATAAGTTATACATAGAAAAAGCCATTGGAGTGGTTTGGACATCGTTCAGTCAATGATCATCACATGAGAAACTTGGGGCTTGACGATGAAGAAGTCCTATGACAACAAAAAATCCTTGAAGCATCCTGAACCTTAGCGTTGAACTTGGGTTATCTCAACGAAATCCTATTAGACGATTGTCTCATTCGATCTTTAGATGGACCTCACGAGTTGGTCTTCAAAACCAAAATCTAAAACACAAACAATTTTTCAATCCTCACATAATAGAACTCATTCTCCCCGCTGATTCTTGGAGTCGAGTGCACATTGATCGTCTTGAACAAACAAATTCTTAAGTGAATGTATGTTGTTATGCAAATGCTTTCACTGACCCTCTTGCAGGAATTAAAATGCGTAAGGCACGTCAAGTGCCTACTTTCAAGAATTAGATCAAACATGTTGAGTGTTTGGATTCCATCTACCTCCACATATGTCAATGTATCCAATTAAGTGCGTCGAGCATCTCTTCAAGCGTCAAGCATCCATTGCGTCAAGCAACCTTTGCGTCAAGCAACCATTGCGTCAAGCAACCTTTGCGTCAAGCAACCATTGCGTCAAGCAACCTTTGCGTCAAGCAACCATTGCGTCAAGCAACCTTTGCGTCAAGCATCCATCGCGTTAAGCATCCATCGCGTCAAGCATCCATTGCGTCAAGCAACCATCGCGTCAAGCAACCATCGCGTCAAGCATCCATCACGTCAAGTGCCATGCGTCAAGCATATTCCAACAAAAAGCCCGATTCAACGCCCAAACAGGTGGATCGTCATCAAATAGATGTGTCAAGCATCTAGGGTCAGTATGTCAAATACTTACCTTAACAAAAGCCCGATTCAATGCCAAACAGGTGGATCGTCACCAAGTAGGTGTGTCAAGCATCTACAAGTAGTATGTCGAGTACTACTCAACAAAAGCCCGGTCTTGAATCGCCAGGATCGTCACCAAGTAGGTGTGTCAAGCATCTACAGGTAGTATGTCAAGTACTCACCAACAAAAAGCTCGGTCTTGAATCGCCAGGATTGTCACCAAGTAGGTGTGTCAAGCATCTACAAGTAGTATGTCGAGTACTACTCAACAAAAGCTCGGTCTTGAATCGCCAGGATCGTCACCTCAACAAAAGCCCGGTCTTGAATCGCCAAGATCGTCACCTCACTTCAGACAAACAGGTATATTCAGAATTGGGTCATGATTTGATTCCTCAGTATGGATTTGCCTTTTCAAAAATAAAATCTCCTCGATTTTCAAAAAAAAATGATTTTCAAAATACCTAAAGCAACCTTTTCGTGTTTTGGGAGTCGAACTACGTTTTGGTCTGATTCTCCGATAGAGATACGTAGGCAGCCGTGCGGCACGACCATCCCAAAGTTCAGAATGATGTCTTTTCTATCGACGACACTTCTTCTTTCATAAGACACATCGCCGAGGGGCTCTGTAGACACCCCATTCTGAACTCATAATTACATGATTACACTACTCTTTATCTCTCTTTTATGTTTTGATGAAAGCATATCAGTTTCGTCATGTTTCGTTAAGTTTCTAACTAACCTCGTTAGTTTTGGACCTAACTGACTAACGGAACAACTGAAGAGGACAAATTAGTCATCAGACTAGTTACCTCGCACGAGATATCATATCTCGCGCGAGATATCCCTTCGGCTTGAGATGTGCGTAAATCACTCTCCTTCTCTGTTTCAAACTCTCTTTTTGGATAAAACCTTATCAATTCGGGTATCCAATCAGAACTGAGTTCTGGAACCTTCCTAGGGTAATTTCCCTGTCCACCTTCACCTCTCCAACCTCCTATAAATACTGGATGACTTTCAGTGTTTCGGAGGTCGACAATTCTGATCCTTGATCAAGAACACACACAATTTGTTGGTTTCTTTCCATGAAAGACTCCTTCAAATCACTCACAAACAACTCCTAAAGTTTGTTCGTCAACCTTGTTGATTAACAAACATCGAAGCCCGAATCAAGGGAACAAGGCGAAGCTCCGTCCGCATCAAGATCCAAATCAAGGATCGAGGCGAAGCTCTGTCCAAATCAAGGTTCGACTCTAAACTTGAGTCGAAACTCTGTCCGAATCTCTTCTCAAAAGGTAATCATCCTTTAAACTTTCGTTTCTCTTCTCAACCTCTCTATTGATTATAGAGTAGTGTAATCCCATCAAAAGGATTAGCCTAGAGTCCCTTCAGTCAATGAAGGCGATCTCAAAGCATACAATCCGACATTCCTAATCAAGAAATTGATTAGGGTTTATTTGTTCTTCTTTAATTATTTTATTAAAAAGATTGAAAACCTCTCTTTTCTTTAGCAAGACTGTAGCGATGCGTGAATTTTTCGAATAACAGAGTCGCCACCTATATTATTTGTTTGGAAACATAGGAAAACCATTTTGAAAAGATTTGAGGGTTCGGGGGTTAAGTTATCGAATGGGTAGGTCGAGGAGCATCAATTCCACCCAATCCGGAGATCGGTCTTGCTAATTGAGTATTATCAATCTTTTTAATTACTAATTAAATAAAGAACAAGAAAACCCTAATCAATTTCTTGATTAGGAATGTCGGATTGTACGCTTCGAGATCGCCTTCATCGATTGAAGGGACTCTAGGCTAATCCTTTTGATGGGATTACACCACTCTAAAAGCCAATAGAGAGAGATTAAGAAGAAAAGAGTAAAAGTATAGGAGTTTACCTAGTTTAGGGAGGATTTGATTTAGAACGTGGTTCTAAGATGTTTTCTCAATCGAGAAGTGATTTGGGCAGAGTTTCGACTCAATATGAGAGTCAAATCTTGATGCGGACAGAGCTTCGCCTCAATCCTTGATTCGGGTTTGGATGTTTGTTGATCAATAGGGTTGATAAACAAACTTTAGGTGATTTTAGGGAGGTTTTGTGAGTGATTTGAAGGAATCTTTCGTGGAGAGAAACCAACAAATTGTGTGTGTTGTGTGGAAACTGGACCTCAAACAAAGTGGAAGTCACCAAGTATTTATAGGGGTTTAAGAGGTAGAGGTGGAGAGGTAAAACACTCCTAGGAAGCTTCCAGAACTCAATTCTGATTGGAGAACCGGATTAGATGAGGTTTATCAAGAAAAGAGTTTGGGACGGAGAAGAATTGTGATTCTGCACATCCTGTCGAGGGGATATCTCGCGCGAGATATGATATCTCGTGCGAGATATCTAGTCTGATGACTATTTTGTCCTCTTCGCCTTATTCCGTTAGTCGGCTAGGTCCAAAACTAACGAGGTTAGTTAGAAACTTAACGAAACATGACGAAACTGATACGCTTTCATCAAAACATAAAAGAGAGACTAAGAGTAGTGTAATCATGATTTATTGGTTCAGAATGGGGTGTCTACAGAGCCCCTCGGCGACAGGTCTTATGAAAGAAGAAGTGTCGTCGATAGAAAAGACATCATTCTGAACATTGGGATGGTCGTGCCGCACGGCTGCCTACGTATCTCTAAGAGAGAATCAGACCAAACGTAGTTCAACTCCAAAACACTAAAAAGGCTATTTTAGGTATTTTGAAAAGCATTTTTGAAAATCGAAGAGGGATTTTTTTTTGAAAAGGTAAAATCATACTGAGGAATCAAGGACTTGACCCAATTCTGATGATACCCGGTTTGTTGATGAAGTTGTTGAAGTGCGCCGTCCGAGGTTACTGACGTAGCTTGTTGTTGCCGAGGTCACGGACTTTGTTGTCGTTGCCGAGGTCACGGACTTTGTTGTCGTTTCCGAGGTCACGGACTTTGTTGTCATTGCCGAGGTCACGGACTTGAAGTTTGCTGCCATCACAGACTTTGTTGAGGTTGCCGAGGTCACGGACTTGAAGGTTGCTGCCATCCTCCTCATTAGCTTTTTCAAGCATAAGGTTTTGAACTTTCAGTCCTTGGTTAGCTCTTTCAAGGCTATCAATGGTTTTACTTTGGGAGAGGTTATCAGTGAGCAATGAAGCGAAGCTAGTTTGATGTCTTTTTATTTGAATTAAAAGAGTACTAACTAATTGTTTAAATTCTTCATTATTTAAAGAGTTGAACTGAGGTACCTGCTTTAGTTCTTCAGCAACAACTAAGGCTTCAAGGTCTTCTTCATTGTCTGAATCTTCATCATCTCCAGCCATTAGGCATATCATTGCTTCTTCTCCTTCACTCTCAGAATCACTGAAGTCAAGTTCCTCATCACTGAACTTAGATGAGTCAGCAATCAGCACTTGCTCTTTGTTCTTCTCATTCTTCTTCTTTGTACAGTTGTAACAGCAACATCTTGAACTGTGAATGATCTCCTTGGAGTATGAGAACTTCTTAGCTGTCTGATTGTCTTTAGGTTTCCTTGGTTCAGGGCACTCAGATGAGTAGTGACCAAGCTTCTTACAATTGAAGCATTTAACTTTCTTTTTATGGTTTTCTTGTTCAGAGGTAGATGGGCTATAGCTTTTCTCAAATGACTTTTTATGTGCTCTCAGGGTGTTTCTGACAGCCATGGATATGAGACTTGGAAGGTCTCCTTGGGATAGGTTATTTGAGGGTAGGCTAACTTTCTGAAGGGAATTGAGAACCATGGAATCAATGTCTTTTTGGGTGATGGGTTTATGAGTGGTTTCTTGGGCAGCTAAGGCAAGAGTTTGAGAGATGGAGGGAACTAGTTGAAGTTTTATCATTCCTTCTAGTTCATAAGCTTCAAGCTTACCAAAATATTGTTCAACAGTCATCGTGCTCCATTCTGCACCTTCTCTTATTGGTAGGGCTACCTTCTCATATTCTTGAGGAAGGTTGGAATATATTTTGAGACATAAATCTTGATTCTCAAAAGTTTTTCCATGATCAGCAATGGATCTGAGCAGATCTTCAAATCTTGGTTTTGCAGCACTTACTTTTTCACCAGGGTAAAACTTGAAGTTGTCAAGTTGTCTAAGAAGGTTGTATAGGTTTTGTGTTCTAACACTGGTGTGTTTCTGGAATTTGGTATGTATAAGTTCCCATGCAGCCTTTGCAGATGGCTCTTTAGTAATCTCTTGTGCTAGTGAGTCATTTACACTCTTTTGGAGTATGTTTTTGACTTTTAGATTAGCACTGACTAGTTGCCTTTCTGAATCTGTCCAAAATTCTGGGGATTTTACTTTGTTGGGCCCACCATTTGTATCTACATAGACAGGGTATGTGACTTCATTTTCAATTGCATACCGGTTCCAGATGCTGTTTGCATCAAGGTAAGTTTTAATTTTTGAAGCATATATTTCAAAGGATCCACAGTCATCAATGTGGGGAATGTCTTTCTCATTATTTCTCCTTGGTTGAGGCATGGTGGGTTGGTAATTGATCCTTCACAAGTTGTTAGACTTTTGTGTGTGAAGACAAGCTTTGATACCAATTGAAAGGTCCTGTTTGCTTAAATCAGATTGAAAGGTTAGGCAGTTAAGGTTTGACAGCTGAGGTGAAATCTTAGTTGTCAGATATTAACTGGTTTAAAAGACAAGTGTTAAATGTGCAGCGGAATAATAAGTGTTGAAATAATATAAAGACAAGTGAATGGTGTAAGTGTGTATAGATGTGTGTGTGTGTTGTGTGATAATACCAAATGAACATAAGGAATTTTAAGGTGGTTCAGAGTTCACTCCTTCTACGTCCACCCTCACTGTCAACCTTGACAAGTGAGATCAATCCACTTAAATCTAGTTCCCTTTAAGATTTACAAAGGATTGGTTAGGCAAGTTTCTTGAACTTCCTCTTCCTAATAAGTACAGTCTATTAGGGGTTTTGCCTGTTACGAAGCAAATTACAATATCACTTAAAGTCAGTCTTAAGTGATTTACAACTTTAGTTTATACACCTGAATTCAGTTACAAGTGTCTCAGATTGTTTAGAGTATTGGTTGCAGGGTTTGCAGGTGTGGAAGGTTGAAGAAGAGGGTGTAAAGATTGTGTGTGTTTGGGGTGGTTTCTTCAGTCTTGAGGGTTTCCTTTTATAGGCTGGAATATAGCCGTTGGAGGAGATAAAGGAGTAAATGCAAATGGATGGAATAGCGTTTGCATTTAGAGCTTTGATGACTGGATAGTACCAGGCTGTAATCTGCAACCATTTTATGTAATCTTCATGGATATGAGCTGGCAACATCTGTATGGAGAGATTGGGCAAGGCACATCTTGATCATCTCAGGAATACTTCATTGCTGCTGTTGTTGAAGATCATAGCTGTCAGAGGGTTGATACCTTTGCTGTTGAGAACCTTAGCTGTCAGGCTAAGTCTTTAGTGTTTGCAGGTTTAGAAGGCAAGGATTTGTGATTGATGATTATGTAATGATCCATTGTACATAAATACATTAATTTATGTGATTTGTCTTGGTGAATGTTCATTACATCATTGCTGTCCAGTTGATATGAAGGATGTGCAGAAGAGTCATAGCTGTCCAATATCCAATGTTATCTTGGCTGTCAGATAACATTGGATATGATATATTTCTTTGTCAAAACCCTGTATAACTATGTGGTTTACATAGTTAGGTCCTAACAAAATCAATTAATTATTTATTCTGAATCAAATAGGCAGTACATGTAGGCAAAAAGTTTGTGTTATTAAAGCAATCAAAACATTCATTTCATTTCTGTTAAACTTTGGTTTTGGGCTGATTGAAATATATGTCAACTACCGTATGAACTTCAATAGTTTGTGAAAATATTTACTCATTAAAGTTACGTGTAAATTTTATTAATCTTGCATTTTAATAACTCTTTGCATTCTGCCTACCATCAGGTACATGTTTTACATTTTTAACAAGTCTAATTTCTCTGGCATAATTCCTGCCTCTTCACATTTTTCCCTCATATCTCAGGAAGAAGAAAACGCCAATGAAACGCAAAAGAGGGTTATTGTCGTAAAATGATTCAGAAATAAGTATAGGTATATACTAATTGACAACAACCTTGCTTATTTTTTTAGTACAAATTTTATATCTATCACATATTTAATGAGTTCTTCCCCAATATCTACACATAAATACCAAGCAAAGACGTTGCAAGAACGAATAGGGCTTTACGAAGAGAGTTTTTATTGCAATGAAAATTAAATGAGAAACCAAGAACTCAACTTTGAGATATTGCCAATAAATACTCATTTGCCAATTCCAGCATGAATTTAGCCACAACAAGTAAGTTGTGGCTAAATTCATGCTGGAATTTATACTATCTACATTGTATATGACACTATTTATCTCCTTACACCATACTTACACATTTATATATAGCATTTACATTGAAAAATATCAAGGGGGATTAATTTTTTCCCTAAAAATGTATAAAACAGGTAAGGCAAGGAAACTATATGCAAAGCAAAGGCGCCATGAAAGAAAACTAATCCTTGCAGATATTAAGCAAAATAGAAATATTCTTAAAAAAATGAAAACCCCTCTTTGTCTAAGCAGCGTCGTCGAGTGCGTACAGCTGAAGGTATATTTTTGCACTTTCTATATGCTTACCTTTGAGTCAGAATTATTTCAGGCATTACATTTTTCCCTCCCATGCAGATAAATATTAAGCAGAAATATCATATTATGGTCCTCCGGAATTTGAGTGCAAATATTGTTCAGCTGTGCTTTGGGGTAGAGAGAGGGTTAAGAAAAAGGGGAAGGATATATACCCCATTTATTCGCTTTGTTGTGCTAATGGGAAAATAGAGTTGCCAAGAAGGCGAGAACTGACAGAGCCGTTGAAAAGTCTTTTATCTGGAGTAGATCCAACAATTTCGACAAAATTTCTCACCAATATTCGTGCGTACAATTCTATGTTCTCAATGACTTCTACAGGAGGTAAAGTTGATAACTCGATAAACAATGCAAACTCAATTTATACCTATAGAATTAGTGGTGAAAATTATCATAGAATTGGGTCTTTGTTACCTTTAGAAGGACATAAAGCAACTTTCTTACAACTATATGTACATGATATGGATAATGAAACAAGAAATCGACTTGGGGCTATAAATCGAAATGACCTGAATGAGGCATTAGATGAAAATATATTCTATGTTAAATGAAAATAATGAGTTGGTTAAAGCTTTTAGAAAAGTTAGAGATTGGTACGATGAAAATCAAAGAGTTGACTTTAGTTTGAGGTTGATTAACAAGAGATCATATCGGAATAGAAATTACGTTCCTCCAGCATCATCTGAAGTTGCAATGTTGATTGTAGGAGACATGGCAAATAGTAATGGCGAAAGGGATTTGGTTATTCAGGTTTTTGACGGAGTTCTAAAACGAATTAGTGATCTTCATCCTTGTTTATGGCTTTACAATATCCTCTCTTATTTCCGTATGGAGAGGATGGTTTTCATACTGAATTGTTTTATCAAAGAAATTGTGGGGACTTTGACTCAACTTATAAGGTCGGTATGAGGAAAATCTTGCCGTCTTCTTTCACTGGTAGCCCAAGATACATGATACAAAATTACCAAGATGCTATAGCCATATGTCGTGTATACGGAAATCCCGATTTTTTATTACTTTTATAGCTAATCCTAATTGGCAAGAAGTTAAAGATTTAATTAATGAATTGCCAATGTAAAAAGCTGAAAATAGGCCAGATGTTGAATCAAGAGTTTTCGAGATGAAACTGGACTAGATGATACATGATATTGTAGATAATGAGATATTTGTAAGAATAGATGCAGGTTTGTAACAAGCACTTCTTTTTTTCCTATTTATAATGATTTACTAAACATATTTTTCTTCAATATTTCACATTTGTTTACACAATTGAATTCCAAAAGCGTGGACTGCCACATCCGCACATAATATTTTGGGTTGATGAAAAATCTAAATTGCATAGTAGTACAGAGCAAGTGGATTCTGTGATTTCCGCTGAAATTCCAGACCCATTAGTTTACCCTATTAGTTATGATGCTATGAAGCAATTTATGATGCACGACCCGTGTGGACATGCTAGTCCATTCTCTCAGTGTATGAATAATAGTGCGTGAAATTAAAATATTTTTTCCTGCAAGTATTAATCTGAATTTTACATAATTCATCAATTCTATTTGGATTAGTGTAAGTACCCAAATCCGGATCGTTATAATCCGTTAGCTCACACTTTCCAAGTTAACGAGACTTTCCAGGACTATCCTGATCATTCATATTTTAAAAGTGTATTAAAAACACATTCGAATACGTTAAAATATCACTATTCCAAAAATACGCAATTTCCAGGACTTTCCGGGATTGTTTCGACAATTATTCGAACAGTTATTTAAAAAACGGTCAAAACACGGTTCAACGGACAAAAAAACCCTTACTTAATGGCTAAGTAAGACACATGTCACGCATGCACGAGGCCTCGAGTCAAATCTATCCAATCCAAGGCTGGAAAAGACCAAAATACACTCAAACTGAAGGACTGGCTGGCCAGCCTGTTTTGCAGGATCGCCCATCAGTCTCATCATATTTTCAAATACCCAAAAAACCCTCAAACTTGAAGGACTGGCTGGCCGGCCTATTTTTCAGAAATTTTCTATAAATAGAAGCCTCCTCTTTCAGTTTTGATGAAAGTTTAACCCCCCTCCTCCATTGCCTCAGTTCCAGCAACCAAAACCCCTCCGTAAGCCCCAAAACACCTCGATTTACGTGAAAACAACGTATTTCAAGCCAAACACGATCCAAACACCTTTTCAAACACCATTTCGTATCCAACATACGATATCTTGAGATATAGAGTCAAAACCGAGCCATTGGTAACACTCTCACTCTCAATCTCCCATTTCATCCTTTTTACGCGTCCTACGCTATTTCTGATCCGATCAAAATCTTCAAAATGTAGACAAAACGCTGTCTATGGGTCTCGAAGTGATCCTCTCTCTATCACTTTTCTCCTTCGAGAAAAGTGATTTAGGGTTAAAACGGAGATCTTGACACGTTTTTATCTATTATGTCATTTACCTTCCGAACTGTTTGGTTCGTCGATCGTCATTTCTATCATCCGAACCGTTTGGTTCGTTGATCGTTATTTACCGTCCGGATCTTTTGATCCGTCCATATTGTCATTTTAATAACGTTCTTTACAGTTCGAACCGTTAGGTTCGTTGGTCGCATCTTTTACCGTCCGAACCGTTTGGTTCATTGATACCGTCAATTCAATACTGTCATTTACCGTCCAAACCGTTTGATTTGTCGATCGTATTTACCTTTAACATCCGAGTCAAGAAATTGACTTGTCGATCGTCGTTTTCTTCACTATCATCTTTATCAAAAAAATGGTAACGTTATAACGCTCGGTTCAAAAATTTAACTCTTTCCTTTCCCTTCGTTTTGTCAAAAAAGGGTAACGTTATAATGCCCGAATCATTTTCAAAACCAGCCATTCAAACTCATTTTCAAAAACTCCTATTCAAACTCAAATTCAAGTTTGTCATTCAAACTCATTTTCAAGTAACATAAACACACACACACGCACGCACAATTTTTGAGAAAGGTTGAAAGACTCGTTAATACGAGGCGTTTCGGGTGATCTCAATTTTACTCTTCCCGAAATGTAACGTGACCTTCGAACCTAACAATCTCTGTTCAAACAAATTTTTCCTAAGATTTGGCTCCTAATTAAAACGATCTCCTTTCAAACAGTCTTTTCCTAAGTTTTGGCTCCTAATCAAAACGATCCTTTTTCAAAAGCCTTTTTCAAAGTTTTGGCTCATAATCAAAATGGCATGGCGACTCCTCTTTTCCCCGTGAAATAAAAAAATCGCTCGCCGCCCTCGCGATCCGGGTAATTCAATTAGGGGCAATTATTAAAGAGTGCGTCTGGGGAGAAACGCGTTTCTTGGAGAAACGGGCTTGTTATGTCGCACGACATAAGTAGCCAGTTTCTGGATATCCTTTACAAAGCTTCTGGATATCCAGAAGCTTTGAAATGGATATCCAGAAGCTTTGTAAAGGATATCCAAACCAAGTATTTTTTTCTGGATATCCTTTACAAAGCTTCTGGATATCCAGAAGCTTTGAAATGGATATCCAGAAGCTTTGTAAAGGATATCCAGAAAAAATATTTGGTTTCTGGATATCCTTTCCAAAGCTTCTGGATATCCTTTCCAAAGCTTCTGGCTATTGGCTAGGTATGTCGCACGACAAAACAAGCCCCGTTTCTCCATGGGCGACGGAGAAACGCGTTTCTCCCCAGATTTTGTGATTATTAAATAGTCCCTCATTCTAATGAAAACAACCAATAAGGACACACATTTTGAAGAAATTCCACCAGGCCCACGATTTATAATGACACCCCATTTTTATAAAGGCACCCATGCAACATAAAAGGGACAGCGGGTCGCTGTCCCTTTCTCCCCCTCTATTTTCATTTTTTTTTCTCCTCCCAAAAACTTTAAAATTAAATATCTTAATATCTAGAACTCAAAAAAAAAAAATCCGAGACCGTTGTATTATTCATATCGTCAAAACGAATCAAACTAGCAGCATCAACATATATTTTAGAGCAATATGAGATTATTTGATATGTTTGTTAAGTTCACAGTTGTTCTAGTTAAGTTGACAGATATTAAGTTCATAGTTGTTAAGTTCACATTTGTTAATTCGCAGTCGTTTTTTTATCTTTTATGGCTCTCTTTTTGCAATTTTATGAGATTATTTGACATTTTTGTTAAGTTCACAGTTGTTTTTAATTAAGTTCATAGTTGTTTTAGAGGCCATAAAGACTAAAACAACCCTGAACTTAACAAAAAACAACAGTGAACTTAACAATAGGTCAAATAATCTCATAAAATTGCAAAAATAAAGGCTATAAAATTCTAAAAACAAATGTGAACTTAACTAAAATAGCTGTGAACTTAATTAAAAACAACTGTGAACTTAACAAAAATGTCAAATAATCTCATAAAATTGCAAAAATAGAGGCCATAAAGGACTAACACAACTGTGAACTTAAAAAAAACAACAATGAACTTAACAAATTGGTCAAATAATCTCATAAAATTGCAAAAATAAAGGCTATGAAATTCTAAAAACAACTGTGAACTTAACTAAAACAACTGTGAACTTAATTAAAAACAACTGTGAACTTAACAAATATGTCAAATAATCTCATAAAATTGCAAAAAGAGAGCCATAAAAGATAAAAAACGACTGTAAATTAACAAATGTGAACTTAACAACTGTGAACTTAATAACTGTGAACTTAACTAAAACAACTGTGAACTTAACAAATATATCAAATAATCTCATATTGCTCTAAAATATATGTTGATGCTGCTAGTTTGATTTGTTTTGACGATACGAATAATACAATGGTCTCGGATTTTTTTTTGAGTTCTAGATCTTAAGATATTTAATTTTAATGTTTTGGGAGGAGAAAAAAAATGAAAATAGAGGGGGAGAAAGGGACAGCGACAGCTGTTGCATGAGTGTATGTTTGTGTATTTATCAAGTACTAAATGATTGTTGGATCTCATGGTAATATTGATTTAGGACGTTGGACTAGCTGGTTGATTTCCATAATGTGAGTCCTTATTGATCATTTGACTTGGTTTTGAAGGATCCATTGGTAATTCTCCCTTTCAATTAGGTTCATGTAGCAAACATTTCCTAAAAACTTATCAACCACAAACAATCGTTGATGAGAATGGATATTGTGTATATAGGAGGAGGGATATAGGACTATCAGTGGAAAAAAACAACATCAAATTGGATAATAGGTATGTCACGGCCTATAACAGATATCTTTTGGTTAAGTATCAAAGCCATATTAATGTTGAAGCATGTAACAACTCTAAGGCCATCAAGTACTTATTCAAGTATGTTACTAAAGGACCAGATAGAGCTACGGCAATTTTAGAATCGTCTTCAAATGGAATGGGAACGTCAATAGAGCAGCCTCAAAATGAAAATGATGAAATAAAAATGTTCTTGGATTGCCATTATATATCAGCATGTGAAGCGATATGGCGCATTTATGAATTCCCAATTCATTATCGACGCCCAGCTGTTGAAAGGCTTTCCTACCACCTAGAAAATGTGCAAATGTTAATTTTTAACGATAATGACTCCTTGCCAAAAATTATCAACGTGGAGAAGTCTACTAAGACAATGTTCACTAAATGGTTTGAACTCAATAAAGTCGATAGTGAGGCAAGGTCTTTAACATATGTTCAAATACCTACTCGGTACATTTGGAAAGCTGGAATTTACACTTGGTCAAAAAGGAAGTCTGGAAAGTGTATTGGGAGGTTGACATTTGCGCATCCGATCTCGGGCGAAAGATACTACTTGCGTATGTTGTTAAATATATTTAAAGGACCTGTTTCTTATGAAGAAATTAGGTCCGTGGATGGAATCGTCTGTGACACTATGAAGCAGGCCTGCTACATGCGAGGGCTTTTAGCAGATGATAGAGAATGGCACGATGCATTGTCCGAAGCATTTTACTGGGCATCTGGTCCAACAATGAGAGATCTTTTCCTTACTATATTACTCTTTTGTGAGGTTTCTGACGTTAAAAACTTTTGGGAACATAATTGGACCAAAATAAGTGATGACATTCTCTTATCCACGCGAAGAATATTACGTGTCCCAACTCTCATACTGGCGGAGAATGAACTCAAGAACCTTACCTTAGCAGAGTTGCAAAAATATTTATTAAAAAATGGTCGATCTCTAGAAGATATAGATGGAATGCCTTTTCTAGAAAAAACACAACTTGATCAGTTAAAAAATAGATTAATCGTTGAAGAACTGAACTACGATGTTCAAGTGTTAATGGAAGAACACCAAGTTTGAAGTCCTCCTTAAATAGTGAACAACTGCAAGTTTATAACAAGGTCATTGCTGATGTTGAAAATAAAGAGTCAAAGGTTTTTTTCTTATAGAGTTATGGTGGAACTGGTAAGACATATTTATACTGGGCCATAATGAGTAAACTAAGATCGCATTCGCAAATTGTTCTAGTTGTAGCATCATCAGGTAATTTCTAATTTTTTTTTTTTATAATTATATATGCCTGATGACCTTGAAAAATTAAACATAAAATAGTTTTTTTTTAAGCCTAAGAAAATATATCTTCTACCTATTCACATACATAAATTGTTGTCTTATAGGCATAGCTGCATTGCTACTTCTAGGCGGACGAACTGCACATAGCAGATTCAGAATTCCTCTAAACGTCACTGAGAATTCTACATGCACAATCAAGCAAGGTACGCAAATCGCAGAACTTATTCGGAAAGCAAGTTTAATTATATGGGATGAGGCACCTATGGATGCTAAATACGCATTTGAAGCTGTGGATAAAACATTAAAAGATATTTTGCGTAACACTGACTCATACAATAGTGAGAAAGCATTTGGTGGTAAAACTGTTTTACTTGGCGGAGATTTCCGACAAATTCTTCCTGTTATACCGGGAGGCACAAGAGCTGACATAGTTAATGCGTCCTTGAATAGTTCTTACACTTGGAATGAATGCGAAGTTTGTGTCCTTACTGAAAATATGAAATTAAAACATTCAGATTTGCAAAGTAGTAGTAACTGCATGCCGTTGAGTGAATTCTCAAATTGGATTCTTAAAATTGGAGACAGAAAAGAGGCTGGTAAGTTTAGAGGGGATTCTGAAGAGGCCGTGTGGGTCAAAATACCCAAGGAGCTGCTTATTCATCCAACTGATGATCCTATTGCGGATATTTTTGAATCAACATATCCTGATTTTGAGTTAAAAAAATTTGACGTTAGTTATTTAATGAACAAAGCTATTTTAACTCCAAAGAATGAAACTGTTGATAAGATTAATAAATTCATAATGGATCAAGTTAATGGGGATGAGAAAGAATATTTTAGTTTTGATACCATGGACAAGTCGAGTACCGACATTGCTGAAGGCAATTTGTTATATCCTTTAGAGTTTTTGAACAATTTAGCATTGCCTGGTATACCTGAACATATACTTAAACTAAAGCTTGGAGTGCCAATAATGTCGCTTAGAAACATTAATCCTACCAAAGGAATGTGTAATGGCACTAGACTGATTGTTACCCAATTAGGGAAGAGAGTAATTGAGGGATGTATAATATCCGGATCTCATGTGGGGAATAACGTTCTCATTCGAAGGATACATCTAACATCTTCAGAAGGCAAGTTGCCTTTCATTTTAAAACGAAGACAGTTTCCGGTCAAAGTTTGCTACGCTATGACCAATAATAAAAGTCAGGGACAGACGCTGGAGAATGTGGGGTTGTTTTTACCTTCTCCCATATTCAGTCATGGTCAACTTTATGTAGCGGTTTCGAGGGTTAAGTCATCTAGCGGCTTGAAAATTTTGGCAATAGAAGAAGAAGAGGAGTTTAAAGGGTGAACAAAAGACACTACCAGAAAAAGGTCGTTTAGCGGCGGAAATTTCCGTCGCTAAAACGAAATTTCCGTCGCTAAAAATAAACACCGGCGGAAAAATTCCGTCGGTGGTCCGCCGCAACTGTGCCCCACCGCAAGCCGCTCCTCCGACGGTCAATTTCCGCCGGTATTTTTTGATTTTACCGACATAATTTAATTCCGCCGGTGATTTAATGGTTCCAGCGACGGAAATTTTCCGCCGTTAAATCAATTTAATTTAATTAAATTTTCATTTCAGCGGCGAAAATTTCCGTCGCTGTAATAAAAATTAATTAAATTAAATTAATTTCAGCGGCAGAATTTTCCGTCGCTGTAATAAAAATTAAATTAAAATTAATTAATTTCAGCGGTGGAATTTACCGTCACTGAAATTATTTTATTTTAATTTAATTTTTATTACAGCGACAGAAATTTCCGCCGCTGAAATCAAAAATTAAATTAAAATTAAATGATATAGCAGCGGAAATTTTCGTCGCTGTAATAAAAATTAAATTAAAATAAATTAATTTCAGCGACTGTAATTTCCGCCGCTGAAATTAATTTATTTTAATTTAATTTTTATTACAGCTACGGAAATTTCCGCCGCTATAATCAAAAATTAAATTAAAATTAATTGATATAGCGGCAGAAATTTCCGTCAATGTAATTAAAATTAAATTAAAATAATATCAGCGATGGAAATTTTCGTCGCTGATTATGAAATAAATTAAAAAAAATAATTTAAAATATCAATAAACCAATTTTTTTTGCACCTGATATAACAATTCAATTTATAAAACTAAAACTATAAAAACTAAAAATCAAATATCAGCGTACCAAATAAAGACTAAATATCACCGTACCAAATCGGGAGGGGGAGAGGGGGGGGAGAGGTGGGGATAGGGGGGAGGGGCTCCCGCGGGTACCAAATATCTCAAATGTTTACAAACAAGTATAAATTAGTACAAAAAAGTCTAAAATAGTTCGTAATCAACTCGGGGGACACTACTACATTTCTGACCTAATGTAACGCCAATTTTCGTTGCATTAGGGCCCAAAATCCGTTACATTAGGCCTAATGTAACGCCAAATGGCCGTTGCATTCTCTTGCGTTGCATTAGGTCTAATGCAACGACATAGTAAGCTAATGTAACGCCAGAGCTTTGGCGTTGCATTAGGTAAATACCTGATGCAACGCCATTTACCTGATGCAACGCCAATTTTAAAACTATATGAACACCTAATGCAACGCCAAAAAGAACCTAATGCAACGCCAAAAAGAACCTAATGCAACGCCAATTTAAAAAGTGGATGAATACCTAATGTAACGCCAAAAATTAGATGAGTCCCTAAAATTTATTACATAATTTCACAATTTTATTAATTTTTTTAATTTTCTTTTTTCAATATATATATATATATATATATATATATATATATATATATATATATATATATATATATATATATATATATATATATATATATATATATATATATATATATATATATTTATTTATTTATATATAAATATATTTTAAAAAATATATATATATTTATTCTCAAATCAATCCCTTATCTTTTTTTTTTCTCAAATCAGTCCCTTAATGTTTTTTATTCTCAAATTAGTCCCTTCACTTTTTTTATATTCAAAACAATTCTTGCATTTTTCAAAAGTAACACTTTGCTCCACCACCACCATCCACCACCGTCCACCACCGTCCACCACCGTCCACAACCATCCACAAATCAAAAAAATTTGTACAAATCAAAAAAAATTTGTACAAATCGAAATAAAACACAAAATACAACAACAAATCGAAAGGAAACCCATGGAATATGTTTGGGCTCGTCGGAATCCATGGAATAAGTTTGGATTCGTCGGAATCCATGTAGATCTAGTGGTTGAGCCTCGCCGGAGACGATGAAGGGGAGAGAAGAAGACGGCGTTGGGGGAGAGAGAGAAGAAGAGGCGGAGAATCGCCGTCGCCGTAGAGAGAGAACGATGACCGTGGCCGGAGAAGAGGACTTCGGTTTAGGTAGAGAGAGGGAGAAAACGGTGATGAAGGTTGATTGGGTTTGGCATTGATTTTGTTGGGGATTGATTGAAGGAGATAGAACGGTGATGAAGGGTATGAGAGAATTGGTGAGGAGAGGATTGGGAAGAGGAAGAGCTAGGTGAGGACCGTGGCCGGAGAAGAGGATTTAGAGAGAGAGACTCCCTTTTGCGTTTTGAGAGAGAAAGTGAACGTAGAGAGTGAGGAGAGAAATAGGGAGAGATAATTTGGTTTTGTTTAGATTAATTGTGGACCGTTGGATTGAATGTGTGAATGGTTGGATTTGTTTTAGCTCATGATCAGGGTGATTATATGAGAACCAATAAAACAATGCCACATGTCATGAGCTAAATCAAATCCAACCATTCACACTTTCAATCCAACGGTCCACAATTCTTCTAAATGTTTTTATATTATCAAAATATTAATAATAATAATTATTAATAACTATTATTAATAATTATTATTATTAATAATTATTAATAATAATAATTAATAATAATAATAATTATTAATAATAATTAATAATAATAATTAATAATAATAATAATAATAATTAATAATAATAATTATTATATAATTATTAATAATTCTTAATAATTATTATTAATAATAATAATAATTATGAATAATAATTATTAATAATAATAATTATTAATAATAATAATTATTAATAATATTTATTAATAATAATTATTATTATATAATTAATAATAATATTTATTATCAATAATATTTATTAATAATAATTATTATTAATAAAAATAATTATTAATTATAATTATTAATAATAATAATTATTAATAATAATTATTAATAATAATAATTATTAATAATGATTAATAATTATTAATAATAATAATGATAATTATTAATAATAATTATTAATAATAATTATTGATAATAATAATTATATAATAATTATTAATAATAATTATTATTAATAATAATAATTATTATTAATAATTATTATTATATAATTAATAATTAATAATTATTATTATTATATAATTAATAATAATAATTAATTATATAATAATAATTATTAATAATAATAATTATTAATAATTATTATTATATAATTAATAATAATAATAATTGATATTAAAAATAATTAATAATAATAATAATTTAAACTATAAAATAATATTATACCTTATACCCTATACCCTATAGGGTATATCCTAAACCCTATAGGGTATACCCTATACCATATGACCTATGCCCTATACCTTATACCCTATACCCTATACCCTATACGGTATACCCGTAGGAGTATAGGGTATACCATATAGGGTATACCACATACTCTATACCTTATAGGGTATACCCTATATCCTATAGGGTATACCGTATACCCTATAGGGTATACCATATACCCTATACCCTATAGGGTATACCCTATACCCTATAGGGTATACCCTATACCATATGACCTATGCCCTATACCTTATACCCTATACCCTATAGGGTATACCCTATACCATATGCCCTATACCTTATACCCTATACCCTATAGGGTATACCTTATACCCTATACCCTATAGGGTATACCCTATACCCTATAGGGTATACCCTATACCATATGCCCTATACCTTATACCTTATACCCTTTACTCTATAGGGTATACCCTATACCCTATAGGGTATACCCTATACCCTATACCTTATAGGGTATACCCTATAGGGTATACCCTATACCATATGACCTATGCCTTATACCTTATACCCTATAGGGTATACCCTATACCATATGACCTATGCCTTATACCTTATACCCTATACTCTATAGGGTATACCCTATACCATATAGGGTATACCCTATACCATATGACCTATGCCCTATACCTTATACCCTATACCCTATAGGGTATACCCTATACCATATGACCTATGCCTTATACCTTATACCCTATACTCTATAGGGTATACCCTATACCATATGACCTATGCCTTATACCTTATACCCTATACTCTATAGGGTATACACTATACCCTATAGGGTATACCCTATACCCTATACCTTATAGGGTATACCCTATACCCTATAGGGTATACCCTATACCCTATACCTTATAGGGTATACCCTATAGGGTATACCCTATACCATATGACCTATGCCTTATACCTTATACCCTATAGGGTATACCCTATACCATATGACCTATGCCTTATACCTTATACCCTATAGGGTATACTACCATATGTATACCATATGACCATATGTGCCTTATACCTTATACCCTATACTCTACAGGGTATACCTATACCATATAGGGTATACCTTATACCTTATACCTAGGGTATACCTATCTATAGGGTATACCCTATACCATATACCCTATAGTATACCCATACCACTATAGGGTATACCACATACCATATGCTATACCTTATACCTTATACCCACATAGGGTATACCCTATACCATATGACCTATGCCTTATACCTTATACCTATATAGGGTATACCTATACCATATGACCTATGCCTTATACCTTATACCCTATAGGGTATACCTATACCATATTTACCATGCCTCTATACTTATACCTTATATCCTATAGGTATACCACATACCATATGACCATGCCTTATACCTTATACCCTATAGGGTATACCCTATACCATATGACCTATGCCCCTATACTTTATACCCTATACCATATGATTATACATATACCATATATATGCCCTATATGGTATACCATATACCTACATGCCCATGTATATGGGGTATACCATATGACCTATGGGATATAGGGTATAGGGTATATGGTATAGGGTATAGGGTATAGTGTATAGGTATAGGGTATAGTGTATAGTATAGGGTATAGGTATAGGTATAAGATATAGGATACAGGTTATAGGGTATAGTGTATAGGGCATAGGGTATAGGGTATAGGGTATATTGTATAGGGTATAGTGTATAAGGTATAGGGTATATGGTATAGGGTATAGGGTATAGGGTATAGGATATAGGATATAGGGTATAGTGTAGGGTATAGGGTATAGGTTATAGGATTTTGGCGTTGCATTTGTAATTTAGGCGTTACATTAGGATTTTGGCGTTGCATTAGTAATTTAGGCGTTACATTAGGATTTTGGCGTTGCATTAGACTCGTTACATTAGCTGCGCGTTGCATTAGAGGCGTTACATTAGCTCTGGCGTTGCATTAGATGCGTTACATTAGCTCTGGCGTTGCATTAGCCGTTACATTAGCTCTGGCGTTGCATTAGGTGCGTTACATTAGCTCTGGCGTTGCATTAGATGTGTTACATTAGCTCTTGGCGTTACATTAGATGCGTTACATGCGTTACATTAGGTCAAAAATGTAGTAGTGGGAGGCCGGAAATTACCCTGGGGGTCCTGGTCCAAACGAGCCATCAACAGCGCCAATTGTCTTTGAGTCTCTGCATGAGCCTCCGTAAGCTTTGCCCGCTCGCGTCTCTCCTCCTCCAACGCAGCCTCCAGAGTGTCGACCCTCGGATCATGAAACGTGGGCAGGGCAACATTTCGCCGACGGCCGGTCGACGTCGACGGGCATTGCCGCCCGTAATCCCCCATCCCTAACACTCGGGCTCCTCTCTTTGGATGTCCCTCAGAGGTGACCGAGTGCCAAACTGCTCCGTGCACGAAGGGGACGGGCTCGCCGGGAGGCGTTCCTTCGGGAACAACGGCGGCTTGATATGCACTCTGTCAAAATAAAACAAACAATTATAATCATATACACAATGTAAGGTACATAAATAAATTTACATATTCAAAATCAAGTCATTTAATGATAGTTTACTTACAAAGGCATTAGCAGAGCGATCGTCAACCCATTGCGGAGGTTGATCGGGCGCTGTAGGATTCCGAACATGGCAGCTAGTGTAAACATCCAAAAAACTGACATTCGGACCATGATACCTTTCCTATAAATAAAATAATCGAGATAATTACTTTAAAATTGTATAAATGCAACATTTAAACTGATTTAAAAGCATGCATACACTACATTTACACTAAAACCATGGATTTCATAGCATCAACATGACTCCCAGCTAACATACGTACATAAACCTATTTAAAAGCATCCATACACTACTACATTTAAACTAACATACATACCATGCAGTCGTGATGCTCGGCGACCGTAAGCGTCCCCATGGTATGCATCGCCGCCGACCCCGAGGAGCCTGCTCTATTTGTCTTAGCCTGTTTGGATATAGCCTTCGCCGCATCCGACCCCCAATATTCGCAAAATTGAAGAAACACCTCCTCGGTCATCCAAGTAGGTGTCGAGGGCTGTTGTCCCGCCGCGAGCCGGTTAGTATAATATTGTTTCTTCGTGTTACCTATAAAAAATATGAATATCTCCTAAACATATAATGATGACATTATAAAATTAAAAGAGTATAATCATTGTTAATTAAACTAATTAAGGATAGATAAATATGTTACCAATATGATCCTTAAATAGCTTGTGAGCCTCTATATCGAAAACATATCTAGCCGTCGCCTCGTCGATTTCCGGCGCCCAATAATATTTCCCCTACAACATATAATGATAACATTACAAAACTAAAAGAGTATAATCATTATTAATTATAACATTTTAATAACAAACTAACATTTAAGTTTTAAATAAAAACCATTAACACATTACCTTAAACTCCTCCCACGCATCCTCCTTCTGCCTCGGTGGCAATGATTTCCAGTTGGGCCAATGCTCTGTCATTTGCCGAGACCGCCAATACTGGCCGATCTTAGTCCCTGTGGTAGGGTATCCACCTACAAACCTGCCAAGTATATTTATACAATAACATTTTAACTTAAATAATGAATTATATATAAAACAAAAAGGAACCAACTTATATCAAATTAATGAAGAGTTACTTACTGGTCATAATGTGACGATATCCGGACAAATATCCTCCCCTCAGAATCGACAGTAGTATGAGTATCGGCCCCAGAGGTGGAGCTAGTACTACTGCGTGAAGGGTCGACATCATTAGTATCGGATCGGGACGGTTGCGTCCCAGTAATAGATGTGTAGATGGGCTTACTCTTCCTACCTTTTCTACTAGAACTCATATCTGTATTACAGTAAAAATATTAAAATATACAACTTTAACAATAGGAAACAATATATTCACAATACATATAAAACTTTAAAGTTCTAATAATCTAAAGCATTCACAATACATATAAAACTTTAAACTATTAATAATATAAAGCATTCACAATACATATAAAACTTTAAAGTTCTAATAATCTAAAGCATTCACAATATATATAAAATGACGGATATTAATAATAATCTAAAGCATTCACAATACATATAAAACTTTAAAGTTCTAATAATCTAAAGCATTCACAATACATATAAAACTTTAAACTATTAATAATCTAAAGCATTCACAATACATATAAAACTTTAAAGTTCTAATAATCTAAAGCATTCACAATACATATAAAACTTTAAACTATTATTGATCTTCGTCCCCATCATCTTCACTCGACTCGAATTAGTACAAACTCGAGTTCTTCATCTTCGTCTTCGGACTCGATGAATCAAACTCGGTTCCTCTTCCTCTTCCTCTTCCTCTTCCTTCCTCGATTCATCAATATCAATGTGCGCGAGATGACCCGAACGAGGCGGAGGAGTTGGCAAATTCACTCGGTAAGATATCCTCCTCAGGGTTCATCAACATTTCGAGGAATATGAGTGACATCATCTAATGGATGATTAGCCGATGAAACGTTAGGTGGCAACGGCATTTCATCCTCTTGATAGGGTGTTTCTAATGACGACTACGTAGTTGCCTATTTCGAGGGTAGGTTATCAATCATGCTCCTAGCCTTGGTCATCCAGACAGCCCACCATCCGTCGGGTCGCGGACGAGGGTAGGGAGTCATGTATACCTGTTGTGCTTGAGATGCTAAGATGAAGACGTCGTCGCCATTATGTCTGGACGAGTCCTTTACATCGACGAGGTCAAATATGGCATGCTTCTTAACACCTCGCACAGCATCTCGTCAATCACAATTGAACAAGACAACACTGTTTCTACCCAAATACTCCACCTCGACTACTTCTTTCAGGACGCCATAATAATCAAGGTTTCCTTTAAGCTTCACACTGCTATTTCACGTTAATTTAGAGCCCCCGTAAGCTTTGGTATGAAACACATAGCCATTCACGAAATAATCTAGTTATGGGTAGTCCCAAACCCTTGTATTTTGGTCTTCGAAAACTTTTTCCCCCACCAAGGATCGGGCAATGTAGATACCTTCTCATAGACCATGTCACCACTTAAACGAATCGGGGCCTCATCATGGTCAATCTTGTTCTTTTTAAACGCATTCTTCTGGGTCCTGAATGGGTGGTCCTCCGGAAGAAATTGTCTATGGCAATCGAACCAACATGGTTTTCCAGAGTGCGTGAGCGTGAAAGACTTTGTGTCACTCATACAATACGGACAGGCCAACTTCCCGTGAGTGCTCCAACCCGATAACATCCCATATGCAGGGAAGTCATTAACTGTCCACATCAACGCAGCCTTCATGCTGAAATTCTCTCGCTTGAAAGCATCCCACGTTTCGACCCCATCCTCCCAAAGCTGCTTCAATTCGTCCATCAAAGGTCGGAGATAGACGTCAATGTTCCTCCCAGGGCTGTTTAGGCCAGGGATGAATAACGGCAAGAACATGTAGGGATCACTCATACACAACCAGGGCGGAAGATTGTAGATAGTGGCTATAACCGGCCAACAAGAGTAAGATTTAGCCCCAGGACCAAACGGATTGAAACCATCAGAGCAGATGCATAACCGTATATTTCTTGCTTCAGACGCAAAGTCAGGATAAGTCTCATCAAAGTGTTTCCATGCCTCCCCATCACTGGGATGAATCAACATACCCTCTTCACGCAAACTTTTCTTATGCCAACGCATTGCCTCTGCAGTAGAAGACACGTAGAGGCGTTGCAGTCTTGGAATCAACGACATGTAACGAAACTGCTTATGTGGTCTATTTTTCTTGTGTTTTGAACTCCCCCTTCGATTTGGCTTATATCTACTTTGTCCGCAAATTGAACACTCTGTCTTCTGTGAATCTTCCTTGTAGAATAGCATGCAGTCATTCTTACACGCATCAGTCTTTTCATAACATAGCCCAATCTGCCCAACCAACTTCTTTGTCTCATAAAAGTTTGTAACCATCTTATTCTCTTTCGGCAACATCCGCTTAATTTCTTTCATGATTCGATAGTACAGGTTTGCGGTCTCATATCGGGCCAAGGCCAACCTCCTATGCCAACCCTCAGTAGCGGCATCCCTCAATATCCTCGTTTGTCCAGTCACCACCCAAGGTAATGCCGCCTCCTCCTCCGGTGGCGAGATCAAGCGCAATCTCTCATACAACCACAATGATAGTAATCTCGGGCCGCCCGAACCCTACGTACTGCATCCTCCGGCTAATCTATCAATGCCGTGGTATATCTCCGCTAGCAACAGTGGAATGATGTCCATCGCTCCCTGTCCAGATTGAATAAGCCGGATGTTAACTCCTCGATCACCTCTCAGCTGCCTGATGATCTCTAACAATGTAGCTGGACACACTCCGATGTAGCCGCAGAAGTAGTGCGCAGACAGAATGAGCAACATGAATATATCTAAGGAAGTGGATAGATCAAACAGTCCGGGGCTGGTCCGACTCAATCTGGCTATATGAGTCAAGTCTATGAATCTATCATCAACGACAATGGCCGATACCCAGTCTGCTGATAATCCCAAGAATTTAGATAGTTGCTCCGTATAACACTATACCCTATACACTATACCCTATACCCTATACACTATACCCTATACCCTATACCCTATACACTATACCCTATACCCTATACTCTATACCCTATACCCTATACACTATACCCTATACCCTATACACTATACCCTATACCCTATACCCGATACACTATACCCTATACCCTATATCCTATACCTTATACCCTATACACTATACCCTATACCCTATACACTATACCCTATACCCTATACCCTATACACTATACACTATACCCTATACCCTATACCCTATACCCTATACCCTATACCCTATACCCTATACCCTATACCCGATACCCTATACCCTATACCCTATACCCTATACCCTATACACTATACCCTATACACTATACCCTATACCCTATACCCTATACCCTATACACTATACCCTATACCCTATACCCTATACCCTATACCCGATACCCTATACCCTATACCCTATACCCTATACCCTATACCCTATATCCGATATCCTATACACTATACCCTATACACTATACCCTATACCCTATACACTATACATTATACCCTATACCCTATACACTACTAGCCTAAGCCCGTGTCCAAGGCCACGTTTTTTTTTTTTTTAATAATTTAAAAAAAAAAAAAATTTTTAAGCGCAAAATGGGAAAGGAATAAAATAGTGAGGGCAAAATGGCAAAGTCGGTGGATGTAACTATTCATTGTACTGTTGAAGATTCCTTTGCCATTTATAATATAGATTTTTTTAAGGACAAAATGGGAAAGGAATAAAATAATAAGGGCAAAATGATATAATTGGCGGATGTAACTATTCATTGTACTGTTGAAGATTCCTTTGCCATTTATAATATAGATACCTATACCCTATACACTATACCCTATACCCTATACCTTATACACTATACCCTATACCCTATACCCTATACCCAATACCCTATACCCTATACCCTATACCCTATATCCTATACCCTATACACTATACCCTATACACTATACCCTATACACTATACCCTATACACTATACCCTATACCCTATACCCTATACACTATACCCTATACCCTATACCCTATACCCTATACCCTATACCCTATACCCAATACCCGATACCCGATACCCTATACCCAATACCCTATATCCTATATCCTATACCCTATACTCGATACCCTATACACTATACCATATACCCTATACACTATACCCTATACCCTATACCCTATACCCTATACCCTATACCCTATACACTATACCCTATACCCTATACCCAATACCCTATACCCTATACCCTATACACTATACCCTATACACTATACCCTATACCCTATACCCTATACCCTATACACTATACCATATACCCGATACCCTATACCATAAACCCTATACCCGATACCCTATACCCTATACACTATACACTATACACTATACCCTAAACCCTATACACTATACCCTATACCCTATACCCTATACCCGATACCCGATACCCTATACCCTATACCCTATACACTATGATTCAGGGTTTATGGTTCAGGGTTTAGGGTTTAGGGGTTAGGGTTTCGGGGTTAGGGTTTAGGGGTTAGGGTTTATGGGTTAGGGTTTATGGGTTAGGGTTTAGGGGTTAGGGTTTAGGGTTTAGGGATTATAGATTAGGGTTTAGGGTTTAGGGCTTAGGGTTTAGGCTTTAGGGTTTAGGGTTTAGGGGTTAGGGTTTAGGGGTTAGGGGTTAGGGGTTAGGGTTTAGGGTTTAGGGTTTAGGGGTTAGGGTTTAGGGTTTAGGGTTTTTGGTTTAGGGTTTAGGGGTTAGGGTTTAGGGTTTGGGTTTAGGGTTTAGGGGAATTAGGTTTAGGGGTTAGGGTATAGGGTATATAGTATATGGTATAACGTTTTCAGTCAATTTTTTAACGTTTTCAGTTAGTTTTTAAAATTTCAGTCTATTTTCTAACGTTTCAGTTAGGGGAATTAGGTTTAGGGGTTAGGGTATAGGATTTAGGGTTTAGGGGTTATGGGTTAGGGGTTAGGGTGTAGTTAAATATTTTAATGTTTTTTAGTTTGTTATTTTGTTAATTAGTTCTAAAAATAATCAAAAATTACATTTTATTATCGCGACGGAATATTTTCGTCGTTGATAAATTAAAAAAAAATTAAATTATCAGCGGCGGAAATATTCCGTCGGTGTTTAATTTAAAAAAAAACATTTAATTTCACCGTCGAAATATTTCCGACGCTGATAAATTAAAAAAGATTAATTATTCAGCGGCGAAAATTTTCTGTCGGTGAAATATTTCGAAAAAAAAAAAATATTTTATTTTCACCGTCGGAATATTTCCGACGCTGATAAATTAATTTTTTTTAATTTATCAGCGGCGGAAATTTTTCGTCGGTGTAATATTTCAAAAAAAAAAAAAAATTATTTTCACCAACGAAAAATTTCCGCCGCTGATCAATAAAAATAAAAAAATAATATGTTTTCACCGGCGGAATAATTCCGTCGCTGATAAAGCTGTAGTGGCGGAATATTCCGTCGGTAAATCAAGCGCCAAAATAGTGGTGGTAATTAAACGAATATTCGAGGAATATTCGTTTTAGCGTCGGAAACTAGCGTCGGAATTAAATTCCGTCGCTAAATTTGACGCCAAAATAATTTCGCCGCTAACTCTTAATTTCCGCCGCTAAATAGCGACGAAATTGTTCCGTCGCTAAAACACCTGTTTCTGATAGTGAGAGATTTTCAATTCACTTGGTAAACTACTGGGCCTTAATTCAATTCCTGCATTATGTTTTATGTATACATAAGAACAAGTTAACATTTTTCCCCTTCTGTGTGCATGCATTTGAAAAGTAAATATATGAGAGTATGATTTTCTCAGTCAGCTGATTGTTATAGTCACTCGAAAAGGGAGAAAGATGCAGCGGAGACAAAGAAATCCATAAATTCTTTAAATTCACCGGTTCTTTGTTTTTGGAAAACAACTGCATTTTTCTTTTTATTTGGTCATTGTTTATTTTGTGCTTGAATTATTCGCCTAATGTTTGAAAGGGATATTATGGTTATTTCACTGCCATATACTTGATGTTTTTAAATATTTTGAATATTTTATTTAATCTTAAAACTATTAGCCCATTTTGAAATTTTGTTGCTTTTGGGTTGGTTGTTTTAATTTGCTTCTTTCCATTTATGATTTGTATTTATTTTGTGGTAGAGTATGCATATCGATCAAGAACTAATATTGTACACAAGAAGATTTTTACCTCAGATATCAATAGATATAGATATTCTGGAATATACAAACAAACTATACCAATTCCTTAGATACAATCAAGTATATATATATATATATATAAGTGATGGATACATTTGTTATGAATGTATTTTCCTACAAACATTTGCATATATGGTTGTTAAAAAAATGATGATGAGCATGTTAGAACAAACTTCTTTTCAACATTTCAACATGTTGTACTCTCTTATATTTTTTCAACCAATAATAGCCTAAGAAGTTCGTTGATGCAATTTATTTATATTGTGCTATATTTACTGATGACAAATATAAATCCTTTCCTTTTATATGCTCCACTTCAAAACAAAATCTTTGTTCAAACATTGCACATTTGACAAATTAGAAAATTAATATTTTAATGATAAGAGAATTGAAATAAATAATGTTTTTTTTTTTGAAGAAAAATTGATGTAGGAACCAGAGGTTATGAGATGGAACCGAACGAAAACCAACAAGATTCGTTAACAAAGAAGGCCTAGCCGTTCTTGTCCTTATTCCAATTTGGTAGTTTCCTTATGTCAATTGCTGGTATTTTGGGACTGATATTTGGAAATAATTTTGTCTTTAATTTTGCTATTTTACTTTAGGGTTTTATTTATTTTGTAGTTCTAGAATATTCTTAGAGTAGTATTTAAACATGATTAAGGTTTTTGTATTGAGGAGGTTTTTGATTATGAATTAAATAAAAGAAAAGAGAGGCTGCGACTTTATTCTTTGTGAATCTTGTTTCAATTCTTGTTCGGTTCATCTCCTAACCTCCGTTTACTCCATCATTTGGTATGAGTTGTCTGGACGATTTGATGGCCGAACGAGGGTGTGGAGTTCGTGGAGGAAGAGGTGTTCGTGGAAGGGGCCGTGCAGCGGATCCTCTGGCAGACAATCATCACCGCGAGCGTGATATACGCGACATTGAGATCGACGATCTGAGAAGACAGGTTCAGGTACTTCAACTCCAAGTTCGAAATCCCAGAAATCGTGGGGGGACACCGCCGATTATGGGTTCTGATTCGGAAGATTCTTCCGAGGGTACGGAGTATCACGAGGGAGTCAATCCCTTTGCCAGAAATTGTGGACATCTGAATGGGTATGAGGAAGACGCTTTGAAGGATATCGGTGTCAAGATTGAACTTTTGGAATTCGAAGGTAAGACTCATCCTGACGAGTTCATTGATTGGTAAAATACTGTTGAACGTATTTTTGATTTAAAACCTATGAATGATGCTACTAAGGTGAAAGTAGTAGCAATCAAATTGAAGAAACATGCTTCGATTTGGTGGGAACATGTTAAGAAACAAAGGGTTAGGGAGGGTAAATCCAAGGTTCAATCTTGGGATAAGATGAAGAAATTGCTTAGGCATAAGTTTCTTCCGGAACACTATAGACAGGATTCATTTCTTGCTTATCATAATCTGAGGCAAGGGGATATGTCTGTAGAAGAATTTATCCATGAGTTCGACCGTTTGTGGATGAAGTGTGATGTTGCAGAAGAGGACGAGCAAACAGTAGCCCGTTTTCTTGGGGGATTGCGTACTGATATTTCAGATGTGGTCCACCTGCAGCAATACTGGACTTATGATGATGTTTGTAGGCTTACTTTTAAGGTTGAAAATCAATTGCAGCGAAAGAAGAGTGTGAATGGTTGGCAACACAAGAATTTTTCGGGTAATCATAGTAGTGGAATTCCTAGCAAGGTTGAGGGGTTACACCTACGGTTCCGGTCACACCGGTGGCCGAAAAATTTGGTGCCACGCAGGAAGCTTTAAGGGGTAACAAGTCAGCCCGGTGCTTCAAATGTCATGGGATTGGTCATTTAAGGACCGAGTGTCCTAACCGACATGTTGTTGCTCTAATGGAGGATAGTCCACCGGTTTATGATGAAGCACCAGATGATTCAAGTGGTGATACTGAAGAAGTGTATGCAGATCAAGGAGTGGCATTGGTGGTTCAACAGGTGTTGAATGTGAATGAGGTGGAAAATGAAGATTGAATTCGTCATTGCACTACCATGGGGAAAGTGTGCAACGTGATCATTGATGGTGGTAGTTGCGAAAACATCGTTTCCACTGAGATGGTTGATAAATTAAGCTTGAAAATGGAAGAACACCCACAACCGTACAAGTTGTCTTGGTTAAGCGAGGGGAGTTCTTTGAAGGTAAACAGCCGGTGTTTGGTGCAATTTTCCATTGGCAAACGTTACTCGGATGATGTATGTTGTGATGTTGTGCCAATGGTTGCGTGTCATGTATTTCTTAGGCGTCTGTGGTTGTTTGATCGGAGGGTTACGCATGATGGCTACAAGAACACTTATACATTTACGAAAGATGGAGTGACAGTTACATTGCACCCTAATCACTACCGAAAGAAACTTGACTTCGACAAGGCTTCTGTCCCTATTAATCATCAACTCCTCACCTGGTCTAGCGTGGATGGCACATCGGAACGACACAGTAAGCCTGATCAGCAAGTTGGTACACAGCAGAAGAGAATCATTTTTCAGGCAGGGGGATTACTTTGGGTTCACTTGCACATGATGAGGTTTCTGTTGCAGCGTCTTGTTGGTATTGACTCGTGGTCGAGTCTTTTTCAAGGGGGTGAATGATACAGCTCAACACCAAGGAGGTATGATCCAATCAGCAAGCATTGCAACAAGCCACGCAGCAGGCAACGCAGCAGACCAAGCAATTAAGCAGCCAGGCGGGCGCCTCATGATGAACCAGGCGTGCGCCTCAAAGGGAAGAATCACGGGCCATGTTTCTGGTGGCGAGGCGTGCGCCTCAAGATAGGCCAGGCGGCCGCATCAATGGCGGAGCAAACAACGGTGTGTGAGGCGGACGCTTCACAAGGAACGGGGCGGGCGCCTCACGTCGAAATGCTGTTTCCTTAATTACGTTTTGGTAGTTTCCTTAGTAGTTTCTTTGAAGTTTTTTATTGCTTTAGCGATTTTTAAAACAATTATCTAGGGTATTTTAGTCCTTTCTAGTCTAATACGTTTTTAGGGTTTCTTAGAGTATTTAAACTTGTTTTAGTTGTTGAAGAACTCAGTTTTTGGATATTTCTTCCGAGGGTGAGGAGTATCACAATGATGTCAATTCCTTGACCAGAAATCGTGATAGGTATGCAACTAACCATTCGAGGGAAGTCGATATGAAGATCGAAACTCCGAATGTCGAAGGTAAGGCAAACCCTAATGATTCCTTTGTTTTTTGGGTTGATACTGTTGGGTTTAATGAGGGTATTTTTTTCGAATCTTCAAGTCATGAAACTCTTGTCGATTGGTCAAAACCCCCTCGGTTTGATACAAATCCTGAAGAGTCAATTGATTCTTGGATGGATACAATGGGTTTTAAAGAAGGTTCTTTGGTCGAATCTTCAAGAGACGAAAATCTTGTTGATTGGTCCAAACCACCTAGGTATGATATGTGTCATTGTGACGTTTGTCGAGTATCGACAATCGGTCATGTTTATGACAATAACTCACCTGCCGGGTCCGATAAGGAGTCAGAGAAAATATTTGATAATCAAAGGGCAACCTTGGTGTGGAAGTTTGAAGCGGTTACCATTGATTTTGGGTACACAGATCCGTTTGACACGTATGTTCCCTGTTCTCCTAGTCTATACATTATTCAGAAATTGTTTATTGAATTTTTCGTTTCAATGTATTGGGCTGATTGGATGGATGCTGTCACAAGGGCTATGAAATTTAGAGTTTGTCAAGGATATAGAATTCCTTATGCAAATGGAGTTCGGCTTTTTCGGGTGATCGTAGTGTTCCTATCGACGGTATTGACTCGAGGTCGAGTCTTTTTCAAGAAGGGGAGGATGATGCAGCTCCACAGACAATTCAAACAGGCCGAGAAAGCTACAGAGGGTGAGGCTGCGATCCAGGCGGGCGCCCCATGGTTTCCCAGGCGTGCGCCTCACTTGGCGGAAAATCAAGGCAACTTGATGAACGCGAGGCGGGCGCCCCATCTCCTTCCATGCGGCCGCCTCAATGACAGGAAAAGTCACTGATGTTTGCTGAAGGTTGATCGCTGCTGCTGTTGTTTCCTTATTCCAATTTGGTAGTTTCCTTATGTCAATTGCTGGTATTTTGGGACTGATATTTGGGAATAATTTTGTCTTTATTTTGCTATTTTATTTTAGGGTTTTATTTATTTAGTAGTTCTAGAATATTCTTAGAGTAGTATTTAAACATGATTAAGGTTTTTGTATTGAGGAGGTTTTTGATTATGAATTAAATAAAAGAAAAGAGAGGCTGCAGCTTTATTCTTTGTGAATCTTGTTTCAATTCTTGTTCGGTTCATCTCCTAACCTCCGTTTACTCCATCAAAAATAAATAATGTTAAAAAGAATTAAAAATACATGGTGAATTTCATATATTTACAGGAATACATGCTCACTTGAATAATGAAGAAATTAAATATTTTGGATAAAATTCTAATAATAATTCTATATATTGTTCATCTTACTATTAAAGCATTTATTTTCTAATAGAATGTAATGGAAATTTTAAATTCATTTTATACTTGGCCTGTTAGGTTACATCATTTAGTCATTTGCCCAAGCCAAAGCATAAAAAATTCAAGTGAAGAAGTGACACACCAGAACACATAAAGTTTTTGAGCTCTTCATTTCCAGGCTCTCAACATTACACCACCCTCCATCTTCCCCTCAAAATTCCACTTCTTCAACAATCATTCATCTTCCATTACCACTATAAATCCTTCCCCATTTCCCACTTTCCCAATCACTCCAAATTCATCTCCAATCTCTTCTCTTCCAACTAATCATCCTCCCAAAACTGCAACAAACAATGGTTGCTCTGTCTTCAACTTCCATTACTTTCAACTCAATCACTTCCCCAATCTTTCTTCCTTCTCTTGCCTCCGCTCCCAAAAGCCTCTCCGTCAAGCTCCCGAACCAGTTTCTGTCTCGTAGCCTTGCAGTCTCCAACCCTGCCACCGCTGCCATGAGTTCATTCACTTGCAAGGCCACCGAATCTGCTCATTCTGTAACACCCAGTAAGAAAGATTCAATCTTTCAAAATACCCATATTTTTTTTTTTTTTCATTTTGTGATTGGTTCATGTGAAACTTTCTTGTTAATTTCTTGTGTGTTCTTGGTTAATATCAGCTAAGGTCCAGGAACTGTGTGTTTATGAGATCAATGAGCGTGACCGCAGTAGCCCTGCTTATCTTCGTTTAAGCCAGAAGACTGTCAATTCTCTTGGAGATATTGTCCCCTTTACCAATAAGGTATTCCTCCGTCCCAAAATAATTGCTCATTTTTTGTCATTTCCGTTGTTTTGGGGAAACAAACTAACAAACATAACTAACTCCAATTTATTCGCTCTAAATAAAATTTTCTTCAGATTTATTCCGGAGACCTGCAGAAAAGATTGGGAATAACTGCCGGAATATGCCTTCTGATCAAGCATTTACCGGAGAAGAATGGTGACCTTTATGAGGCTATATACACCTTTCACATGGGTGACTATGGTCAAATATCAGCACAAGGAGCTTACAATACCACAGAGGATACTTTTTATCGGTGACCGGTGGGACCGGCGTGTTTGAGGGTGCGCGTGGACAGGTGAAGCTGCAACAGCTGATTTTCCCAGTTAAGTTATTCTACACTTTTTACTTGAAGGATATTCCGGATTTGCCTAAGGAGTTGCTTGGTACCCCAGTTCCTCCGTCGCCTGCCGTTGAGCCTACTGCTGCTGCTAGAGCTTGTGAGCCTGGTGCCACAGGTCCTAATTATAGTGATTAGTTTGTTGGTGAGGTGCGCTAGTGTGATTATGAATGGCGGGAAAGTTGTTTTAATTTGGAATTAAGGTATTTGAATAATGTAATGTAGGTGGAGTATCATTTACCTTTAATAATGAATAAATATTTGAACCATTTTATTTGTTGGTTTCTTCTATCTGTTTGTTCCTTTCATTCTCAATAGTCCCTTAGGGCTATTTTATACATTTTACTAATTGGTTTTTCTCCTGTACGCATGTTTATGGAGCTGAAATGTTGCACATTTTTTGACAGCTTCGGCCTACTTTAAAAATCATTTTCCACAATTAGTGTATAGATAAGTTGCTCTCGAAAACTGCTGTTTCTAGATTTCTTTAGGTTTCACGGAGGTGAAATCGCATTTCTTATCTCGTGACATTTCAAAATGTTTTCTGGAAAATGGTTCAGAAAACATTTTCTCCCAAACTAACGGAGCCTTAGAAACCGCGGTTTACCAATGCACAAAAACTTGGTTATTTCTTACAAACTTTGTTATTTTGTGCAATATTTTCTAGCATTTTGAGAAACTCTTTTTAAAAAATTTGAAAATAAAAAGAGACATTTTGAGAAAAAGTTTGTTAGTAAAGTTAACGATGCGTGTAATTTCTGAAACAAACCTGAGGGGCTTAAGTTCCTATATTACAGCACCAGGGGGCCATCTGCACAAATGAAAAAATCACAGGCCAGGGTTTTGCTTCAGATGTTTCCTTGAACTCCATAACTTGGTTTACTTAGGGCTCATAAGATTCAACTGGGATTCAGAATCCTTGAACGCATTTCATTGTTTTTCTGATTCAATGTGAGGACGAATTGGATTCAATCTTCAAAAAGATCTGCCCCTTAGCAGTGTAAGAATGTTTGATTTTTCAGTTGCATTCCGATATTGATCGATACAGACTTTTGGTTAACTCTCTGTTTCTTGAATTTGAAGGGGAAATTGTAGTGGGTGGGTTTGTAAATTCCCTCTCTTTGTTGTCCCCCCATGTATTATGATTATTCAAACGAAAGAGGTGCTAAATGATTGGGCTTTCAAGAGGGTTTAATTAATTGGGAAGAATTAAATGTGATCGGTTTAGTTCTATTTTGATGTGCGTGTTACTTGATTTTGGCTTGAATTTTGAGGGTGATTCTGGTAACTAGTTACCAGTGGAAAGAAAAGCATTGACTACTAATGGTTTATTTTTGTGATTACATACTCCCTCCGTCCCGGAATGAATTTTTTTTGGACATTCATTTTGGGACGGAGCTGAGCAACTGGGTTCTTTTCTTGGTTTTGGATCTAAGTTTCTAAAGGAGAAGAGTTATGTTTGGAAAATGCTAATCCAGATCCTTTAGAGCACTCATTGATGATTTATTTCTGGAGGGATTTTATTTTTAAGTCTTTATTAGCAGCTTTACTAGTAACTCCTTCCTGAATGTGATCTTCTTGCCTAGAAACTTTGCAAACCTGGAAGTTTAAGTAATGCACTAACAGTATTTGTTAACAAGGACCTTCATGCTTAAAGTGAAGCTCGGAAACAGAAATGGAAAATGCATAAAATGGCGTGAGAGATTGGTCAAGCTCTTGACTATTGATCTTTCTTAGGTTTGAGGATGGTTTGTGGATTGTAAATGGCAGAAGGATACATGCTTGACACAAGAAAGGAGATTAGAATGTGAAGATTTAGGGTTCTAACAGATTTGGGGGTGACGGTTGGGGGTGACCGTTAGTTTGATTACGGCGTCGTTTTTATGAGTAGCGTATCAATAAGTAGATAGCGAGCTTTGAATACGCGTTCTGTCTTTAGTTGGACGATGTCGTTTCCGCTTTGCTTAGGAATCTATTCTGTTATGTTATACGTCGTCGTTTTATAGAGAGAGAAATGGCTGTTGTTTACCACGTGCTTTCTCTCTCCTTATGTAGCTGTAATTCGCCATTTTCATGGCTCATGGAATGTACAGAGCTTTAAGCTTCCTCTCTCTACAATTCTATTTTCTCTCTCATCTCATATTCTATTTCTCTCTAAATTCTCTTCTCACCCACTCTGTTTATTAATTTTGTATTCAATTGGATATTAATCCCAATTGTCGAAATATCATATTTGGGAATTCATTGAACTGGTCATAACAAATCTAGTATCAGAGCAGTTGAATCCACGACAAACATGGTTAATATGCGTATGGATGCAGTAGAATCAAACATCAAATCTCTAGAGGAGATATTTAATGGACTCGAAGGTGTTTTGGAATAAAAAACAGCAGAGTTAAAGGGGGAGATTACAACGCTGAGTAAAGGGATGGAAGAGGTGACTCGTTTGTTGTTGGAAATGAAATCTAATAATGGCAAGGACAATCTAGATGAAGCTGGACGAGGATTGAAGGTCACTAGTGGTTCTGGATCGGTTCTAGGTGCGGCACAAGGTGTTAGTAAGGAGGTTCCAGCCACTGACAATGAAAAACAGGGTAAGATCTGGACTGAAACTATTCATATTGATGATTCTACTGCTGGTATTAAAGGATCTGGTTATGGTCATGCAGTTAGATCTAATAAGGGGCTAAATGAGACTTATAAGAAACATCTCAAAATTAGAGTTTCCAAAATTTTCTGGAATTGATCATAGGTGTTGGGTTCGAAAATGCCAAAAGTTTTTCAAATATCGAGATATTCCATTGTGTGATAGGGTGGAATTAGATACAATGCATTTTGAGGGGAGTGCTGAGTTTTGGTATCAAAACTTTTGTGAGGAGATTGATGGGATCGCATGGGATGAATTTGTGGAAAAACTAGCCAATAGATTTGGACAACAAGCCTACCAAAACATTGAAGGTGAGTTTGACAATCTACAACAAGTTAATTCAGTAAGTGAATACCAGGAAAAGTTTAAAGAACTGAGATCATTCATGAGGGAGGAGAATTTTGGCCTTAGTGAGAAGTTTTATGTGAGAATTTCATAAAGGGGCTCAAGGAGGAGATTAGATTCAGGGTGCAATCCCAGTTTCCACCTACCTTATCTCATGCCATTAACTTAGCAAGGATTGAGGAGTCTCATTGGGATGTATCAGTGAGGAAAATCGGGCGGAACTTATAAGCCTAATCCATCGGCTCATTCATACAACTCCGAGCCTTCGAACCAATACCCCAATTTCTCAATATCCTGCAAAAATAAACCCCAATAACAACAAGTATTCCACATATTCCTCACCTTCCTTTAACCAAAAATCAGATACTCTCTCTTCTACCAAATGTACCATTCCCATTAAGCAATTAACACAAGCAGAAATGCAAGCCGTGAAGGGAGAAGGGGTTGTGTTATAACCGTGATGAGGTTGCACTCTTATCAAATACTTTAGCACACTTTACATTGCTGCAACCATCATAGTACCATTTAGCATGTGAATCCATATCAGATATGGTTGTCAATATGGTGTATTTGCCAACCTAATAAAAATAATTATTTATAGTAAGAGCAATTATTTGAGGTTAAATGAGCCAAAAAAATGACTAAAATTATTATATACCTCCGTAAATATGAGCAAATCAACAATTGTCTTGAATTATCCGATTTTCAACCATTGATCACTATTGATATGACTACTATCATTAGTGATACTAGATAAAGAACGTCCGTTGGATGAAAATCCAATGTCACTACGCCCGTAAAAGAATAATGATATATGAAATTTAACCAAACGATCAAAATTTGTAAAACAAATTCATAGGTTTTTGTTAGAGTTTAATCTTCATTTAATTGCTAAAAACTCGTTACTTCAGGAAATGATGGATTGATATGCATTTTTGATGCGTGCTTCAGGATACCAACACGAGTCTTTCCTTTATAAGGATTTTAAATGTCACTAATATGTAATAAGACTTAATCATTTATAAGATTTAAAATAAAGATTAAGTAAATATATTACCTTGGAATTTTGACAACATTACAAACTGTAAAATTAATACAACTTGGTCTTTCACATCTTCGCGTCTTTTGTCAATATACTATTTTAGTTCATCTCTATACGACTCCCATAAAATGCAAGACAACTCCATTCCACTTCCAAAATGAGAGAACATAATTATATAATAAATATAATTAAAATTGTTCAAAAATTTATTATTTATCCTTTAAATAATCAAGTATATGATATATTTACATCACATACTCATTATCAATCAGCTGAATATCAACCTTTCTAGCACCGATTTTCTGCACATAGTCAAAATCTCCGAGAGGTAAAATGACCTCACCAATCACATCTAGCAAATAAAAATTCCATGTTAGTAAATATCATAATTCATTTAAGAGTAAAAGAAAAAAAATGACATGTGAGGTACAGATACCACCCACAAAAAATTCCACATTTAAAGATCCAAAAGATTCAAAAGGTGTGAACTCGAAACTATTATCTGAAATGTAGATAGATGTATCAGCATTGGATACGTCAGCCAGACTAAAAGTCAATTTATATTGGTGATTAAGTTTCGCTTTTTGGTTAGGTTGAATATTTTGTTCAACCCCAAATTTTGAGATCTTTAGAACTCTCCCTTCTTCAAACATATTCTTCAATTTGGGCGGCAAGCTACTTGGGACAGTAGCCTGAATTTTAGATCTCTAAACAAAATATACAATATTATTAATAAAATAATACGAGTATTAAAATTATTAAAAGTTAATCGCATTAAACATTAGGAAAGATATGGAAGTTAATTAATAAAAAATATTACCTGTTTATTAACTAATATCATCTCGATAGACATTTTTCTGGATCATTCCTTCTGCTCCCATTTTCGTAAAATACGGACGTTAATGCTACAAAGTCTAGCTCTCTTATCAATTGATTTGATAGCAATCATTCGACTTGTTGCCATTATCTGTTATTTAAATTAAATACATGAAATAATATGTTTGGTAAATATTCAACAACCGACATTTTGGGTTAACAAAATACATAAAGTGAGATATGCATATGTGGGTTTACAACCGTTATACCGACCAATGAAGCAAACTGTTGTGTAAATACACAGTATTTATATACTGTATTAAACATCTACATGACCAATACATGAAAAAAGAATAAATACACTGAACCTTATCGGTTATAACATGAGAGAAAAATATAAGCCTAAAGCAAATTTACATCCATATTCATTCCAAAAACCTTCAAACAATACATGGAAAAAGAATGAACACACTGAACGTCACTAGTAATAACATGAGAGAAAAAGATAGTCATAGGTGTTAGACTGCAAAGGAAAATATTATAGTGGCTTCTCAGCATTCTAAATCAGATTCTTATGAGATTTTGTTGAGTAAATGACTAGCGCGTGATACACAGAACTCTAATCACCTATCAAGTCAAAGTCGAGTTTATCTGGACATAAGTTACAGGCAGGTTACTCCGTGCACAATATTCTAATTTTTTACTCCCTCTTTTCACCCAAAAATTCCTATTAAAAAGCCAATGTTCGAAGGTATAAATAGTGCGCGTGAAAGTCATCACTCTTTCTATGATAGCTAACTTGCTTATTTCATATACAAGGTGTATACTCGAAACATCATGGAAAGTATAAAGTCTAAATTCTGTTATGGGTCTCTTAAAATAGGATGTCCAGATGATAAAAGTATTACCGTAGCATCTTTGAGTGGAAATGAGGGAATATTTGACACGTACGGTGGTAACTGTTAATACTTGAGAACATAAATATATATCTTGATTTGTAGGAGAATCAATACACTGAACGTCATCGGTCATAACATGAGAGAAAAAGATAATCATATGTGTTAGACGTTTCTAGTGATATCCTTGGACTTCTGGATACTTGCTATAAAACCATTTTGTTTTTTTGTCTCTTAATTTTTTCATTTAATCATTAATTATAATATACATTCTCCGTTCCAATATACGTGTCAATATAAGTGTCAATTTTTTAAGCATTCAGATTGGGACACATGAAATACTATAAAGTCTATAGCATATTCAAGCGATAAATTAATCAGGACTCAACAATATTTGAACAGATTTGCAGAAGAAAAATATTTGTAGAAGAAAAAGATTGGACGTGACTATGCTGACCGATAGATGCAAAAGTTGGAGTCAATGAAAAAAAAATAAGGAATTGAATTACCTGTATGCATCACAGGAGATAAGAACAGATTTGCAAACAAAAAAGATTGGAGTATAAAAAAAAAGAGATTTATCCTAAGATGACTTGAATATATTTGCAGTAGAAAAAGAAAGTGGGCGGCGGGTACTTTGGTGAGGAAAAAGAAGGAAATATAATGGTATGTTTGTTTAAATTTGAAATATTAAAATCGAAAAATAAAAATAATATTGATGTTTGGATTAAAATCCGGGCAAATCTCCTATAAATCTAGCGTGTAATTTGAGATTAAATCTGGTTGGAATTCAAATTCCTGATTGTTAGCTGATATATATTGTAATTGTGTATATATTTTCTTGTATAGATTATTAGGACTCATGTAATTGTGTATATATGGTTACTGAATCATTACAAAGGGATGTTTGGATTAAAATCCGGGTGAATATCCTAAAAATCTGGCGTGTAATTTGGGATTAAATATGGTTGAAATTCAAATTCTCTTCTTGGTGTAATTCAAAATTTATAATTTAAGTAAATATAATTACTAATTACTATGTAAAATTAAATTAATTAAAATTAGATAAAAGGTAGACTTAAATACCATGGCTGACGAATGAGAAGCTGCCACATGGAATTCTACTTCATAATTCCACGTGGCAGGTTGTGCGCATTCAGAATTTCTTCTGTTTTAATAGATTATATAGATGGTATTTCTACAACTATGAATCCAAATCTATACTATAAGTATTTTAAAGTAGGCCAAATGCAATAGGGTGATTACACGTCAGGATGAAGAGGTGATTTTTGATTTCTTAGCCTCCCACATCACATGCCCTTTACTATTCCATTGCTGAGCCGTTTTTTCTGCAAATAGCTATACATATTTGGTCAAATGAGTAGGTACTTACTAGGTTCATATATAGGGTTTAAATCTGAAGTTTACTTCTAATGGTGAAAAGTTCAAGCTACTTATTAACTTATTAATATATGTAATCATATGTTACACTTCAATAATGAAAGATTATTATAAGAAGTATTAAAGTTCTTGAACTAGAAAAGTGCTATTTAAACTATTGTTTTGACAGTTGATATATGAGTAGGGGAATTTTTTCTTACAATGAATTATATCTTTGTATATTCTATTGTCTAATAATGAGTGTATATGCATTGCATTATGTAATAGTCTTTACGTGTATAAGCTAATATATGACATGTGATCTCTATACATTGTATAGCATAATGAATGGTTATTTATTTAAAGTGATGCATAGACTATAATTATTATGTTATATTCTAGATGTATGCAGGAAATTTGCTTCAATGGTTTTAGTATAGGGCCAAATGAACCATTTCTTTTATTTCATTGCGGAGTCTTTTGTCCTCCCAATTCAATGTAGATTGCATGTAACTGATTATTCCATTAATGTATGGAATACATAATGTCATGACTGAAGAAATAACTTTCAAACTTGAATGAATTATCCTGAATTTGGACGGTTGGTAATGCAAATGGTTTTAGCCGTTACTAAATCTATTGGGTATCGTACATCTACATCGCCTAACATATATATATACTTTCGCGCCATACTCTAACAGCCGCACCAAATTCTGCTACATTATTCTATTCGCTATACCTCTCAAACGACGATGGCCTCACGCGTAATATCCATTGACCAACTATACAAGGGCCGTCATGTGAAGAAATTAGTCTTTCGGGTGATTCGCTTATGGAATGCGTACAACACTAAGAAAGACATGGAACTTATAAGCATGGACTTTGTCGCCTTGGATGACAAGGTTAGGCGTGTTCTTTGCCTCTCAAAACTAATATATATGTTTAATTTGTTTGAATACAATAAAATAATTCACTTATTGCTTTAACCTCTAACATAGAATTTGTTTCCCGCTGCACAGAACCAGGCTATTCATTGCTGTATTAGGAGTCGTTTCATACCCGACTTCCATGGATTAATCAAAGAGGGATGTATTTATTCTATGAAGAATTTTGTGGTCGACATTCCGAAGCATGCTTTCCGTGTAATTAGGTGTGATATGTTCATCCTGTTAGACGCATCCACTCAATTGGAGGAAATTATTGCGAACTTACCAACTATTGGACGTCATAGCTTTGACCTGATAACATTTGGTGATTTACCAAGGATCAGAAGCCAGGGTGATGCAGATCGACGGCAGATTCTGAAATTATTATTTACGTATCTTTTATTATTTTCTTTGTATTTTCGGAATTATTATTAGATAGGTAGTATTTTGATATTTTAGAATAGATTTAGGAGATGTTTTGTTATTTTTGAGTCCTATTATGTTACTATATAGCTTAAGGGTAATTTTAGTAGGTTTTGACTTATTTTCCAAATCGAGGAGTCATACAAAATAGGTTCATATGTTAAATCCGAAAATTAGATTTTGATTTTATGAAATAGAAAAGAAAAGCTTTGGCTTTCAATTATTGATTCTTGTTCTTTTCGTTCGGTCATAAATCTCTATCCTTCCGTTTGCATTATTTGGTATCAGAGCGCCTGGCGCGTATATCAATGGGTGAACGAGGATGCGTTGGTCGTGGTGGACGAGGTGGTTGAGGGAGCAGCTATGCAGCGGAGCCCCAAGAAGATGACCATCATCGCAAACGAAACCTTCGTGATATCGAGATAGACGAGATACGAAGACAGATTCAAATACTCCATAACCACATGGATCGCGTGGTGCTTCCAGCGAAGATGGGTTCAGATCTGATTATTCCAGCCGAGGATGGGGAGTATCGAGAGGGGATGGATTCCTTCACCTAAAATCATGGACATCATGACAGGTATACGACTGACCCTTCTAGGGATGTCGATATGAGGATCAAAATTCCGGAGTTCGAAGGTAAGGCAAATCCTGATAATTTCATTGATTCTTGGATTGATACCATTGAATATAGAGAGGAATTTTTTTTCGAATCTTCAAGACCAGAAGATCTTGTTGATTGGTCAAAATCGCCTAGGTTTGATGTGTGTCATTGTGACTATTGTCAAGTGATTCCATCTGATCCTGTTCGTGTTGAAATAGTTGATTTTGATTTTTCTCAAAATCAAGTGATGTGGAAGATTGAAGATGTTAATTTTGGTCAGTGATACGATGATCCGTTTGACCCCTTTGATGTTGATTGTTCAAATTTTTCGGCGTCTTGGTTCGTCAAAAGATTGAGTATGGAGAAGTTTCTCGCTACGGGATGGACTGATTGAATGGATATTTTGACGAGTGATACGAAATATAAAGTTCGTCAACTATTTAAGGATAAATTTCAAGATGTATTTCCTAAAGCAACATGTCAAATTCGAGGACGGTTTTTTTCTAAGAAGGGAAGAATGATGCACATCGACGGCAGATTCTGGAATTATTATTTATGGATCTTTTATTATTTTCTTTGTATTTTCGTAATTATTATTAGATAGGTAGTATTTTGATGTTTTAGAATAGATTTAGGAGATATTTTTTTTTGAGTCCTATTATATTACTATATAGCTTAGGGGTAATTTTAGTAGGTTTTGACTTGTTTTCCAAGTCGTAGGAGTCATATAAAATAGGGTTATATGTTAAATCCGAAAATTAGACTTTGATTTTATGAAATAGAAAAGAAAAACTTTGGCTTTCAATTATTGATTCTTGTCCTTTTCGTTCGGTCATAAATCTCTATCCTTCCGTTTGCATCAGTGGGAAATAATTTATGTGGTTAGTTTAATTGTAATCAAGTTATTCTCGCTATTTTAAAAAAATTACATATATTATAGGCTCACAATTAATTGTAAAAATGCAGATGTCATTGGTTTCGTCACCCGGTTTATCTGAGGTTGCGAAAAGAGTGTATGACAAGAAAATGACACACATGCAATATGTTGAAATTGAAGATAATAGGTAAATCTATTTTGGAATGTCAATTTCTTCTTAGATTTATTTTTACACTGAATTCTTTATATTTTCTTTTAGTGATAGTCGCCTGAGACTTAGACCGTGTAGAATGGCTGGTTGAAACATTGGTTGAAATGGGATTTAGCTGGGTGAAATGCTGTAATGGTGGAATGAAATGGGGTGGGATGAAATTTGGGAATGAAAAGTTTCAACCAGTTGAAAAATAAAATAAAAAAAATTGTGTGACACGTGTCGCTATACATGTCCAAATAGAACCGGTAACCGACGGAACCGGCGGGTAGAACCGGAACCGGGAACCGGCGAGAACCGAGAACCGCCGGAACCAGGAACCGAACGTAACCGGGAACCGGATTGAAACGGTTCAAATACGAATCTACCATATTGAGAACCGAGGAACCGGCAGTTCCGGAACCGGGAACCGAAACCGGGAACCAGAATCGGGAACCGGCACCGGGAACCGGCACAGGGAACCGAAGTTTCTCCGACTCCCAAAGTCTTCCTGTCCTCCTAACTTCACGTCAGTCTTTTTCATTGATGTGAATCTTTAAGTCACATATACATATAAATGGACCACTTGAGTGCTCTTTCTTTACAAGCATTTTATCTCTTTCATCATCTTCTTGATTACTGAATTTAGTTGTGATCCTCATGTTTTTGTATCTTGAATAAATGTTTATTATAAATTATAATCATTTTTAGTAATGGAAATTGCATTCCTATGTCATGTTTATTTCAAAACATTATCTAGGAAGATCCTTTTAGTGTAGTGTTGTTTTATTTAAATTAGACTAGAATTTAGATAAATGTTGTAATATAGACTATAGAGGTATAGGCTCCTTTTGTCTACCCTTGAATTATAAAAGGGAAAAACTTGGTTGTCCCCCTCATTGTAATATTTTCAATTATATTAATAAAATTATAAGGGTGCCAACCCTTTTTTTTCCTAAAAATATTGTTAGAATTTTTTATAAATAAAAAAAAAAGAGTTAGATGGTTCCGGAACCGATGGAACCGTGGAACCGGAACCGGAACCGGCGGACAGAACCGGGAACCGGGAACCAGATTAATATGGTTCGAATACGGTTCCGGCTATTTGGGAACCGGGAACCGGCGGTTCCGAAACCGGAACCGTAACCGAATGGACATGTCTACGTGTCGCCTTTTGATTGGTCCAAATATGGCGCGTGCGCCTCACGCCCAAGCAAGGCGCGTGAGGCGCTCAGATTTTCCTTTTTTTTTTTTTTTCTGGTATTGCCAAGTGTCATGTTCTGATTGGTTCCTAGGATTTTTGAATTTAATATTTTATCCCAAATTTTTGAGCTGAATTATCACCTAGTAAATTATTATTTTTTAATTTTTTTTTTCACCAAAATTCATCATTTTCCCCCTATAAATTGATATAAGTTTCATTTGACTTGGACACAAAAAAAACACACTCATTTCTCAATTATCCTTCTTCATTTTAGCCTTTATTTAAATAAAAAATCATTATTTTTTTCCCTATAAATTGATGCAATATTTTTTTAATTAGGTGTGAAATATTTTTTAATTATAAATAATAATAATTATTATTATTATTTTACTAATCATAAAAATAGAGAATATAAATAAAATAAAAGTGATGGGATATAGAATGATGAGTTGGAGGGAGTTGAAATTTGATTTAATTTAGCCGTTGTAGGGGGTTAAATGAAATGGGTAGATGAAATATTAGGTGGATGAGAAAAAGTGTAAAATGTGTTAGATGAAATGGGGGAGTGGGATGAAACCACTGTACATAGTCTTACTGTTTGGGGAGAGGAAATGATTAGACGTGTAGCGGAAATTGTCGAGAACAAGCATATGATTTGGATTGTTACTTCGACAATTGTTAAAGTTGAAGGTATATGATTCTTTTCCCTTTTTAAAACCATGATTGGATTTGTTTCTGTCGGAAATTAAAACACTATATTTTCCCCCTTGCAAAGTTTAAATCGTTTATTGCCATCTGAAATAATGAACAAAAAATCAACCACTGCTACATGCGTGTGTACTTTGTCCACCAGCAGTTCTACGAAATTTTACAATGATAGGGATATTGCTGAAATCCAGAACTTTATTTCAAGGTAATTCTCCTATGAATGTATTTTCAAAGGTCATTGTCTCTATATGGAATTGTAATAACATTGATTAAAATTGTTGCATAGCTTTGAGATGAGTAAATGTGAGAAACCTTTTGAGGAACTGTCCATATTCAGTACTGTTGTTAGCAAGAAGGAATACGAAGCTGGCAAGAGGTCTCTTGCTGAGATTCAAGAGATGATAGAGACTGGCTCTGAAATTGTAGGTTTGAATTTGTTGTGACTTTTCCTCCACTTCCTTATATTCCATCACTTAATAATTTTCCTACACTTTTTTCCAGCCAAAATCATTTTTTGTGCATGCTGTAATAACTAAGATTGAGGAACAAAATGGTTTGAAGTACAACTCATGTACTAGACTTCATTTGGCTTTATAGTCTTAATAAATATATTGAACCAATGATTTCACAAGTTGTTACGTTTTTTGCTTTTTAATGTATTTTATCATCATTTTAATAAATGTGGATTTCCGCCAATACGAAGCTTAAAATGTAACCTTAAAATGTTTGAAAAGTCACATGAGACTATCATTTAGGGACGGAGGGAGTACCTTAAATGGAAAGAATATAAGAACAATATTCAATTAACTTTTTAATGTCATATCAATAGGAGATTTAACAAACATGGACATGCTGCAGTAATATAATAAAACTTTGATGTAATTACATAAAGCCCAAAGCTTTACATAAGAGAATAGAATAATTGAGGTGTCTTTATGTAAATATCAATAATGATCTTTTTTTTCGTTTTTCTCTATATAATTGAGGTGTAATTATAAATTTTCGACACTAATCATTTAGTTCACCATGCATATATTTCCTGTTCTCCACTTTAGAAAATCTATAATATTCTGACTGAAATTTTTGACATATATTGTTATTTCCAATTGACTTTCAATAGGCTAGTACAAATTTCGTACAAGGTTTATAGCAGGAGCATGAGGTTCATGTATATAGCATGGGTCATTTAAGGCCTTTAATACAAAGCAGTTAATTATTTATTCTGAATCAAATAGGCAGTACATGTAGGCGAAAAGTTTGTGTTATTAAAGCAATCGAAACACTCATTTCATTTCTTTTAAACTTGGTTTTGGGCTGATTGAAATATATGTCAACTGCCGTATGAACTTCAATAGTTTGTGAAAATATTTACGCATTAAAGTTACGTGTAAATTTTATTAATCTTGCATTTTAATAACTCTTTGCATTCTGCCTACCATCAGGTACATATTTTACATTTTTAACAAGTCTAATTTCATCTCTGACATAATTCCTGCCTCTTCACATTTTTCCCTCATATCTCAGGAAGAAGAAAACACCAATGAAACGCAAAAGAGGGTTATTGTAGCAAAATGTTTCAGAAATAAGTATATGTATATACTAACTGACAACAACCTTGCTTATTTTGTTTTAGTACAAATTTTATATCTATCACATATTTAATGAGTTCTTCCCCAATATCTACATAGAAATACCAAGCAAAGACATTGCAAGAACGAATAGGGCTTTGCGAAGAGAGTTTTTATTGCAAAGAAAATTAAATGAGAAACCAAGAACTCAACTTCGAGGTATTGCCAATACATACTCATTTGCCAATTCCAGCATGAATTTAGCCACAACAAGTAAGTTGCCCTGATCCTTAGATTCTAAGTCCAAAAACACCTGATTTGATACTATCTACAGTGTATATGACACTATTTATCTCCTCACACCATACTTATACATTTATATATAGCATTTACATTGAAAAATATCAAGGGGGATTAATTTTCTCCCTAAAAATGTATAAAACAAGTAAGGCGAGGAAACTATATGCAAAGCAAAGGCGTCATGAAAGAAAACAAATCCTTGCATATATTAAGCAAAATAGAAATATTCTTAAAAAAGATGAAAAATCCCTCTGTGTCTAAGCAACGTCGTCGAGTGCGTACAACTGAAGGTATATTTTTACACTTTCTATATGCTTGCCTTTGAGTCAGAATTATTTCAGGCATTACATTTTTCCCTCCCATGCAGATAAATATTCAGCAGAAATATCATATTATGGTCCTCCCGAATTTGAGTGCAAATATTGTTCAGCTGTGTTTTGGGGTAGAGAGAGGGTTAAGAAAAAGGGGAAGGATACATACCCCATTTATTCGCTTTGTTGTGCTAATGGGAAAATAGAGTTGCCAAGAAGGCGAGAACCGCCCGAGCCGTTGAAAAGTCTTTTATCCGGAGTAGATCCAACAATTTCTACAAAATTTCTCACCAATATTCGTGTGTACAATTATATGTTCTCAATGACATCTATAGGAGGTAAAGCTGATAACTCGATAAACAACGCAAACTCAATTTATACCTATAGAATTAGTGGTGAAAATTATCATAGAATTGGGTCTTTGTTACTGTTAGAAGGACAGAAAGCAACTTTCTTACAACTATATGTACGTGATACGGATAATGAAACAAGAAATCGACTTGGGGCTATAAATCGAAATGACCTGAATGAGGCATTAGATGAAAATGTAGTAAATGATTTAACTTCTATGCTAAATGAAAATAATGAGTTGGTTAAAGCTTTTAGAAAATTTAGAGATTGGTACGATGAAAATCAAAGAGTTGACTTTAGTTTGAGGTTGATTAACAAGAGATCATATCGCAATAGAAATTACGTTCCTCCGGCATCATCTGAAGTTGCAATGTTGATTGTAGGAGACATGGCAAATAGTAATGGGGAAAGGGATTTGGTTATTCAGGCTTCTGACGGAGTTCTAAAACGAATTAGTGATCTTCATCCTTTGTTTATGGCTTTACAATATCCTCTCTTATTTCCGTATGAAGAGGATGGTTTTCATACTGAATTGTTTTATCAAAGAAATTTTGGGGCAAGAAAAACCAAAAGAAAATGTGTCACTGCGAGAGAATACTATTCATACGTATTTCAACAAAGAAGGAATCAGGGGAGTACCATTCAATGTTCCGGTAGGCTGAAACAACAATATGTTGTCGACTGTTATACATAGATGGAGCAACAAAGATTGAGATTTCTAATAAAAAATCAAGGTAATTTAAGGACAGATAGAGCAACCTCAAAATGAAAATGATGAAATAAAAATGTTCTTGGATTGCCGTTATATATCAGCATGTGAAGCGATATGGCGCATTTATGAATTCCCAATTCATTATCGACGCCCAGCTGTTGAAAGGCTTTCCTACCACCTAGAAAATGAGCAAATGTTAATTTTTAACGATAATGACTCCCTGCCAAAAATTATCAACGTGGAGAAGTCTACTAAGACAATGTTCACTGAATGGTTTGAACTCAATAAAGTCGATAGTGAGGCAAGGTCTTTAACATATGTTCAAATACCTACTCGGTACGTTTGGAAAGCTGGAATTTACACTTGGTCAAAAAGGAAGTCTGGAAAGTGTATTGGGAGGTTGACATTTGCGCATCCGATCTCGGGCGAAAGATACTACTTGCGCATGTTGTTAAATATAGTTAAGGGACCTGTTTCTTATGAAGAAATTAGGTCCGTCGATGGAATCGTCTGTGACACTATGAAGCAGGCCTGCTACATGGGAGGGCTTTTAGCAGATGATAGAGAATGGCACGATGCATTGTCCGAAGCATTTCACTGGCCATCTGGTCCAACAATGAGAGATCTTTTCCTTTCTATATTACTCTTTTGTGAGGTTTCTGATGTTAAAAACTTTTGGGAACATAATTGGACCAAAATAAGTGATGACATTCTCTTATCCACGCGAAGAATATTACGTGTCCCAACTCTCATACTAGCAGAGAATGAACTCAAGAACCTTACCTTAGCAGAGTTGCAAAAATCATTATTAAAAAATGGTAGATCGCTAGAAGATATAGATGGAATGCCTCTTCCAGAAAAAATACTACTTGATCAGTTAAAAAATAGATTAATCATAGAAGAACTGAACTATGATGTTCAAGTGTTAACGGAAGAAGACCAAGTTTTGAAGTCCTCCTTAAATAGTGAACAGCTGCAAGTTTATAACAAGGCCATTGCTGCCGTTGAAAATAAAGAGTCAAAGGTTTTTTTCTTATACGGTTATGGTGGAACTGGTAAGACATATTTATACAGGGCCATAATGAGTAAACTAAGATCGCATTCGCAAATTGTTCTAGCTGTAGCATCACCAGGTAATTTCTTAATTTTTTTTTATAATTATTTATGCCTGATGACCTTGAAAAATTAAACATAAAATAGTTTTTTTTTTAAACCTCAGAAAATATATCTTCTACCTATTCACATACATAAATTGTTGTCTTATAGGCATAGCTGCATTGCTACTTCCAGGCGGATGAACTGCACATAGCAGATTAAGAATTTCTCTAAACGTCACTGAGAATTCTACATGCACAATCAAGCAAGGTACGCAAATCGCAGAACTTATTCGGAAAGCAAGTTTAATTATATGTGATGAGGCACCTATGGATGCTAAATACGCATTTGAAGTTGTGGATAAAATATTAAAAGATATTTTGCGTAACACTGACTCATACAATAGTGAAAAAGCATTTGGTGGTAAAACTGTTTTACTTGGTGGAGATTTCCGGCAAATTCTTCCTGTTATACCGGCAGGCACAATAGCTGACATAGTTAATGCGTCCTTGAATAGTTCTTACATTTGGAATGAATGCGAAGTTTGTGTCCTTACTGAAAATATGAGATTAAAACATTCAGATTTGCAATGTAGTAGTAACTGCATGCCGTTGAGTGAATTCTCAAATTGGATTCTTAAAATTGGAGACGGAAAAGAGGCTGCGAAGTTTAGAGGGGATTCTGAAGAGGCCGAGTGGGTCAAAATACCCAAGGAGCTGCTTATTCATCCAACTGATGATCCTATATTGCGGATATTTTTGAATCAACATATCCTGATCATTTTGAGTTAAAAAAATTCGACGTTAGTTATTTAATGAACAGAGCTATTTTAACTCCAAAGAATGAAACTGTTGATAAGATTAATAAATTCATAATGGATCATGTTAATGGGGATGAGAAAGAATATTTTAGTTTTGATACCATGGACAAGTCGAGTACCGACATTGCTGAAGGCAATTTGTTATATCCTTTAGAGTTTTTGAACAGTTTAGCATTGTCTGGCATACCTGAACATATACTCAAACTAAAGCTTGGAGTGCCAATAATGTTGCTTAGAAACATTAATCCTACCAAAGGCATGTGTAATGGCACTAGACTGATTGTTACCCAATTAGAGTAATTGAGGGATGTATAATATCCGGATCTCATGTGGGGGACAAAGTTCTCATTCCAAGGATACGTCGAACATCTTCAGAAGGCAAGTTGCCTTTCATTTTAAAACGAAGATAGTTTCCGGTTAAAGTTTGCTATGCTATGACCATTAATAAAAGTCAGGGACAAACGCTGGAGAATGTGGGGTTGTTTTTTCCTTCTCCCATATTCAGTTATGGTCAACTTTATGTAGCGGTTTCGAGGGTTAAGTCATCTAGCGGCTTGAAAATTTTGGCAATAGAAGAAGAAGAGGAGTTTAAAGGGTGGACAAAGAATATAGTCTACCAAGAGATCTTCAATTCACTTGGTAAATAACTGGGCCTTAATTCAATTCCTGCATTATGTTTTATGTATACATAAGAACAAGCTAACATTTTTTCCCCTTCTGTGTGCAGGCATTTGAAAAGTAAATATATGAGAGTATGATTTTCTCGGTCAGCTGATTGTTATAGTCACTCGAAAAGGGAGAAAGATGCAGCGGAGACAAAGAAATCCAGAAATTCTTTAAATTCACCCGTTCTTTGTTTTTGGAAAACAACTGCATTTTTTTTTATTTGGTCATTGTTTATTTTGTGCTTGAATTATTCGCCTAATGTTTGAAAGGGATATTATGGTTATTTCACTGCCATATACTAGATGTTTTTAAATATTTTGAATATTTTATTTAATCTTAAAACTATTAGCCCATTTTGAAATTTTGTTGCTTTTGGGTTGGTTGTTTTAATTTGCTTCTTTCCATTTATGATTTGTATTTATTTTGTGGTAAAGTATGCATATCGATCAAGAACTAATATTGCACACAAGAAGATTTTTACCTCAGATATCAATAGATATAGATATTTTGGAATATACAAACAAACTATACCAATTCCTTAGATACAATCAAGTATATATGGATTTATATATATATATATATATATATATATATATATATATATATATATATATATATATATATATATATATATATATATATATATATATATATATATATATATATATATATATATATATATATATATATATATATATATAAGCGATGGATGCATTTGTTATGAATGTATTTTCCTACAAACATTTGTGAAAGGTCCTGTTTGCTTAATCAACAAATAGATGATTAGACAGTTAAGCTTTGACAGCTAAGAATAATTTTTAGCTGTTAGATATTAACTGATTAAATAGAGAGAGTATAATGTGCAGCGAAATAAATAAAGTGAAATAATGTAAAGACAGAGTGATTAGTGAGTGTGTGAGAGTGTGTGTGTGTTTGTGTGTGATAATACCAAATGACACAAGGGTTTAAAGTGGTTCAGAGTTCACTCCTCCTACGTCCACTCTCACTGTCAACCTTGACAAGTGAGTTCAATCCACTATACTTTAGATTCCTTTAAAGGGGTGTTAAAAGGGCTGTAAAAGGAGTGTTAAGAGGGTTGTAAAAGGGTCTTAAGAGGGCTGTAAAAGGACTGGAAAGAGATGTGAGCAGGCTGTAAAATGGGGACTGCAGAAGGTTGTATAGAGGTTGTGGAAAGAGCTGTATAAAGGGGTTGTAGAAAGGGGCTTTAAATGGGTGTGGAAAGGCTGTAAAAAGGCTGTATAAAGAATGGGAAATTTGGGTCAAATATATAGGAGGGTTGAGGAAGTAGCCGTTGGCTAAAATGGTACATGGTCAAAGTTGTCTTCAATGGGAGTCTTCATTGATGTTGTCATAATTTCCATGTTTTAAGCAAACATGTTTTCTTCTTTTCCTGTGTGAACACAAGGCTTTGAGGAAGTAGCCGTTGGAGGAGTATTCAAAGCACTTGACTCAAAGTGGTTGTCATAAATTCCATGTTTTATGCAAACATGTTTTTCTCTTTTCCAGTAGACTAACTTGGCTTGGTTGGCTTTCTTTCCAATTGTAATTCCATGTAGCTGATGAAAAACCTATTTTCACATTGAACCCTTGACTTTCATTATCCTTTTAGTAATTGGGGTATAACTTTTCACAAGGAGCTCTAATGCAAAATCCAATCATATGCTTTTGTACATCATTGAATTACCTTTCCAATGAGTCCAATATTGACTATTTTGGGACTCAGTAGGAGGTGAAAATCTTCGTTGTAAAACATGGAAAACATGAATGGGCATTTGTGTAACTTTTGTAACTTTGCTCTCCTTGACACTTTAGACCATTTAACTTTGTCCCGTTAAATGATCAATCATCATCAAAACACAAAGTTAGGTCCTAACAATTTCCCCCTTTTTGGTGAATGATTGGTCATTTTAAACTCTTAATGGTTTGCTTCAAAACACCATAAGTAAAAAGAGATGAAAATCTGCTCAAAAAAAAATGTGCAGATTTTTTAGTCTACTTAACGAAATTTTCTGTATCAACTCACAAGGTTCAAGGGTCTGTGGCTATAATTTTTGGAGAGATGTATGAGTTTATTTTAATTAGGAGAAAATGGTGAAGGATTATGAGCTATGGAGAGGTAGATATTGCAATTTTGGTGAGAGGAGTCTTGACAGATTTTATCTCTGCCTTGAGAATTTCGATGTCTGCTGCCAACTTCAGACAAGTCCCATTTTTCGCTCATAAATAATCAGATTGTGGGTTTAGATTTGTTGGAAAGCTCTATGTGTCTACTTTACACAGAAAAAATCCGTTTGAGGTTTCGATGGCTGGAGAGGGAAATAATACATTTTTTGTACAAGGTGTGGAACCAGTTTTTGGTCTGTTGTTAAGGTCTGACAGCTAAGGTCTGACAGCTAAGGTTTGGGATAGCTGTCAAGAGTTTAGGGGATTGATGTTTGGGGTTTTTTGTGTGAGGGTTTAATATCGATCTAGGGGTTTGATGCAAGGGGTTTGCTGTCAAGGGTTAGGCAGTTAAACTCAGACAGTTAAGATTGGGTCTTAGCTGTCAGAAAAAAAGGTCTGCTGTCTGCGGACAGCAACTTCAAACGAAATCTGGTATTGACTCACAGGGTTGTAGGCTATGTATTTATGCTTTCGGAAAAGGTATGTGAGTCTACTTTACTCACAAAAAATTGGATTGCAATTTCGTGCAGCGGAGAGAGAGATATTGAAATTTCTGTGAAGGTGCGCAAACAGAGTTCTTGGAAATTTCCAGCAACCTTTTCTCTTCAAAATTAGCCCTTCTTGGTTGGTTTGATCGTGTTTTGGGACCTCAAAAGATTTTTTCCCCCTCAAATGGTGTCATGGCCTTATGGAGAAATGCAACGGGCAAAAGACATCCTTAAACGTTTGGTTCCCCCTCAAACAGTGCCGTCATTTGTAAAAAGAGATCCAACCTTTTCTTGAAGCATGATATAACTTTGATTAAATCAAAGTAAGTTTTGATTTAATCAAAGTAAAACAAAAAAAAATTGGTACCCTTTAAGTATTTCCATGTAGGATTCATATTTCCATGGAATTTTTGATGTTGTTTTGATCTTTGTTGTCTATTGTGATAATGATAGTTTCTTGGTTTGGTGCTATGTTTTTGTTGTTTTTCTTGCCTTGAGGTATCTTTGTCATTGATGCTTTCTTTTTCACTTTCAACAGCATTTTTCTTTTCTTTTTCCCAATCTTTATATGATTGTTCCTTTGTTTTGATCGGATATAAAGGTTTTAGTATTTTTATTGAATTAATGTTGGCTGGTACCATTTTCTCAATAGCTTTCTCACCAGTTGGAGGAATATATGTTTTTAGAGTAGGGTTTTCAGCTCCTAATCCTGTCTTATCTAAGGGATGTCTTTGATTGAAATGATACAGAGAAACTGCAGTGCTTGACTTGTTCCAAGATTTGATTTTTTCTTTTAGAGCATTATTTTCCTTTTCAAGAGACTCTAATTTAAATTTACTTTCAGATGATTCAGTAGTTAAATCACTAACTTTCTTTTCCAACATAAGACATTGGTCTGTAATCCCTTGGTTGGCTTTCTCAAGATTTTCAATGGTTTTGGTTTGGGATAGGTTTTCATTGATCAATGAAGCAGAGCTAGTTTGTTGTTTCTTGAGTTGAATTAAAAGAGTGCAAACAACATGTTTAACACCATCAATATTTAAAGAGTTGAAACCGTGTACCTCTTTTAATTGTTCTGCAACTGCCAGTGCTTCAAGATCTTCCTCATTGTCTGATTCTTCAATTTCTTCTTAGACATGTCATGGCATTTATATCATCATGACTTGAACTGTGAATTATTTCTTTTGAATAAGACACCTTTTTAGAGTAATTATTTCTTCTTGGTCGAGGCATGGTGGGTTAAAATAGGATCCTTCACAAGTTGTTAGACTTTTGGTGGTGAAGACAGGCTTTGATACCAATTGAAAGGTCCTGTTTGCTTAATCAACAAATAGATGATTAGACAGTTAAGCTTTGACAGCTAAGAATAATTCTTGGTTGTCAGATATTAACTGATTAAATAGAGAGAGTATAATGTGCAGCGGAATAAATTAAGTGAAATAATGTAAATACAGAGTGATTAGTGAGTGTGTGAGAGTGTGTGTGTGTGTGTGTTTGTGTGTGATAATACCAAATGACACAAGGGTTTAAAGTGGTTCAGAGTTCACTCCTCCTAAGTCATCTCTCACTGTCAATCTTGACAAGTGAGTTCAATCCACTATACTCTAGATTCCTTTTAAGAGTTACAAGATTGATTTAGGCAAGTTCCTTGAACTTCCTCTTCCTAATTAGTACAGTCAATTAGGGATTTGCTTGTTACGAAGCAAATACACAATACACACTTAAAGTACAGTCTTAAGTGGTTTACAAGATGTTTATACACTTGAAGTTCAGTCTCAAGTGTCTGCAGTTGTTTTGATGATTGTTTGCAGGTTTACAGGTTTGTAAGCGTGTGAGGAGGTTGCAAAGGTTGAGGGTTCAAGGGCTGCAGAAGGTTGTGTAAAGGGATGTTAAGAGGGCTGTAAAGGGGTGTTAAGAGGGCTGTAAAAGGAGTGTTAAGAGGGTTGTAAGGGGTGTTAAGAGGGCTGTAAAGGGGTGTTAAGAGGGCTGTAAAAGGAGTGTTAAGAGGGCTGTAAAGGGGTCTTAAGAGGGCTGTAAAAGGACTGGAAAGAGATGTGAGCAGGCTGTAAAATGGGGACTGCAAAAGGTTGTATAGAGGTTGTGGAAAGAGCTGTATAAAGGGGTTGTAGAAAGGGGCTGTAAATGGGTGTGGAAAGGCTGTAAAAAGGTTGTATAAAGAATAGGAAATTTGGGTCAAATATATAGGAGGATTGAGGAAGTAGCCGTTGGCTAAAATGGTACATGGTCAAGGTTGTCTTCAATGGGAGTCTTCATTGATGTTGTCATAATTTCCATGGTTTAAGCAAACATGTTTTCTTCTTTTCCTGTGTGAACACAAGGCTTTGAGGAAGTATCCGTTGGAGGAGTATTCAAAGCACTTGACTCAAAGTGCTTGTCTTAAATTCCATGTTTTATGCAAACATGTTTTTCTCTTTTTCAGTAGACTAACTTGGCTTGGTTGGCTTTCTTTGCAATTGTAATTCCATGTAGCCGATGAAAAACCTATTTTCACATTGAACCCTTGACTTTCATTATCCTTGTTTGATCCTTTTAGTAATTGGGGTATAACTTTTCACAAGGAGCTCTAATGCAAAATCCAATCGTATGCTTTTGTACATCATTGAATTACCTTTCCAATGAGTCCAATATTGACTATTTTGGGACTCATTAGGAGGTGAAAATCTTCGTTGTAAAACATGGAACACATGAATGGGCATTTGTGTAACTTTTGTAACTTTCCTCTCTTGACACTTTAGACCATTTAACTTTGTCCCGTTAAATGATCAATCATCATCAAAACACAAAGTTAGGTCCTAACAATTTGCATATATGGTTGTTAAAAAAATGATGATGAGCATGTTAGAACAAACTTCTTTTCAACATTTCAACGCTCTCTTATATTTTTTTAACCAATAATAGCCTAAGAGTTGGTTGATGCAATTTATTTATATTGTGCTATATTTACTGATGACAAATATAAATCCTTTCCTTTTATATGCTCCACTTCAAAACAAAATCTTTGTTCAAACATTGCACATTTGACCAATTAGAAAATTAATATTTTAATGATAAGAGAATTGAAATAAATAATGTTTTTTTTTTTGAAGAAAAATAAATAATGTTAAAAAGGATTAAAAATACATGGTGAATTTCATATATTTACAGGAATACATGCTCACTTGAATAATGAAGAAATTAAATTTTGGATAAAATTCCAATAATAATTCTATCTTACTATTAAAACATTTATTTTCTAAGAGAATGTAATGGAAATTTTAAATTCATTTTATACTTGGCCTGTTAGGTTACATCATTTAGTCATTTGCCCAAGCCAAAGCATAAAAAATTCAAGTGAAGAAGTGAGAAAAAAAAAACACAAATACCATCCATTTCATACTTTCCGGTTTCCATTACATCATCAGGTGATCCATAGAAACCCACAAGGAAAAAGAAGAAGAAGAAAAGTGCAGGAGCTTAACATGCATCTTAAGGGGAAAAAAATGAAAAAAGGAAAAAAAAAAAAAAAAGGACTGATAATGACTTCATAATTAAACTAGAACTCCATGCATAAACCTTCTTCATACCAACCCCAACTACTTGCAAAAACTCCTCCTTATGACGGACAAAACACCTCCTAAACTTTCAAAACACCTTCACACACTTCTACAGACGCCTGAATTTTACATACAATTTGAAGAAGAAAAAAAACTTCTCTCCCCCGTGCGAGCACAGGTTACACCCTAGTATATGATGAAAGCCAAATTAGAAGCCCAAATAAAAATGGGCTCACACCTATGTATAAGAATGAATTTATAAAATAAGTAGGTTTAGTTAGATTAATTATATTTCACATATTAAAAATGAATTTGGTATGTTTATTTCAGATATACAAGGATAGTTTATCTTTAGTTTCACGGGTCTGAAAGCAGGAAGAATCTGGGCAGGCCGACTTGCCCCTCATCTCGTCCATTCATTTTATTCTCAATAATCCACATTGTAATGGGGTTAATTTCGAATGTTCCGTTGCCCGATTTGATTTCGCACATCCAAATCCAATAGTCAAAGATTACTGTCACTCCTCATACAACTGGACCCAAAATTCTAAAAGCACATGTGGATAGCAACATATTTCCGTTATAGGGGAAGAAATAACAACTGACACACCAGAACACATAAAGTTTTTGAGCTCTTCATTTCCATGCTCTCAACATTACACCACCCTCCATCTTCCCCTCACAATTCCACTTCTTCAACAATCATTCATCTTCCATTACCACTATAAATCCTTCCCCATTTCCCACTTTCCCAATCACTCCAAATTCATCTCCAATCTCTTCTCTTCCAAATAATCTTTCTCCCAAAACTGCAACAAACAATGGTTGCTCTGTCTTCAACTTCCATTCCTTTCAACTCAATCACTTCCCCAATCTTTCTTCCTTCTCTTGCCTCCGCTCCCAAAAGCCTCTCCGTCAAGCTCCCGAACCAGTTTCTGTCTCGTAGCCTTGCAGTCTCCAACCCTGCCACCGCTGCCATGAGTTCATTCACTTGCAAGGCCACCGAATCTGCTGATTCTATAACACCCAGTAAGAAAGATTCAATCTTTCAAAATACCCATATATTTTTTTTTTCATTTTGTGATTGGTTCATGCGAAACATTCTTGTTAATTTCTTGTGTGTTCTTGGTTAATATCAGCAAAGGTCCAGGAACTGTGTGTTTATGAGATCAATGAGCGTGACCGCAGTAGCCCTGCTTATCTTCGTTTAAGCCAGAAGACTGTCAATTCTCTTGGAGATATTGTCCCCTTTACCAATAAGGTATTCCTCCGTCCCAAAATAATTGCTCATTTTTTTGTCATTTCCGTTGTTTTGGGGAAACAAACTAACAAACATAACTAACTCCAATTTATTCGCTCTAAATAAAATTTTCTTCAGATTTATTCCGGAGACCTGCAGAAAAGATTGGGAATAACTGCCGGAATATGCCTTCTGATCAAGCATTTACCGGAGAAGAATGGTGACCTTTATGAGGCTATATACACCTTTCACATGGGTGACTATGGTCAAATATCAGCGCAAGGAGCTTACAATACCACAGAGGACACTTTCTTATCGGTGACCGGTGGGACCGGCGTGTTTGAGGGTGCGCGTGGACAGGTGAAGCTGCAACAGCTGATTTTCCCAGTGAAGTTATTCTACACTTTTTACTTGAAGGATATTCCGGATTTGCCTAAGGAGTTGCTTGGTACCCCAGTTCCTCCATCGCCTGCCGTTGAGCCTACTGCTGCTGCTAGAGCTTGTGAGCCTGGTGCCACAGGTCCTAATTATAGTGATTAGTTTGTTGGTGAGGTGCGCTAGTGTGATTAAGAATGATCCATTTTACATTTAATAATGAATGAACGTTTGATTGATTTTATTTTCCTTCCTGTATTTTCCTGTGCTGCATTATATAGGGTGCGTTCTTATAGATAAAATGATCTTGCTCTTGATTTTCTGTTTCTATCTGAGGTTTCGATATGCATTTAGTAGATGGAAACCTTTAATTTTATTTATTCAGACAAAATCTTTATTGATTGACTCCCTAGAGTCATGTCTATATATGGATTCTTCGACAAAGCCTAGGACTTTTGAATTTTAATTGTTATCAGCAATAGATCTTTTGCCCGTTATGTAAGCACGCATTGCTATTATTTTACTGATCAACTTCCTAGAGTCATATCTATTTAAAGATTTGTGCTATTAGCAGGGGCGTATCAGCCCTTACCATTAGAATCATATCTATTTATAGATTTGTGTTATTAGCAGGGGCGGATCCACCCTTACCATTATGGGTCCATGTGCTCACAAAAATTCCCATATTTAATAGAAAGAATAATTTTTAAATATGTATACCCATCTCTTAAATATATATACACTAGTACTCCCCTCCCGTGCCAATGGCACGGCGACAGTACAATATAAATAAAGCATGGTTGAGTTCAAAACCTTTAGAATGTACTAAGTCTAGTATTTATCTTCCCCCTTTTAATTCTATTTATTTTTAACATAATGAGAGCGATTTATTTGCTTGAATTGCAAGAATTCATATATATCACTTAATTTATGAGAATTTTCTTCTTTCTGTCTTTGTTCTTGATTTTTAATAATTATTCGTCCTAAAAAGAATGTCTAAAAGTTTTTCAAATTGGCTACACATTCATTTTGGGACGAAGGTAGTAGGATACCAGATTTTTTTTTCTTTGCCTAACTATGATGAAGCTGCATTTACCCATAATTTTCTATGCCTATTTCTTTTGTATTTATTTCTTATTTAAATTTTTCGTTCGTTAACAAATTATTTAATTTTCTATTAATATCGTTCGTTATTAAAACCTGTTATATTTTAATTATGTAGTATGAAGTTTGGAAGGGTTAATTATGCTGATAGATAGGTTGATAGATAGGTTCTAATTCTTCTAACATCAGACAATGTTGGTTCGGCGGAATACTTATCAAGAGTAACATCTCTCATAGGCAATGTTGTTTATAAAAATTTTAATAAGAGAAACTGTAAGCTCCATAAAGGGCACCACAATAGCAAACGTGATCCAGTACATTCGACGAAAAACTATTTGCCCACCTGCATAACTATATTCTACAACTTAGACACATAATCCTTAGTTAGAACTGCATATAGATGTATGAAATCACAACAACTTCAACTATAAAACTAATGCCAAGATGGAAAAATAAATCTCCAAATTTATATAAAAAACAGAGTGAAAGAAAAAGAACCCATTTTTCTTGCATAAGAGTTTGTTCTCATTGGCAATTAATTCAAGCATGTTTCACAAAACAAATATCACAAATTTAACAAACCCAAAATTCAAAATCCAATAAAAAGCTTATATTATCTGATTCTAATTGGATACACAAATTTGTATGTGTGATATACATGTCAGAATCAAATAGAAACATATATACTATAAGAAAAATGAATACATGATGACATGGAATCATGTAATTTAACTGGGAAATCATACAACAGAAACCCTTATTCCTAATGTCAAAAATATATTATTTCAGAAACAAAAAAATACATCCTCATCTGCATGGGTGCTTCTCAATATTAATACAGATAAAGTCAAGGGATCACTTAGTACAAGTGACAATACTACAAGGGTGGAGCTTGTACATAATAAATCAACAGGCAGTTAGTTTGTTACATATTGGTTAGTTTGTTACAACCAATTGAGCTATGCTCTTTCATGTTTTGTATAAATGTAATCTTCTTCTTCATAATGAAAGAAAAATAGAAAAACAGAGAAAATCAATATAAAAGTTTTCTCTCACTCTTTTGGTCTCTGTTCTTCAGTCTTCATCTTCAATCATCTTCATGTATCATGATTCAATTTGTATCATGGTATCAGAGCAAATTTCTGCTTCCGCAAATCCAATTAAACAAAGCAATTCGAACTTAGATCGCAAACATTCGAATTGAGAGCAACAATTTGAATTTTCTTTGGTCTTATTTGAAGAATTAGCAATGGCATCAATCAACAATGGCAGATCTTCACCTGAGCATCCTATTACTTCTCCATCAGAGAAGCACTACTACATTTCTGACCTAATGTAACGCCAATTTTCGTTGCATTAGGGCCCAAAAGCCGTTACATTAGGCTAATGTAACGCCAAATGGCCGTTGCATTCTCTTGCGTTGCATTAGGTCTAATGCAATGACATAGTAAGCTAATGTAACGCCAGAGCTTTGGCGTTGCATCAGGTAAATACCTGATGCAATGCCAATTTTAAAACTATATGAACACCTAATGCAACGCCAAAAAGAACCTAATGCAACACCAATTTAAAAAGTGGTTGAATACCTAATGTAACGCCAAAAATTAGATGAGTCCCTAAAATTTATTACATAATTTCACAATTTTATTAATTTTTTTAATTTTCTTTTTTTCAATATATATATATATATATATATATATATATATATATATATATATATATATTTTAATATATATATATATATATATATTTATTCTCAAATCAATCCCTTAACTTTTTTTTTCTCAAATCAGTCCCTTAATGTTTTTTATTCTCAAATTAGTCCCTTCACTTTTTTTATATTCAAAACAATTCTTGCATTTTTCAAAAGTAACACTTTGCTCCACCACCATCCACCACCGTCCACCACCGTCCACAACCATCCACAACCATCCACAAATCAAACAAAAGTTTGTACAAATCGAAATAAAACACAAAATACAACAACAAATCGAAAGGAAACCCATGGAATATGTTTGGGCTCGTCGGAATCCATGGAATAAGTTTGGATTCGTCGGAATCCATGTAGATCTAGTGGTTGAGCCTCGCCGGAGACGATGAAGGGGAGAGAAGAAGACGGCGTTGCGGGAGAGAGAGAAGAAGACGGAGCCTCGCCGGAGACGATGAAGAATGAGAGAGAAGAATGAGACGGCGACGATGGAATATGCGACGGCGGATCTAGTGGTTGAGCCTCGTTACCGGCGCCATCACAACTCCGGTGGCAAAAAGAACAACGGCAATCGGAGACATTGAAGGAGAGAAATGGAGAGAGAACTGGGAAATGGGGAGGCTGTTTGATTTTGTTTAAGGATAGGGAGAGAAACGGAGAGAGAACTGGGAAATGGGGAGGCTGATTGAGGGAGAGAAATGGAGAGAGAACTGGAAATGGAGGCTGTTTCATTTTGTTTGAGTGAGAGAAATGGAGAGAGAACCGAGAAAGAGAGAGAAATGAAGTGGTTTTGTTTGAATCAGTATCAACAGTTGGATCGAATGTATTGAACGGTTAGATGTTGTTTTATTCATGATCCGCGTGAAATTTTTGGATCCAATCAAAAAATTGCACAACACATATTTATATTTGTTTCACACTATACTATATGCTAACTAAAATATTTATGCCTAATATCAAGAATAATAATATTTATTATCAATATTTATTATTAATGAATTATTAATTATATAATTGATTAATAAATTAATATTAATATTAATTATATAAACAGTATAATATTAATAATATTACTAATAATGATGCTATTGTTAATTATTCAATCATATAATTGAATATATTAATATATAATTATAATTATAAAATTAATAATAATACTTAATAAAAATATTAAAATAATTAGTAATAATACATAATATCAAAAATAATAATGTTATTAATTAATAATAATACTCATTAATTAAATCATTTTAAAATTATTAATAATAATACTTAATAATAATATTAATAATAACTAGTAATAATACATAATATCAAAAAAGTAAATATTTTTATATTAAATACTTAAGAAATAATTGAATATATTAATAATTATTATTATATAATTAATAATAATAATTTTATTAATTAATAATAATACTCATTAATTTAATAATTTAAAATTCTAAGAAATATTAATATACCTAAGTAATAATTGATAGAAATATTTAGTTAATTTCTAACTTATTTTATATAATTTTTTAAAAAAAACTTCCTTACCAAAAAATGTCTAAAATATTTATCTCAATTCAAAAATCAATTTAAATAAAATAAGGGTATAGGGTATACCCTATAGGGTATAGGGCATATGGTATAGGGTATACACTATAGGGTATAGGGTATACCCTATAGGGTATAGGGTTTAAGGTATAGGGCATAGGGCATATGGTATAGATATACCCTATAGGGTATACCCTATAAGGTATAGGGTATAGGGTATACCCTATAGGGTATAGGGTAAACCCTATACCCTATAGGGTATACCCTATACCATATGCCCTATGCCCTATACCTTATACCCTATATCCTATATTCTATATCCTATAGGGTATACCCTATACCCTATAGGGTATACCCTATACCATATGCCCTATACCTTATACCCTATACCCTATAGGGTATACCCTATACCCTATACCCTATAGGGTATACCCTATACCCTATAGGGTATACCCTATACCATATGCCCTATACCTTATACCCTATACCCTATAGGGTATACACTATACCATATGCCCTATGCCCTATGCCCTATACCTTATACCCTATACCCTATATCCTATACCCTATATCTTATAGGATATACCCTATACCCTATAGGGTATACCCTATATCATATGCCCTATACCTTATACCCTATACCTTATAGGGTATACCCTATACCATATACCCTATACCATATGCCCTATGCCCAATACCTTATACCCTATACCCTATAGGGTATACCCTATACCATATGCCCTATGCCCTATACCTTATACCCTATACCCTATATCCTATACCCTATATCCTATAGGGTATACCCTATAACTTATAGGGTATACCCTATACCATATGCCCTATACCTTATACCCTATACCCTATAGGGTATACACTATACCCTATACCCTATAGGGTATACCCTATACCCTATAGGGTATACCCTATACCATATGCCTTATGCCCTATACCTTATACCCTATAGGATATACCCTATACCATATGCTCTATGCCCTATGCCCTATACCTTATACCATATACCCTATATCATATACCCTATATCCTATAGGGTATACCCTATACCATATGCCCTATACCTTATACCCTATACCCTATAGGGTATACCCTATACACTATACCTTATAGGGTATACCCTATAGGGTATACCCTATACCATATGCTCTATGCCCTATACCTTATACCCTATACCCTATAGGGTATACCCTATACCATATGACCTATGCCCTATGCCCTATGCCCTATACCTTATACCCTATACCCTATATCCTATACCCTATATCCTATAGGGTATACCCTATACCCTATAGGGTATACCCTATACCATATGCCCTATACCTTATACCCTATACCCTATAGGGTATACCCTATACCCTATAGGGTATACCCTATACCCTATAGGGTATACCCTATACCATATGCCCTATGCCCTATACCTTATACCTTATACCCTTTAGAGTATACCCTATACCATATGCCCTATGCCCTATGCCCTATGCCCTATACCTTATACCCTATAGCCTATGTCCTATACCCTATATCCTATATGGTATACCCTATACCCTATAGGATATAGGTTATAGGGTATAGTTGTAGCGTTGTGAGAAAGAAATTCTGGTTCTTTTTATTTTTATGAGTCGCCACCTATATTATTTGATTGGAAACATAGAAAAACCATTTGAGATATTTGAGTTCGGGGCTTAGGTTATGAAATGGGTAGGTTTAGAAGGCATCCATTTCACCCAATCCGGAGATCGGTCTTGCTAAAGAAAAGAGAGGTTTTTCAAAAGAAGAAATAAAAAACGAATTCAAATACTACAAATAAAGGTCCATTTGACGAGGTCAAACGGAATGTAGGATCGATTGCTTCGAGACCGTCTCCATGATTTGGAGAGGCTCTAGGCCGATCCTAGATTCTATGGACTTATACCACTCTAACAATCAATTAGAAGGAAGATTAGGAATTACCTTGCGTGAGGTGACTTGGGCAGAGTTTCGGCTCAAGTTTAGAGTCGACCCTTCACACGGACAGAGCTTCGCCTTGGTCCTTGGTTTGGAGATTGATGCTTGTTTATCAACAAGGTTGACAAACAAACTATGAGGTGAGTTTTAGGGTGATTTTGAAGGATTCTTTCAGGGAAAGAAAACGACAAAATGTGTGTGTGTTGTGTAAATTCGCGGTCCGGGACCTTCGACCTCTTGAGCCTTGGAAGTCACCAAGTATTTATAGAGGTTGGATATGAAGAAGTGGAGAGTTAAAACCCTATCAGATGGTTCTAGACCTCCTCTCCCATTGGTTGGCCGGAGAGATAAAGTTTTATCCCGAAAAGAGGTTGAAATCGACGAGGGAACTGTCGTCCGCACCGCAGAGGGAGATATCTCGCGCGAGACATGCCATCTCGCGGCGAGATATTGCTCCCGTGGACAGCTTTTGTCCTTTCCTCGTTATCTCGTATGCGCTTAGTCCCAAACTAACGGTAGTTAGTCAAAACTTTAACGAAACATGACGAAATGGTGGATTTCTACTTCTTGACTCAAAGCGAGACTTAGAGTGGTATAAGTATGATCCGATGTGTTCAGAATGGGGTGTCTACAGAGCCCCTCGGCGACAAGTCTTATGAAAGAAGTCATGTCGACGATAGAAAAGACATCATTCTGAACATCGGGATGGTCGTGCCGCACGGCTGCCTACGTATCTCTATCGGAGAATCAGACCATAACGTAGTTCGACTCCAAAACACGAAAAGGTTGCTTTAGGTATTTTGAAAAACGTTTTTTTTTTGAAAATCGAGGAGATTTTATTTTTTGAAAAGGCAAATTCATACTGAGGAATCAAATCAAGACCCAATTCTCGAATATACCGTCTCGTCCGAAGATTCGCCCCGTCTCGGGCTCCGAACCTGCGGGAAATATGTTAGAAAACAAAGGCTTACCTGTCCGGTCCTCTGAGTCCTGTCGTTTTTGTGACGATTCGCCGTTCTGGGCTCCGAATCGAGCTTTTTGCTGTTGGGGATAACGATTTACCTGTTTGGGCGTTGAATCGGGCTTTTGGTTCGACGATCCACCTGTCTGGGCGTTGGACCGGTCTTTTCTGATGACGATCCACCTGTTTGGGCGTTGGACCGAGCTTTTCTGATGACGATCCACCTGTTTGGGCGTTGGACCGAGCTTTTCTGATGACGATCCACCTGTTTGGGCGTTGGACCGGGCTTTTTGATGACGATCCACCTGTTTGGGCGTTGGACCGGGCTTTTTGATGACGATCCACCTGTTTGGGCGTTGGACCGAGCTTTTTGATAACGATCCACCTGTTTGGGCGTTGGACCGAGCTTTTTGATGACGATCCACCTGTTTGGGCGTTGGACCGAGCTTTTTGATGACGATCCACCTGTTTGGGCGTTGGACCGATCTTTTTCTTTGATGATTCACCTTTCTGGGCTCTGAATCATGTGAATTGGGTTGATCTTTGGACCACTCGGTTCTCGGGCGACTGGTGCCGTACCGGGCGATTGTGCGCATGTCACGTTTGACTCGTTCCGTGACTTGCGGTACCGGTTTTTCCACGTTTCCTTGCTAGTTTATCATTTCCAAGGGTAAATGTGTCAAAATTTTGAACTTTGACGTTGCGTAGACGCTTATTGTCGAGGACAATTTTGTCCTTTTCCAGAAGGTTTATCTCGCGGCGGGATAAGATATACCGCGCGAGATATGTACTGTCTGGCATATAAACAAATAGCTTCTAGCTCATTTTGAAAATATCCTTTTCAAAATTTCCTCCCTAGCTCGAGCCAAGGTCGCCTTTTCGTGGTTTTTTCGCGGATTTGCTTGGAGATTCTCCTCTAATCCATTCTTAATTCCTCCTTCCTCCAAAATCCATGGCTCAAGAACAAGGAAATCCGATTTTGCGAAGCTATTTGCTAGGGAAAGATTATCCTCGCGATGATCTTACTTTTGGTAGGAACGCGCATATCTCCACTGTCATTCGGGAGGGCTTGGTAAGAACTCTATCTTCACCTCTTGTTTCTTGTATTGAATTGATTTGAATCCCCTTTCCCTTGAATTCAAAATTCCCTCAATGGCCTTTGTTCATGTTTGTGCTTAGAACTAGGTTCCCCTTGCATGCTTTGATTTTGTGCATTTTCTTTGGATGTTTGTTGTTGCATCGTGTATGTATGAGCCTCCTACATATCATGGATTGTAGGAGAGGTTGATTCGGATCTTGAATGGCATCCTTGGGCAAGCTTTTCTCGTACGCCCGCCAAGTGTTCGATGAAATGCCCCAATGAAAAATTTCTTCTATTTCATTGATTTCTTGACATGGAATAATTTCTAATGTTGCCCTCTCTCGTTTTTCCTCTCGTTTTGCGGTCGTATAAGCCGATTAAGAAATGTCGAGGAGTCCGAAGATGGCTAGGGCGGTTTGGGACAAGATCAAGGATCTTGACGGCGTCCGAGCTAGGGTGGCCCAAACGGGTTTGTTGACTTTCATTGACAACCTTCGTGGGATAAGGAGGACTCCCCAAGTTCTTCAGCTATCCGGAAAGGTGGTGGGACACTACCCACACGGTCCATTTGCGCTTCGGGAAGCGACTATGACCCCGACCGATTTTCCGCCATCACGGGACTAGAGTTCATTGGCGATCCCCGTCGAAGTTTCCGACTTCAAGCTCGCGGGTCCAGCCGGCGTGGAGGCGCTTGATTGGTTTCGTCCCTAACAAGGTTAAGGGATTTATCGCGAGCCGACACTCCTCCCGGCCGATTGATGATTATGCCGAGAAGCCGAATGCGCCATGGATCGATCGGGTGAGGGGGCCCTCTCGGTACATCCTTTCGAGACCATTTTTGCGAACCATTCCTCTACGGATCGTCTTTCGTTGTTACGTTTGTTGGTTGATCTCGGGATGAAGTGAGCGGCTATGACGGGGCTCACGGATCGCCTTCGCTACCACGCCATGGATGAGGCGTGTAGGCACACCAAGGATACTCTGTCGGGGTATTCTTATGCCCGGGAGGTATGCTCTTTGATTCTCGTTTCGTTTTCCGTCCGTATGCTCTATCTCGTGTTTCCTACCGAACTGCTCTGTTTTCTTTGTGCGTATATGGGGCTATACCGTCTTCGGGCCGTATAAGTTTGAGCCGGAGAGTCGGATCCCCGTGTTCCCGCATATCCGGAGGTGGAGCCACCCTAACCGGAGCGTTGATGAGGAGGAGGATCAGATTGGACCATGACGGTTGCGGAGGCACGGGCCACGCCTGACACCTTTGAGTACGAGAGACTGGGCCTGTATCCTTGGACCTTGTTAGAGCGGGAGGTGCATCGAGCTTGGGATGCTACAGGGATGCACAGGATGCTGGCGTCTTTGGAGGGGGACACCATGTATCTTGGTGAGCGGGTCTTCCCACGCATGGCCGGTAGCTCGCCATATAGCGTTCCGGCGGATCCGCCGAGGGTGATGTATCCCACCCACTCTATTCCGGAGGATGATTATGCTAGTCTTCTGGTAGGGGATGTGGCGACGGCTTGTGTCATCCCCGGGGCCTCTTATGCTGAGTTTCTGCCTCGATTGATGGGTCCCCTCCTGGTGGGGATAGGCGATCACATGCTCGTGGCTCCACCTCTCGCTTCGCTTCAGTTCATCGCCCCTAGCACTTCCTCTCAGCTACCGGTTCTCTCGCCTTTTGCCCCGCACTACGGCCCTCCGAGCTACACATATATGATGGGGAGCATGCCGATGATGGGGCACATCCCGTCTCCCGATCAGTTCCCGAGGGTTACCGCCTCCCGCCGATGTCTCTTCTGTATGTTTCGTTTGTACTGTTTCTCGTATTCGTCCATATAAGTGTATATGTCCGACTCCATCCGAGCACCTTCTTTTCTTTGATTGTCGTCACCATATCCGCGGCCGATTACAACCGTGGAGCGACCAAGATGGCCGGGTTGATGGCTTTGGTGTCGGACCTGTCCGAGAGGCCGTTCCGTAAGGCTTCTTCGGCGGCCTCGACGGTGGCCTCGGCTATGACCCCTACTTGCGGAGCCAAGAGGTCGAGGAGGGATGGTAGCCCCCGGTGGTGATGGCGGAGGTGCCGGCGGCTCGAGCGACTTGATGGCGTGATCCCCTCCCTTTTTCTTTATCTCGATTATCTCGTACATATTGGCCGTGTGGGCCTGCATAATTTTTTCTTTCTTTTCTCGGTACCCGTTAGGAACACATAGGTAGCACAAACAATGGTTTTTCTTAATCCCTAATCCTAGGTCTAATTAGTTAGTTAATTAACTTTCTCGACTTTCCATGTTTTCGGAGATGGAATGGCCGTTAGGCCGCAATTTTGAGCCCGAGTATGGTGTTTTATTGCATGTTATGAACCGTACACGCAGTTTTTCGAGACTTGCTTTGTCAAGTCGGGGCTAGATTGCCGTTTGAGTAGAACCGCCGTTGCTTTGCCGTAGGGATATCTCGCGCGAGATAAGGTGTCTCGCACGAGACACGCTACCCAGTGTAAATCTCTTCCTTTTTCGAACAGGATTTTGACAGCTTTTCCCTATAAAAATCACCCCGTAGTCCGGCCGATAACTCATTCTAGCCTTTCAAACTCTAGAAATATCCCTGTTAGGGTGAAACTCTTGTCTTCTTCTTCAACCCCGTGATCCATGGCTTCCAAGGAGATTGCCCCAACGTCCATGATTGTCGATGATTTTTCTTTGTCCTCCGAAGTGATTGCATCTTTCAAGCAAGCATCAAGGGATTTTGTAAGGTCGTTTCGCAACCGGTCTCGCAATAAGTTTATCGCAGAATTCGATTTAGAATTCTTTTCACTTTGAAGAACCTCCAACCGGATTGGAAGTTATTGCAGGTGCCGCTCGATTTTGGGATCCCTCTATTCATCTTTTTCAATTTTTCTTTGAATGAGATGGTGCCTACTGGAGGAATTCGCCATTATCTTGGATATGCCTTTGATCGGTGAGATTGATGTTCCTAAGTATCATAGGAATCATTCGGAGGCTTTGAACGAATTGTTAGGATCCCCTTGATACTTGCTATGGGTTGGTTCACCGCAAGCTGGTTGATTGCTCTTCTTTTCCTGGACGCTTCAACGGTGATTCCGATGATGACGCTTTTCATGTCCATAAGCGAAACTTTCGGCTCTTTCTCTTTTCGGAGATGTTTTGTTTACGTGCGTGGACGGCTTGGTCGATTCCCAACCGGTGGAAGTTGTTCTCGTGTGCTAGGAAACGTTCTAGGAACATTATTCCGCTAATCTTGGGTGAGACCCTTCATGGTCTTGATGAGCCGCATAGGATCGCGTCATGACTCAAGGGAGTCCCCTCCCGTTGACTATTTGGCTTAGGGAGCATCTCAAGTTGATAAGTCCCCCGTTGGAATATTCTCCTTTTACATATCATACGCGAAAGTTGTTGATCAAAGATCTTTCAAAGCGGATGAATGGGCCGAGTTGATTGCGAAGACCGAAACCGCCGATATTCTCTCGGTGTCCACCTTATTGGAGGTTGAACAATTATGTTGCCAATACCAAGGGTTTTGACAGGTTGTTCTTCCGGTTTGCGAGATTCCTCCTTTTACTTTCCCAAGCGGGTGCTCCGTCGTTTGGTCACAGCTAGGACACTTATCTTTTCGAAGGAGCTTCTCGTGAAGTGTCTTATATTGGTGTAGAGTTTGCGCAGTGCTAGCTCAAGCATGGGGGTGAAGGAACTAATCGGGACCGTTGGTCGAACCTTCGGACTTTTAATGCAAGCATCTTCCTATCTCGACAAATATTTGGATTGGTTCCTCCATACCGGTCATCCTAGTGCGTAGAAGATTGATGATTTGCGGCTTTTACCGCTAAAAGATTCTTTTGTAGCTAGCAAGATCTTGCGAAGGAGCGAGGCTCGCCCGATCCCGCTAATGTGCGAACCGATCCAACTCAGATTTTCTTGATGGAGATTGGTACGAGAGGCGAGGCAAGGGAATGCCTGGAAAGACGCAAGCTTTGGATAGGCCTCATGTCTTCAAGAGATTGTCGGAATCTGTCTTTGATCGTCTCGACTCTGTTTTTGACCGTCTCGAGGGATGTTCTGCTGAGAGGCTCAAAGCGCAAGGAGGATCACGGCGACGGTGGAGACCATGTCCGCCGGCCAACCAAGTCAATGAAAGGCTAGATCTTTAGGAGTACCAAGAGATTGCTTTGATAGATCAATTGTTTCTGCTTTATTAGTATTATTTTTTTTCAAGTTTGTTAGCTTAGCGAATTAGTCGTTGTGGTTAGGATTTCCCTATTGTCATTAATGAAACGCATTCGATTAATAAAAGGGACAACTTTGATTTATTTATTTGATTAGACCGAACCCGAAGGCTGCCTACGTTCCTCTTTTACAAAGCAATTAAACAAGAGGCTCAGTCCAACGTAGTTCATTTTTGAGAAAAGGACAAAATATGGCTCCGGGCCGTGGGGTAATCTCGCGCGAGATAAGGCCCCCCTTTTTTTTTTTTTTTTTTTTTTTTTTTTTTTTTTTATGCACACCCTTTCTTTTGCCTAGACCGCCCCTTCGGGTTTTCAATCTAGCGGGCTTCTTTTCTTGTGCTAGCTCTAATTTTTTTTTGCCTAAGTTGTCCTTTCCGGGATTTTCAACTTAGCGAGCGATTTGTTCTTAGGGGGCCAAGTTACGCGAAGTACTTCTTGAGCTTGTCCATGTTGACCGGCTTCGGTAGTTGATCTCCGTCTAAGTCTACCACCGAAGGGCTCCCCTGCAGAATATCTTCTTCACAATGTAGGGTCCTATCCACCTTGGTCCCCACTTGCCTAACGGGTTGAAAGGTCCGGACGATGCTCACGGAGCACCGTGTCGCCTACTCGATGTTCCTTGTCTTGACCTTTTGTTGAAAGCTCTTGCCATTCTTCTTTGGTAAGCTTGAGTGTGTTCGGCCGCTTTCAACCTTTCTTTCGTCCAACAGGGCTAGCTCTTCGTATCTCGCTTTCTAGCCGCCGACTTCATTCACTTGGTTTTCTAGGAGAACCCTTAGTGATGGTATTTCCAATTCTATCGGTAAGATGCCTCCATCCCGAATGTGAGGGCGTAGGGAGTTTCTCCCGTAGCCGTCTGGATCAAGTGCGGTACCCCATAGTGCGAATGGTAGCTTGTCGGGCCGCCTTTTCCAAAGGATCGCCATTTTTCCGATGATAGTCTCGATTGTTTTGTTCGCGGCTTCAACCGCTCCGTTTGTTTGAGGCCTATAAGGAGATGACTTGTGTCTCGTGATTTTGTACTCGGCCGCAGGCGATCGGTTTCCTTCTCGAAGTGTGACCCATTATCGGATATCATCTCTTGTGGAACCCCATATCGGCAGATGATGTTGTGCTTGATGAATTCTCGCAACCTTTCTCGGCATTCGTAACTTTGTAGGAGGCGGCCTCGACCCATTTAGTGAAATAGTCGATGGCTACTAGGACGAAACAGCTTCCGTTGGCTCCTCGCGGGTGTGATCTTTCCAATCACGTCTATCCCCCATGTAGAGAACGGCCAAGGTGAAGTCATTGGGTACAACAAGGAAGGCGGTGCATGCCGAAGATTGGCGTGTATCTCGACACTTGTGGCACTTCTTGACCATTTTGGTACGGGCTTCCATGGTCGCCCAAAAGTACCCTTGTCTCGATGATCTTTTGGCGAGCATGTTTCCGCTCATGTGGGTTCCACATATGCCTTGATGAACATGGTCCATTATTTCCGGGCCTCTTCCTCGATGGCGCAAAGGAGGTTTCCTTGGGAATGTTTCTTGAATAGACGGCCAGCAGTGATGACGTAATTGGCAAACCAACCTTTAAGGGCGACCCGAGTCTTCGTGTCCGTCTCAAAGTGTATGGTTCCATCTAGGATGAAATACCAAATGTCGTGGTACCATGGTTTCCTTCGGAGTTTTCAACAATGCACCTTTGGATAACCATTTGTCTTTGCAGCCGTGAAGATCTATAACGACAAAGATGCAGGAGTTGCACGCCGTGTTATTTTGAAGGGTTTAACCGCTTTCCTTTAGGGATTTCACCAAAGAAGCAAGTGTGGCTAATGCGTCCGCAAACCGATTTTTGTCTCGGGGAGATAGTGGAATGAGACATCCCGAAATTGTTGCGCCAATTCTTGGAGGTGGGCACCGTATCTTTCAAGGGTTGGATCTTGGACCCTCCACTTCTTCAATGTCTCGATTGATGATCAATTGGGAATCCCCGAATACCTCGAGTTCGGCCACGTTGCGTTCTAGGGCTGCCTCAAGCCCCGCTATGCAAGCCTCGTATTCTCGCGGTATTGTTGGTGGCGTCAAAGTCAAGACGTACCGCTAGTGGAGTGTAGATGTCGTTAGTGGTCTACCAATAACATTCCGATGCCAAACCCTCTCTTGTTGGCCGCGCCATCGAAAAATAATTGCCACTTATTTTCTTCTATGCTTAGGATGTCCTCATCGTGGAATCGCGGGTCTTCCCCTTCACTTCGTCGCAAGGAAATTCGCCAACTGATCCGCGAATACACTCCTCCGACGGATTTTGAGTGACGTAAGTGATATCATACCCCGCGAGCATGAAGTACCATTTGGTTAGTCTCAAGACAAATTTGATTTGTCTAGGATATATTTCAAATGATCCATCTTTGCGATGAGACGGACCGGAAAGGCTTCCATATAGTGCTTTAGCCTTTGTGATACCCTGCACGAGAGCAGCGCATGACTTGTCGAGTGGAGAGTAGTTGATTTCACCGCCTTGGAATCTCGCGCCGACAAAGTAGATGGCATTTTCTCGTGTGCGAAGCCGGCCGTTCTTGAGCAAGCATAGCCCCTAATGCGTTGTCTGTGGATCGTGAGGTATAACTTCAAGGGCTTCTCCTTGTGTGGTGGAACCAGGATAGGTGGGGAAGTCAAGTAGTGCTTAACTTCCTCGAATGCTTCTTGACATTCTTCGGTCCACTCTTGAGGTGCGTTTTTCTTAAGCACCTTAAAGATGGGGTCGCACATTGTAGTCACTGATTAATGAATCGACCGATATATTGGAGTCTCGCCCATGAATCCCTTTACTTCTTTCTCGTGTCCCGGGTGGAGGCATGTCTCGTAATGGCCTTTATCTTGGCGGGATCTCGCTTCTATGCCGCGTTCGTGACTATGTATCCCAAGACTTTCCCTTTGACTACTCCGAATGAGCATTTGGCGGGGTTGAGTCTCATTTTGTGCCGTCTCGCCGATTGAAGAATTTTCTCGAGATCTCTCAAGTGTTGGCCATCCGTCCCCTTCGAGTGGATAATCATGTCGTCCACATACACCTCTATTTCTTTATGGATCATGTCGTGGAATAGTGTTGTGATCGCCTTTGGTAGGTAGCCCCAGCGTTCTTGAGACCAAACGGCATGACCGTGTAGCGTAACGTTCCCCAAGGTGTGGTGAATGCCGTTTGTGCCGGTCCTCTTCGCCATGAGGATTTGGTTATACCCCGCGAACCCGTCGACGAATGAGCGGACCTCGTATGCCGCCGTGGCATCGACCAACATGTCTATGTTTGGTAGCGGGAAGTCATCTTTAGGGGATGCCTTGTTCAAGTCTCGAAATCAACACAGACTCGTATTTTCCCGTTCGACTTGGCTACTTGCACCGTGGTTGCTAACCATTCTGGATCTTCAATCACTTTGATGAACCCTACATTCAAGATTTTCATGATTTCCTCTTTCACTTGCATTGACCATTCCGGCTTGATTCTCGCGTAGTTTCGCTTGACCGGCTTGGCGTTGGGTAGCAGTGGTATCTTGTGTTCTACAACCGACCGATTCAACCTGCATATCTTTGTAGGACCAAGCGAAGACGTCGACATATTCTCTCGAGGAGCCGCGTCAAGGCTTCTCTCGTCTTCCCCTCAAGAAACCGCCGATCTTTGTTTCTCCGGGGGTCTTCCGTTGTCCCAAGATTAACCGTTTGCATTTCCTCGTCGTCAATGTGGCCATTCTTTCCACAACGACCTACTTGCTTAGCTAATTCTTTTAAGATTTGTTCGTTTTCTTGATCTATCTCATCGTATGATTCATTATTAACGTGTTCGTTATATTGATGATTATTAGTTAATTCATCATTTATGATGTTAGCAATCTCAGTGGTACTTGAAAGATCAAAGTTTTCATTAAGGAAGTAAGGGAATACATGTTCACCACCGCCTCGATTTCCTCTTGAGTGAGTTCATCTGGAGGTGGAGCCTCGCTTCTAATGTAAAAGTTGTAGGGCCTATCTTCCCGCGAGGGTGGGAGTGCAACCAAGCTCTTTGATCATGAAGTCTTCATCAACAATCGGTCCTCCAAGTGACGTGCCGCTTAGAATTGGCTCATCACATTTCGTATTAGTCTTGTGTAGTCGGTAGTTGGAGCGTCCCCTCGATATTGCATGGATCTCGTCGTTTTCTAACCGGCACAGGTCTTGGAACTGCCGCAAAGCATGTCTTCTCCCAACACAAAGTCCCATTCGCTTGTCATTTCTGCCTTCGTGCCCCACAAATCATTAGGGATCACTGGGACGGATTCTCGTTTCATCCGGAGAAGCATCGCAGCCGCTGAAGATTTCAAAGCCCGGTTGGCGCTTTCCTTTATCATCACCCATGGTTCGAAAAGATAAAGTAGGGAATACTTTCCCTTCTCGAACAAAGTAGCCATTGAGTGTCTTTCGATATGGTTTGAGGTTGCAATCCTTGGACTTTGGGTCATTGCAGCCTTTGTACGAGGTTCCTTCCCACTTGATTTGAGTGAAGCCCCACTCTTCTACGTCATCTTCATCGTGGATGGAGATGTCGTATCCTAGTCCATGCTTTGTGTGAGGCGGGGGGACCGGTGGTGGTTCCGTTATTCCTTGTAAGTGCTTTCCAAGCCCCAATCCAGAAAGTACCCTTTTTGCTAGCATCATTCTCCAGACAGAAGGCTTCCGGAAAACCTAAGTGCCTTTGAGTAGTCGTTCTCGTTGTAAGTGTCTATGACATTCACAAGTGCTTTCTCTCTCGATCTCAAAACCACCGAACAGAAATCGAAGTGCTATGTTGTACTTCGAGGATAGGACTAGCAGTGACCATCTCTCCGTGTATGGTGACTATCGTGTTGTTGTGTCTCGAACTTGATGCATTGGTGCAGGGAGGAGGGCACACCCCTATGTCGTGTAGCCAAGGGCGACCAAGCAGCAAGTTGAAGGATGCCGGATGTCGATGACTTGAAATTCGATGCTCATAGTGACTTGCCCCATTTCTACTGTGTATCACAACCGATCCTGCAGAGCGGTTCTAGCAAAGATAATCGTACCCCCTTACAAGATGCCCGGATGGCTTGAGGTCTTTGTGGGTGAGGCCTAATGATGATAAGGCTTTCTTCGGGAGGACATTGATTGCGTAACCATTGTCGACCAAAATGCGTGGCATTCGGTACCCATTCACCTTAGCAGCTTATGTAAAGGGCCTCATGATGATTGTTCCCATAGGATGGGAGGTCCAAGTCAAATGAAAGTGATGACGTTGCCAAACCGCACTTGGCCAATCATTTGAGTGAGCTCTTCGGGTGTTGCTTCGAGGAAATGGTCATTTGAGCCAATACCCTTTTCAACATCTCACGGTGCTTGTGAGATGCTCCTATGAGATCCCAAACCGAGATATTTGCTTGTGTCTTTTCAATTGAGTTAAGAGAGGGTCCTCCTGGTTCACTTGGCGATGAGGCTTTAGCTTGTTTTGGAGGATTTTCATCCCTTGGGTCTTTGTTGGTGATCACACGACCGGATCGTGTGAGTAGGTTGACTGCTTTAGACCCTTTTCCCTTTTGTTCTAAGATTTCCTCCCAAGACATCATATAACGTAAAGAAGATTCATTAAATTCAAGAGGGCTCTCGTCCACAATTGTGGCTAGACGAGTAGGGTCCTCGAAGCTACTTTCTATCTCTATTAGATTGACCTCATTGTTTGGCAAAGGATTAGTAACAACATTTGGTAACCCTATCTCTTTATCGTCAAACAAATCTTGGATGACGTCTTTCAAGTGGAAGCAGGAGTTGGTGTCGTGACCGGTGAAGTTGTGGTACTTGCAGAAGAGATGATGGGCATGGTTGACAGGAAGATCTTTCTTTGGAGGTGCGCCTTTTCTTGGTTTGATTTTCCCGTTCTTGACAAGCACTTCGAAGAGTTCTTCTTGGGTGATTCCTTCAAGCTTGTCATAATGTCTATCTTTCTTCTTCTTTTGTGGTGGGGGTACCGCGGAGTATTTACCATTTCCAGGATGATTTAAGACAATGGCATTGACAGACGTATCCTTAGGATTGGAGGAGGAAGAAGAACTCTTGTTGTAACGGAACCCACTTTCTTTCTTGGCTTCCCTTTTTTGTTTGATGAGGTCATCTAACCGTATGCCCGACTTGTGAAGTTCGGCGAAGCTAGGAAAGTAGTTGCCGGCTAGCTTGTCTTGATATTCCTCTCTAAGGCACTGTATGAGGATGTGAATTTGTTCATCTAGGCTGGGCCTATCAACGATTTCGGTTAGCTTGGTTCTCCACCTTTTAACAAAATCTGTGAAGGACTCGTTTGGAAGCTGCTTGGTTTGCTCAAGATCCCTTCTAGTGGTGCGATAAGTGGAGTTGTCCTCATATTGTTTTTGGAAAGTACAACTAGCGAGTGGCCAGTCTAGTCTTGTTGAGAGTGGGAGGGTCATATACCAGTCTCTAGCAGCACCATCGAGAGTTTGTGGAAAGCATTGGGCTAACAGGTTGTCATCAACACCCATAGGTAGCATGGCCCAAGAGTAGGTCTCCAAATGTGATTTGGGACAGGTGGCACCATTGAATTTTGCAATGTCGGGTGTTTTGTATTTTCTAGGAAGCTTTGACATGGACTGACGAAGAGTATCGTAATCGATAGAGAGCGTGGCTCCCTTACTCACATCGAGGGATGCAAGTTTCTTTTCTAGCATGGCCATGGTGATGGGTTCATTCTTGCTTTCCCCCTTGCCTTCTTTCTTGGATGCGTGACTTTCATTGTCGGATGAGGAAGATGACGAGCTAGACTCGTGCTTCTTTTTCTTGCTTTTGCTTTTGCGGCGATCCTTGGCCCTTTTAGTGTATGACTCCTCTTCTCCGGAGGAAGAGTCATTTTTCTTCTTCTTTTCTTTGTTGGCTAGTGCAGCCCTAAGCTCTTGAATTTCTTCCACGAGAGTGTGGATTTGGGCAGCTTGCACTTCTAGGCGATCATTGGCTTCTTCCGTAAGTTTGTGGTTGTTTTCGGACAGGTCTCATTTCCGGAATGTTGTCGATGTCGGACATTGTGTTGGGAGTCTTGGAGTTGAGTAGCTTCGAAAACTCGACGTAAGAGATGCAGATATCGTGATCTAGCCCCAACGAGCTCAAGCGTGCTTAAATGGCTCAGCTCAAATTCAGAAACGAAGCATTATCCCGTGCGAGATAAGTAATCCCGCGCGAGATAATCACACGGAAAGTCGATTTTTATTTAGCCCTAATTTTTGGTCGGGACGGAAAGTCCGTTTTGAGGGGTTTCTAAGGCCTTTATCAGAACCTAACGACTAAGCAATCAATCCGATTTTTGTAAAACAAAGCCATGTAAGATTGTTTTTTGTTTTATTTTTTTTGAAGGATTATATGCACATTTTTCTTGAAGGGACATCCGAAAGGGACCTTTTCCGAAGGGACTTTTTCCGAAGGGACTTTTTCCGAAGGGACTTTTTCCGAATCCTTTCTTATTGTCAATTTTACATGGCTTTGTTTTGATCAAAAACAAGAAAAGATCACCGAGTCAAAACCGACCGGTCACGGAGTGATCCTAAAAAGTCAATCTACATGAGAATGTGGCGATGCAGGGCTGGAAGGCTAGGCTCCCCGCGATATGACAATCTAAGTGGATTGAATACGCGGAGTGGGATTGTCCAACTTCGGAGAGACCGGCGACTAGGTGGTTACCGTCATCCGTCCTTAGTGTGGGTCCCGGTTTATAGAGGGTATGCGGCAATGACAGTTATAGTATGATGTGCGCGTGTGTGATAGTCAATCTATGTGATAGAGTAAAATAGAAAGTTTATTTTTTTGAAAGCCAAAAGCGAAAACAGATAGTGGCCGCACCAAGTGGTTGCCTACGTTTCTCCCAATCTAGGAAGACTCAGGCCGTCGTAGTTCCACATAAAGAGAGATAAAGAGAGATAAATAATTTAATTTACAACTCCCGAATCCCCAATGGACCGGACTTTAATTAAATAAAACCCAATCACACGCAGTTCATAAATAATAATCAATTATTTAAGGAAAATAAAGGTCCGAGTTCTACACCTTAAGGGAGGCCTTAAGATGCAGGAACTCTGCAGATAATGAATTCTGGGATCCCCCTTGCATGTTCGGCTCTCGTCTTGGATTACGAGCGAAACAGGAGAAACCAAAAACAACCAGATCGAAGCCCTATCTCGCGCGAGATAATGATATCTCGTGCGAGATATCTCCCATCTCGAGAACGTAAAAATTCGAATTTTACAAAATAGATTGAAAAACCTCTCTTTTAATTTTGACGCAAGTTTAAGCCTCTTAATTTTCGGCCCCAAACGGAGTCGCCACTGTAGCGTTGTGAGAAAGAAATTCTGGTTCTTTTTATTTTTATGAGTCGCCACCTATATTATTTGATTGGAAACATAGAAAAACCATTTGAGAGATTTGAGTTCGGGGCTTAGGTTATGAAATGGGTAGGTTTAGAAGGCATCCATTTCACCCAATCCGGAGATCGGTCTTGCTAAAGAAAAGAGAGGTTTTTCAAAAGAAGAAATAAAAAACGAATTCAAATACTACAAATAAAGGTCCATTTGACGAGGTCAAACGGAATGTAGGATCGATTGCTTCGAGACCGTCTCCATGATTTGGAGAGGCTCTAGGCCGATCCTAGATTCTATGGACTTATACCACTCTAACAATCAATTAGAAGGAAGATTAGGAATTACCTTGCGTGAGGTGACTTGGGCGTAGTTTCGGCTCAAGTTTAGAGTCGACCCTTCACACCTGATGCAGCTTCGCCTTGGTCCTTGGTTTGGAGATTGATGCTTGTTTATCAACAAGGTTGACAAACAAACTATGAGGTGAGTTTTAGGGTGATTTTGAAGGATTCTTTCAGGGAAAGAAAACGACAAAATGTGTGTGTTGTGTAAAGTCGCGGTCCGGACCTTCGACCTCTTGAGCCTTGGAAGTCACCAAGTATTTATAGAGGTTGGATATGAAGAAGTGGAGAGTTAAAACCCTATCGATGGTTCTAGACCTCCTCTCCCATTGGTTGGCCGGAGAGATAAAGTTTTATCCCGAAAGAGGTTGAAATCGACGAGGGAACCGTCTGCCCGCACCGCAGAGGGAGATATCTCGCGCGAGACATGCCATCTCGCGGCGAGATATTGCTCCTGTGGACAGTTTTGTCCTTTCCTTGTTATCTCGTATGCATTTTAGTCCCAAACTAACGGTAGTTAGTCAAAACTTTAACGAAACATGACGAAATGGTGGATTTCTACTTCTTGACTCAAAGCGAGACTTAGAGTGGTATAAGTATGATCCGATGTGTTCAGAATGGGGTGTCTACAATAGTGTATAAGGCATAGGGTATAGGGTATAGGGTATATTGTATAGGGTATAGGGTATAGTGTATAGGGTATATGGTATAGGGTATAGGGTATAGGGTATAGGATATAGGATAAAGGTTATAAGGTATAGTGTAGGGTATAGGGTATAGGGTATATGGTATAGGGTATATGATATAGTATATATGGTATACGGTATAGGGTATAGGGTATAGTGTATAGGGTATAGGGTATAAGGTATAGGGTATAGGGTATAGGGTATAGGATATAGGATATAGGTTTAGGGTTTAGGGTTTAGGGATTAGGGTTTAGGATTTTGGTGTTGCATTAGTAATTTAGGCGTTACATTAGGATTTTGGCGTTGCATTTGACTCGTTACATTAGCTCTGACATTGCATTAGATGCGTTACATTAGCTCTGGCGTTGCATTAGATGCGTTACATTAGCTCTGGCATTGCATTAGCCGTTACATTAGCTCTGGCGTTGCATTAGATGCGTTACATTAGCTCTGGCGTTGCATTAGATGCGTTACATTAGCTTGTGGCGTTACATTAGATGCGTTAGATGCGTTACATTAGGTCAGGAATGTAGTAGTGAAGGATGAATATGACGAAGCAGAGTTAACACTGACTTTATCTCCTTCGCATCCTTTGTACCTACAACCGAATGATCATCCAGGCTTAATTCTCATTACACAACCTTTAACCAATAGCAATTACAGTCAATGGAAGAGATCCATGACAATTGCCTTATCTTCGAAATCAAAATTAGGTCTAGTTACTGGATTGCATAAACGACCTAATCCATAGTCCAAATATATATTACACATTGGCAGAGGTGCAATGATATGGTAACCTCATGGATTCTGAATATTGTTTCCCCTGAAATTTCATTAAGTTTGGTTTATTTGAAATCAGCAAGAGCAATTTGGGAAGATCTGGAGAGTAGATATACACAGGGCAATGCTCCACAGGTATTTCAAAACAAGAAGGAAATAATGGCATTACAACAAGGAGGAATGTGTATTTCTGATTATTTTACTAAATTCAGAACTGTATGGGATGAATTTGAAGAACTAAATGATATGCCTAAATGTGCTTGCCCTTGTGACTGTGGTATTGCACAAAAATTAGAGGAATATCACAATATGCAGAAGGTTACACAATTTCTAATTGGTCTTAATGAATCATTTGCTGGTATCAGGAGTACAATTTTGACCAAAACTCCTTTACCAAGCATTAGTGTTACCTTATCTCTGTTATTACAAGATGAAAAGCTGAAAGAATGTTCTGTACAAAACCAATCAGTGGCTTTAAGTGATTGTTCTACAGCATTGTTCACCAAGAGTGATGCTCAATCTTCTGGAAAACATAAGTACTTTGGTCAATCCGGTGGATATGGCAGTACTAATTCTGGTTTAGTCAAGAGAGGTAACTCGAGATCTCATTTAGTCTGTGATCAATGTGGAGGGATTGAACATCAGAAAGATGGTTGTTTCTTCATTCTTGGATTTCCTTCCTGGCACAAACTCTTTGGGGTCAAACCTGATCCATCCAAGATGCCAAAATATCTCAAGAATAAAACTCCAATCTCGCATGTTAATGCTGTTGCTATGGATTCTACCTCAGATATTTTTGCTGCAGATGGTATTGTCTCATTAACAGGTGAAGAATATAATCATTTGCTAGACTTAATCAACAACAAGTCTACCTGTAGACACCCCATTCTGAACCAATAATTCATGATTACACTACTCTTCGTCTCTCTTTTATGTTTTGATGAAAGCATATTAGTTTCGTCATGTTTCGTTAAGTTTCTAACTAACCTCGTTAGTTTTGGACCTAACTGACTAACGGAATAAACTGAAGAGGACAAAATAGTCAAATGACTAGTTATCTCGCGCATAATAGCGTGTCTCGCGCGAGACAACCCCTTGACAGGATGTGCAGAATCACTCTCCTTCTCCGTTTCAAACTCTTTTCTTGATAAAATCTTATCCCATCCGGTTCTCCAATAATATCTGAGTTCTGGAACCTTCCTAGGAGTGTTTTACCTCTCCACTTCTACCTCTTAAACCCCTATAAATACCTAATGACTTTCAGTATTTCAGCCTAACAGTTTTAGATTGAAAGATCCCCGATCCACGATCGAAAACACACAACACACACAATTTGTTGGTTTCTTTCCACGAAAGACTCCTTCAAATCACTTACAAAATCACTCTAAAATCACCTAAAGTTTGTTTATCAACCTTGTTGATCAACAAACATCAAATCCCGAATCAAGGATTGAGGCGAAGCTCTGTCCGCATCAAGATTTGACTCTCATATTGAGTCGAAGCTCTGCCTAAATCACTTCTCGATCGAGAAGACGTCTTAGAACCACGTTCTGAATCAAATATTTTCCAAATGCTAGGTAAACTCCTTCACTTTTACTCTCTTCTTCTCAATCTCTCTCTATTGGCTTTTAGAGTGGTGTAATCCCATCAAAAGGATTGGCCTAAAGTCCCTTCAATCGATGAAGGCGATCTCGAAGCATACAATCCGACATTCCTAATCAAGAAATTGATTAGGGTTTTCTTGTTCTTTTTAATTATTTTTATTGAAAAGATTGATAATACTCAATTAGCAAGACCGATCTTCGGATTGGGTGGAATGGGTGCTCCTCGACCTTCCCATTTCATAACTTAACCCCCGAACCCTCAAATCTCTTTTAAATCAAAAAGGTTTTTCTTAATGTTTTCCTAAATAAATAATAAGTGGCGACTCAAAAGGTGTTAAAAAACTCACGCATCGCTTACAGTGGCGACTCCGCTGGGAACAATTAATTAAGAGGGTTACACTTGCGTACAATTGAGTATTATCAATTTTTATTTTTTTTATTTTTCTGAATTTTTTAGAATTTTTCTGTACTGATTTCGTCAAAAAAATTTTACTGTTCGAATACTTATCCAGCGCGGGATATACTAATCTCGCGCGAGATTAGTAAACGGTTCAAAAAAAATTCCTCTGCTTGGCGGCGGCGGCAGTACCAATTAAGTAAAAGAAAAAAAGGGTTTAGTTTGTCAAAGTTGTTGGACCACAAATGCCACGTTTGACCACAGCAATCAAAAAAATATATATATATATACTCCCTCCGTCCAGTTACATACTTCACACTTTCTATTTTGGGCGTCCAATTACATACTTCACACTTTGTTTCTTTCCCAAAATTGAAAGTTTTTAATATTAAAAAATTAACCCTACCCCACTAAAAACCCCCCACTAACCTCCTAATTACAAATCCTAATTTACTATTATTACTCCTAATTAAATTAAATTATCAGTTTTATACCATTCAGTTAATTCCCTTCACCCACTTTGGAATTAATTACACCCACCAACCCACTTGCTAGAACAACGATCATTATTGGGTTTTTTCTCTCTCTCTCTTCATTCTCGCACCTTCCTCCATTCTTTCCAACTCTCTTCAAAACCCTAGATCTATCTCTATGGATCTGACCTCTTCCCCCAAAAAATTGATAGATCCATGGCAATCGGAGGTCACGATGAAAACCACCGGGATTGATCGTCCATGGTGCCTTTTCCGACGTTGATGAATCTCTCTTTGTCGAATCATTCCCGTTGTTTTCCGCCTCTCCGTCTTTGGCCGACACCGTCGTGCGGAGACATGTTTCGAAGAGGAATTGGTGCGGAAACTAACCGGGCGCCGGATTACAAGCTTTTCCGACGAGGAATACAAAGCTTGGGAAAAGGAGTACGAGGAACGAATTAATTGGAACTCAAAAGTCCCTTTTCTTTGGGTAAAATATTACAAGATCAACAAGGTTATTCCGGATACGCCGAGAAGCCCTCGTGATGACGATACTCGTCGATCTGGAAGGTCGTTTCTTTCCTTCTTATTTCTATGATGAACCTGGTTTTTGTGTGTTTGGGAGTTAGTAATGCTATGTGTATGGTATGTGTGAAATGATGATTATATGCTCTGTTTTTGATTCTCTGTGATTACTTTGGAACCTTGAATTGGTGAGATTGGTAGTTTGTGATTAATACTATGAAATTGAATGTTCTCTATGATGAGCATAGTCTGAGAGACTCTCTATGATGAACTGGTTCTGAGAGAGTGTAATGCCCTTTAACTCTATGATGATATTGAGAGTTATGGCATTACATATTGTTCCTGTTTATTTCTTGCTTTGCTTTGACTCCATGATGATATTGAGAGTATATTGCCCTTTCAAAGGCTTACAAAAAGGCCTACAAAAGGGTTGCCATTTCAAAGGCTTACAAAAAGGCCTACAAAAGGGTTGCCATTTTTAAGGCTTACAAAAGATGTCAGTCACAAATTCAATTTCATAGGTCATTTATTAATTCTGCCATCATACCTTCAAGTCCACTTGCATGCCCATGTTCCATTAAATGCCAAATGCTATCCATCACTAGTTGTGGTTCTACTTCTTGGTCAACAGGAAGCATTCCCATTCTTTCCAATGCATCCTTCCCATCATGTGGTTGAGCATAGTTATTTTTTCCCTTCACCTTCATTATCTCGATCAAACAACTCTGCAAGCTGATGAAAACCTTATTCAATGTGCTATGTGAGAGGCTTGCAAAGGAATTTTGAACTGCTTCTATTAACTGATCAACTGTTTTTGCTTGCGAACTGGTTCTGAGTGAGTCAATGGACCTAAACCAACCTAGGTCATTTATATTTGTATCGGGGGAATTTGGAGGTTGGAATACCAAACGTATGTTGAAACCATCACTTGTGGCTGCTGCTTTGAATTCATCATCATCGATGTGCAAATGTGGGGGAGCATTGTCCCATTGAATGAGTATTTCTTTGCTTGCATTTTGTGGCCACTTTGCTTTGATAGTTGGGATAATCTGCAATCATTAAATGCCAAATTGTGCATTAAAATGCGTATAAAAACTGAATGAAATTAAAAAATCTGAGGAATTTTTGTACAAACTTACGTGGTTGATCATCATAGAGTTAAAATGCGTATAAAAACTGAATGAAATTAAAATGCATTTTGACTCTTTTACCTCTTGTATTTTTTTTTTTTGAAGCAATGAAGACAGGAAGGCCAAGCGCAAGCTGTTTCGACGCAATAGCCCAGGTACTCCAAACCGTCCTCTTTGAAACTCCAAAACTCGTAGCAGCTTCTTGAGCTAAGCCTCTCGGAAGTTCTCCATCTTTTGCGTGGAATAACAGGAATTGCACTAACCTGTTCTTCTCTTCAGCAGTCATGTTTTTTTTTGCATTTTGGAAGGTGAATTTGTGGAAGTAAAGCTCAGTTATGTTCTTGGTTGTGAATGTAAAGTGTAAACAGTTGTGTTCTTACTGCTTTTGGTAAACAGTGATGCTATTTATACTAGGTTATTGTAAGTAGATTAGGAGGGAAACTCAAAAATGTTGTTCTCAGTAGATTAGGAGGGAAAAATTTGGTGTTTCCTGTGACTTCATTAGTATTATTATTATTATTGTACAAACTGTTTTGGAGGGAAACATTAGGAAATTTGAGTTTTTAAGAATTTGTTAATCTTTTGTTAATTTCCTTCAGCTTTTGTACTTTTGAATTAATAAATACTTTTCCTTAAAAACTGTGTGAACAGTGAGTGTGAAGTACTTAGTTGGACGGAGGGAGTATATACTCCCTCCGTCCCACGTTAGTTGAGACTTCTTTCCCTTTTGGGCCATCCCACGTTAGTTGAGACTGCCCAAAATGGCAAAAATTTTAATATTTTATATTCACCCTACCCCACCCACTCATTCTCTCTCTTCATTTTCCATCATACAATTTATTCAACCAACCTACTATTAACTCCACTCATTCTCTCTCTTCATTTTCTACCACACATTTTCATTATCTTATTCATTTTCCTTAATTGATGTGCCCAAAAAGTTAGTCTCAACTAACGTGGGACGGAGGGAGTACAAAGGAAAAGGAAAAGTCTGCCGCCTGACATCATTGGGCTTTTGTTTTCCTTGGTTGACTTTTCTTAAAAGTTTGACCCCATCAAAAAAAAATAAAAAAAAAATCAGTTTTAAGAAAAACTTCAAAAAAAAAAATTCAGAAAAATCAAAATAAACTACTATTTTGCTTGTTCTAACTTTATTTTGCAGGGTAGAATAATCTTAATTACTCGAACTATATAACTGCGTGCGATTGAATTATTTTAATTTTTTTACCGGTACACGGAGGATTCGGGAGTTGTAATTAATTAATTTAATCCTCTTTCTCTATCTACTTAAGTGGAACTACGACGGCCTGAGTCTTCCTAATTTGGGAGAAATGTAGGCAACCACTTGGTGCGGCCATTATCTGTTTTTCTTTCAGTTTTCAAAAAAAAAAAAACTCTCTATTTTACTCTATCACCTAGAATTGACCATCACACACGCGCACTCATATTATAACTGTCATTGCACTACATACCCTTTATAAACCCGGGACCCACACTAAGGACGGATGACGGTAACCACCTAGTCGTCGGTCTCTCCGAAGTTGGATCATCCCACTCCGCATATTCAATCCACCTAGATTGTCATATTGCGGGGAGCCTAGCTTTTCAGCCCTGCATCGCCACATATCATGTAGATTGACTTTTTAGGACACTCCTTGACCGGTCGATTTGACCTTAGAGTCCTTGTAATCCCTTGTCAAGATCTTGTTTTGTGCAAATAATCCATGGAAAAGAAATCAAAAAAATTGTCGCTTCGGAATTGTCCCTTCGGAAATGTCCCTATGATTGTCCCTTCGGATTTGCCCCTAAAAAGAGAAAAATTTCTCACCAAAATTATTGCACAAAACTTGATGTTACTTGAGATTACTTCGACCCTTAGGTCCCTAGGTTTGGTTTTTGAACGTTAGAAACCCCCAAAACGGATTTTTCGTCCGACCAAAATTAGGATTAAAATCAGAAAAATTGTAATTTTTCGTGGCGTTGTCTCGCGCGAGACTGCTTGTCCCGTGCGAGATAAGTGTTCGGTCTTTTCGTGTTTTGGCCAAAACCTTCAAACCTTCAAAGCCTTCAAACCTTCAAAGCCTTCATACACCTTATTCAGCCGACTTGTTGGGACTCGATCATGGTTTAACACGGTTGCTACACGTCTAGGTTCTTCGCCAAAGCTCGACACGATGTCTGTTTCTCCTTCTACCACCGAGGCCGATTTCAACGATGCTAAGGCCCAACTCATCGAAGCCATGCTCAGGTTGGATGAACAAAGTAAGCAAATGGCTGAGCAGAATGCCCAAATGGCCGCCCTTATGAAAGAACTCAACGATTTGAAAGCCAAGAAGGGCAGAAAGCAAAAGCAGAAAGAGGAATCCTCCTCCGATAAAGAGGAATCCTACACCAAAATGAATAGAAAAACCAAGAAGTCAAGCAAGAAAAAGGAAGAATCTGATTCTTCCTCATCCTCCTCTGATGATGAGGAGCATACCTCTAAGGGTACTAAGACTAAGAAGGAAGGTAGCGACGAAACTACTAAACTTGGTGACCATGTTACTAAGAACTACCTCGAGAAGAAACTTGAAACCCTTGACACTTCAAAAGGGTCATTTGTCACATTTGATCCCGATGCTCTTCAACAATCCATCACCAAGTTTCCTCGCAAGTACAAGACGCCCGACATTGCCAAGTTCAATGGCACTACTTGTCCTCGAGCTCATGTTGAAACCTACACTTGGACTATGCTTCCAATGGGCGTTGATAACACAATCTTGGCCCAATGCTTTCCTCAAACCTTAGAGGGTGTTGCAAGGGATTGGTACATGTCTCTTCCTACGACTACAAGGCTTGATTGGTCATCCGCATGTTTAGTCTTTCAAAGGCAATTTGAGGACAACTCCACCTACCGCCCTACTAGGAGGGATCTTGAACAAACCAAGCAACATGCCAATGAGCCCTTTGCCGAATTTGCTAGAAGATGGAGACTCAAAATCACTGAAATTGTCGAAAGGCCTACTCTCAATGAGCAAATCCACATCTTCCTCCAATGCCTCCGTGATGAATTTCAAGAGAAGCTGGCCGGCAATTACTATCCTAGTTTCAATGAACTCCACGAGTCTGAAATTAGGATTGATGACTTCCTCAAAAGTAAAAAGAGGGAAAGTAACTTCCGCTAGAACAAACCCGCGACAAGTAAGGATGCTTCAGTCAACGCCATTGCATTCAACCGCTCTAACACCGACAAGTATTCTGCTGTTCCTCCTCCCGAAAAGAAAAAGAGGCACTATGACAAAATTGAAGGAATCACTCAAGAAGAACTCTTCGATGTGCTTGTCAAGAATGAAAAGATCAAGCCAAGGGAAGGTGGTCCTCCTAAGGATATGGGTCTGAATCATGCTCATCACTTATTCTGCAAGTACCACAACTTCACCGGCCACGACACCAACTCTTGCCACCACTTGAAGGACATCATCCAAGACCTCTTTGACAATGGAGATCTAGAACGTCCCAACGTCATCACCAATCTTCTCCCTCGTACTCCATGAAGAAGATGAAGCTCCTAGAAGAAAGCTGCACTTACCCTCTCCCTTTCTCCTTTGATAGAAGTAGATTAGGTTTTCAATTTTCAAGTATGAACTCGAAGAGTCGTTCTGTCTTTCTAGTACTTCTAACCTCCTCTAGTTTGTGTCTTCTAAACTATCGAGTCTGTTTCAATTTATTCAATTAATCAAAGTCATTTTTCCTAAACACTTTTCCTAAGGTTGTTCTACCTCATTAGTATTATTTAATTCATGCAAAATAATGGACCCTCCATTTCCTAAATCATCGCAAAAAATAGAAACTTCTAAGCGAGTTTAAGAAGAAAATTATCCTTAGGAGGCTTAAGGGCTAACATTACCCCTACTGAAAGTCAAAAAATCAACAATCGAAGAAAGCCAAAGGCGCTGCTGTCAACCTTCATTTCAAGAAGAGTGGGGGCTACTCAATTCAAAGCTTTGAGAGTACAAAAAAAGAAAAGAAAAAAAAAAAGAAAAAAACTCTCAAGCTTTCATCCCCCCCACAACAAAGGTGAAACCTCAAATACATGAAGGACTCCCCTACAAAGAAGAGGGGTCAAGTGGTACCAACAAAAGAAAAGAGGATTCCTCAATATCCTCCTACATCAAGTGAAGAAGACTTTCAGTATTAAGAAAAATGTTTACCCTTAAGTCATACTAATGATTGGCTTTCTTCTCAAACTTATTTAGAAACTTATAGATGATGCATGGTTCATTAAAAGGTAGAACAACTTTTCTAGACACTACAAGAAAACTGACAGATATCGACGAAAATTAGCGACAGAAATAAATCTGTCGCTAATACCGACGGATTAGCGACGAAATAGCAACGACCTAGAGTGAAAAACAAAAAACGAAATTAGGACGAGATTACCGACGGATTTAGTGACGGATTTGCCGACGAATACCATTTCGTCTCTAATCCGTCACCATTTTGGCGCCAAAAAATTGCGCACTTTTTTACCGACGGATTTATGACGGAATGGCGACGGATATTTTTACCGACGGATTTGAGTCGTTGCTAAATTATTTAAAATAATTATTAAATTTATATTTTAGGTTAGCGACGGATTAGTTACGGATTTAATTACCAACGGATTAAAATCCGTCGGTAAATTAATTGCATATTATTACCGACGGATTTGAGTCGTTGCTAAATTATTTAAAATAATTATTAAATTTATATTTTAGGTTAGCGACGGATTAGTGACGGATTTAATTACCGACGGATTAAAATCCGTTGGTAAATTAATTACATATTATTACCAACGGATTTGAGTCGTTGCTAAATTATTTAAAATAATTATTAAATTTATATTTTAGGTTAGCGACGGATTAGTGACGGATTTAATTACCGACGAATTAAAATCCGTCGGTAAATTAATTACATATTATTACCGACGGATTTGAGTCGTTGCTAAATTATTTAAAATAATTATTAAATTTATATTTTAGGTTAGCGACGGATTAGTGACGGATTTAATTACCGACGGATTAAAATCCGTCGGTAAATTAATTACATATTATTACCGATGGATTTGAGTCGTTGCTAAATTATTGAAAATAATTAGTAAATTTATATTTTAGGTTAGCGACGGATTATAATAGAAGAGGGACGGACAATAACATATATAGTTTTTTAATTTTTTTATATTTTTTTTGGATAAATAAAACTATTTGAGATATTGGTTAATAGTGATTTTTTTTATAAAAAGTTATATTAAAAAGTTAAGAATTTTTAAATAAATGAAAGTATATAATAGAAAAAAGAGAGACGGAAAATATCATTTGCATTTTTATTTTTTGTTTGGATAAATTAAACTATTTGAGATGTTAGTTAGTAATGAAAATTTAAAAAAAAAAGTTATATAAAAATGTTAAGAATTTTAATGAAATGAAAGTATATAATAGAAAAAAGAGAGACGGACAATAGCATTTACTTTTTTGATTATTTTTAATTTTTTTTTACAAAAATTTATATAAAAAAAGTTAAGAATTTTAAAAGAAATAAAAGTATATAATAGAAGAGTGACAGACAATAACATATATACTTTTTTAATTTTTTATATTTTTTTTGGATAGGGTATAGGGTATACCCTATAGGACTTAGGGTATACCCTATAGGGCATATGGTATACCCTATGCCCTATAGTGTATACCCTACACCCTATGTCATGTACCTTATACCCTATGCCCTATAGGGTATAGGGTATAGGGTACAACCAGCTTCAAAATCGCTCGATCGGTTAGTATTCGCCGGATTATTGTCTCTCTTTCCGACTTGCCGGCAGCAGGAGAGCCATCTCCGAATCCTTCAGGAGGATATTTGAGGTCAACAGTTGATGAAGATTCAATTACACATCCTCATACTTCTTAGGTGTTAATTAATTATTGGTTTGGTAATTTGGTTATTCTTGTCAATAATTAAGCAGGGGTAGATTTGGTATTTTGATTGTTTTTACACATAACCATGTGTTTGTTTGTTCATTCAAGTTTGATTAATGTTTTTCTTTTTCCAATGAAAAAGAGGTGTAAATATAGTGTGTGAAAAGGGGATTTTATAGTATTGGACAATATTGAAGTTGAATATTCAAATTATTATTGCGTGTACTATTCATACTTATATAAGGATTGATGGTGGCGGATGGTGGTGGATGGTGGTGGAGTAAAGTGAAATTTTGAAAAATGTAAGGATTGATTTGAATATAAAAAAAGTTAAGTGACTAATTTGAGAATAAAAAATGTTAAGGGACTGATTTGAAAATAAAAAAAAGTTGAGGGATTGATTTGAGAATAAAAAAAAGTTGAGGGATTGATTTGAAAATAAATATATATATATATATATATTTATTCAAATGAGAACCAAATTTATATGAGAGCGCAGGTAACTAAATTCAACCATTGGATTAAAAACACATCAATCTTCCAGGATTTAAAAAAGATAGATAGAGGGTGGCTTTTCGTAATTATTGTGAACTAAATCCCCCACAAATTTCAAAAGAAAATATCTCAATATCTATAAGTCGAAAAAAAATTTTGAAAACTTGATTTTTTTGTCTTGTGACGATTAGACGATTCAAACTAGATTCGAAGATAGGATTTTGAAAAAATAATATTGAACAATATGCAATTTTTAAAACATTTACTAATTAACTGGTGTCTGTTATTGGATTAAGTAATGTATCTAGCAACATTAGTAGTGTGCCCAAGTTTAATTTCAATGTTCAAGCAATGGCTGACAAGTACATAGAAATTATGTATATAGTGTCTGTTACTAGTTAACTCGTGTCTACACCAGGATGGCATCTATGGACAATACCTTGACTTGGCTAAGACCTTGTGTACACTAGATAATTAGCTAGTGTACACAAGGTGTAATTGGAGCTTGGTTTGGTGCCTGGCCCATGCCCCTTGATTGGGAAAGACCGTGGCAGGTAGGGTTCTCTCTTTCCTTGCTTCTCACATGGGTTCTTGAATGATCTAAAGGCCATGGCTGAATATTAATCCTTGTTGGTGTTGATATTATGGGAACAATGTACAAGACTAGTAGTCATTTTTCTTCTGCTGTAAATAGCCGTGTTATATTTTTCACTCACGCATGATAGTCTTGTTGTTCTGATGCCTTTGACAAATTCATTGATTTTTTTTATTATATATAGGAATGGCCAATTTGTGTGAGTTACGGAGCTATGGGGGGTACTTGATTGGGATGGTAGCATCTTTAGCATTTGTATTCTTTCAAGGTATACAGAAGAAGCAGAGGAAAATAGAGTAACACAAGTTTCTATTATATGTTCTATCATTAAACTGATAGCAATTGTAAAAGTGTTTTATGGATGGCGTGATTTAACCGACCAGAAGGTTTTTTTTTTTTTAAATATGGCTCAACCGACCAGAAGTTTTTTTTTTTTTTTTTTTTTTAAATATGGCTCAGCCACAGCTCTGTATAGTCCTCTTTCCTTGTAATAATATTAGACATTTCAAAAGAAACATTTCGAGCAGTCAAAACTGCTAAAGAAGCCAAGGCAATGTCCAGTATAAGCCATATGGCTAGGTACACGAGTTAACTAGCTAGTGTACACTATATACATAGCTAGTGTACTTAGCCATGGCTGATGAACATTGAAATTAAACTTGGGTACACTAGCTAAGTTGCTAGTGTACATTACTTAACTAGCTAGTGTACACTAGTTAATTAGCTAGTGTACCAAGGACTTAGCCAAGACCAAGCCAAGGCAATGTTCAGTATAAGCCATCTGGCTAGTGTACACGAGTGAACTAGCTAGTGTACACTAGTTAAATAGCTAGTGTACTTAGCCATGACTGATGAACATTGAAATTAACTAGTGTACACTAGCTAATTAACTAGTGTATACTAACTAGTTAAGTAATGTACACTAGCAACTTAATGTATGTTGACATTTTCTGACTATTCAGCGGATCACAGTCTGATAAATTAGAAACAACAGTATACAACTCGAGCATCAATTCAATTCTGCTAGTAAGCAGTAAGGTTTAAATCTGAAAATTAAGACCATTTCACTGTCAAAGAACTACAAAGATAAATTAAATCTCGCTTCGCTCCTGTTATAATGTCGTCGCAAAAGATGCATGAGCGGTTTCGGCCTTCATTTGCAAGGTGCGGGTGTGCTTTTAAGAATTACGAGAACAGGATTAGTTTCCTCTTCAAAGTTTAAGCCCACAATGCTCATTGGACCAATATTAACTGCACAATAAAAATTATAGCAAGAAATCGGATCCTTATGTACACATTCTTGAAAAATCAACGGAGGGCATCTAGGCAAAATAATTTGATTGCACAATAAAAATTAGTTTCCTTTTTAAAGTTAAGTAATGTACACTAGCTAATTAACTAACTAGTGTACACAGACTGAGGTATCTGTACACTAGCTAGTGTACACTAGTTAATTAACTAGTGTACACAAAGACTTGATCAAGACTAAGCCATGGCAATGTCCAGTATAAGCCATCTGGCTAGTGTACACTAGTTAACTAGCTAGTGTATACTATATACATAGCTAGTGTACTTAGCGTATTTTAAAAATTAGACGTTGTTCAATATTATTTTTTCAAAATCCTATCTTCAGGGATCTAGTTTGAATCGTCTCGTCAAGACAAAAAAATCAGTGTTTTCGAAAAAAAATTTCGACTTATAGATATTGAGATATTTTATTTTGAAATTTGAGCTGGATTTTAAATGAAATAATTACGAAAATGCCACCCCCTCTATCTTTTTTTTTTTTTTTAATCAAGATTGATGTATTTTTTAATCCAAATTATTAGTGGTTCTTATGGTTCTCATATAAATGTAGTTACCATTATAATAGATACATATATATATATATATATATATATATATATATATATATATATATATATATATATATATATATATATATATATATATATATATATATTAATATATATTTTTAAATTTATATATATAATATTGTTAATATAAAATACAAATTTAGCGACGGAAAAATTCGTCGGGAAAGCCCTCAATAATTTGGCATATAAAAAAAATATTTATTTTTTTAATTAATAATAGCAACGGAATGATCTGTCGCTAATCCGTCACTAAATTGGTTCAAAAATAAAACGACCATTTAAATAGCGACGGAAAATCTGTCGCTAATCCGTCGGCATAATGCTTTAAATTGTTCAATTATTTTACGAAATTATCAACGGATTTTAAAACAATAGCGACGAAAAAATCCGTCGCTAAAGCTGATTAAGATCCGTCGGTAATCCGTCGAAAGATTTACCGACGAGCATTTTACCAACGGAATTTTTCCGTCGGGAATCCGTCGCTAAATCAATTTAGTGACGGATTTTTGGTATTTAGTGACAGAATTTTCCGTCGGTAACTACCGTTTTTCTTGTAGTGAGATCCTTGAGCCAAGTAACGTTTCTTGTTGAGTCTAGGGGCTTTCTGTTAGCCACTCTCATACACACTCTTGAAATTCAAGCATCAAAACTGGGGCTTCCTCACCTTTCCTACCCCAGTCAATCTCTAATTCAACTCTTCAAAATAACCAAATCTACATTAAGAGATTTCCTCTTTGCTTCTCACTCTCATCATTATAGAATACACTTCTTCAAAGAATCAATGCTTGGATCACCTTAAAAAAAAAATAGAGTCCGTCTCTCCTCAACTTACTTGAGATCTCATCTCTCTCTCCTCAATAAGATTCTCTCCTCTGAGTTCTCTTCGAGTTAACATACTACGTTAAAAAAATGAAAAAAAAAAAAGACGCAAAAGAGATGCCCGCTAGATTGAAAACCCGAAAGGGCGGTCTAGGCAAAAACCAGGGTGCGTCACTAAGAGAAAAAAAAATCAAGGACAAAGGGAGTGTATTCTTCGGCCTTCTTCATCAAACATCATTCGACCCTCTTCAAATCAAATCAACAAGGAGAACCTTCTTCAATCATCTTCAAATCAAGAGAGCAGACTCACAAGCCTGTTCACAAAGTCATCTACCACTTGCAAGCAACTTGGGGTTTGAGACAGCAAAGGGCCTTAGACATAAAGCCATTACGACAGTCGACAGATTTGTAGTCGTTTACCTCCTAGAGACACGACTCATGGGAGAACTAAGAATGAAGATTCGCAACATGCCTAGATGTGTTCACAAAAGGTTACTCGTTAAAATTCAGCCTCGCTGACTAGCAACATATTCTGCAAAACCTGATTTGGTCCCAACTTGTCAAACACAAGTTCACTCATACAGTTTACCCATCTCAAATATAAATCCATACAAATGTCCCTACATATCCACATACCATATACTCATACATAAACTCACCACCAAAATGTCCGACCGGCCATTTACACGAACAGACGTGAGCACCACCACGTAAGTCCAATTAAACAACTAAAATCTGGAAAAATCTATTTGGAATCTTTATGTGCTAACAGGTACAGAAAGGTAAGAATCATTCGGGTCCATCCGAGACCAATATGCATATATCCTTGCATTACAAGAGCCGACAGAACCTCCACCTCAACTAACAGCTTCAAGTCCATGACCTTGGCAACAACAGTGACACTTGTGACCTCGTGTGGAGCATCAACAAAGTCTGTGATGGCAGCAAACTTCAAGTCCGTAACCTCGGCAACAACTTCAAAGTCTGTGATGGCAGCAACCTCAAGTCCGTGACCTCGGCAACATCAACAAAGTCTGTGATGGCAGCAAATTTCAAGTCCGTGACCTCGGCAACATCATCGAAGTCTGTGACGGCAGCAAACTTCAAGTCCGTAACCTCGGCAACCACAACAAAGTCTGTGACCTCTACAACCACAACAAATTCCATGACCTCGGCAACCACAACAAAGTCCGTGACCTCGGCAACCACAACAAAGTCCGTGACCTCGGCAACAATGGCAACGTCAGTAACCTCGGGCGACGTACTTCAACAACTTCATCAATAAACTGGGTATCATCAGAATTGGGTCAAGTCCTTGATTCCTCAGTACGATCTTACCTTTCTCTCTTTCAAAATTGCTTTTCAAAATACCTAAAATAGCCTTTTTAGTGTTTTGGAGTCGAACTACGTTTGGTCTGATTCTCTCTTAGAGATACGTAGGCAGCCGTGCGGCACGACCATCCCAATATTCAGAATGATGTCTTTCTATCGACGACATGACTTCTTCCATAAGTCTTGTCGCTGAGGGGCTCTGTAGACACCCCATTCTGAACCAATAATTCATGATTACACTACTCTTCGTCTCTCTTTTATGTTTTGATGAAAGCATATTAGTTTCATCATGTTTCGTTAAGTTTCTAACTAACCTCGTTAGTTTTGGACCTAACTGACTAACGGAATAAACTGAAGAGGACAAAATAGTCAAATGACTAGTTCTCTCGCGCGGAATAGCGTGTCTCGTGCGAGACAGCCCCTCGACAGGATGTGCAGAATCACTCTCCTTCTCCGTTTCAAACTCTTTTCTTGATAAAATCTTATCCCATCCGGTTCTCCAACCATATCTGAGTTCTGGAACCTTCCTAGGAGTGTTTTACCTCTCCACCTCTACCTCTTAAACCCCTATAAATACCTAATGACTTTCAGTATTTCAGCCTAATAGTTTTAGATTGAAAGATCCCCGATCTACGATCGAATACACATAACACACACAATTTGTTAGTTTTTTTTCCACGAAAGACTCCTTCAAATCACTTACAAAATCACCCTAAAATCACCTAAAGTTTGTTTATCGACCTTGTTGATCAACAAACATCAAAGCCCGAATCAAGGATTGAGGCGAAGCTCTGTCCGCATCAAGATTTGACTCTCATATTGAGTCGAAGCTCTGCCCAAATCACTTCTCGATCGAGAAGACGTCTTAGAACCACGTTCTAAATCAAATACTTTACAAACTCTAGGTAAACTCCTTCACTTTTACTCTCTTCTTCTCAATCTCTCTCTATTGGCTTTTAGAGTGGTGTAATCCCATCAAAAGTATTGGCCTAGAGTCCCTTCAATCGATGAAGGCGATCTCGAAGCATACAATCCGACATTCCTAATCAAGAAATTGATGATTAGGGTTTTCTTGTTCTTCTTTAATTATTTTTATTGAAAAGATTGATAATACTCAATTGGCAAGACCGATCTTTGGATTGGGTGGAGTGGGTGCTCCTCGACCTTCCCATTTCATAACTTAACCCCCGAACTCTCAAATCTCTTTTAAATCAAAAATGTTTTTCTTATTGTTTTCCTAAATAAATAATAAGTGGCGACTCAAAAGGTGTTAAAAAATTCACGCATCGCTTACACTACCACATCTTTTTCCACACCAACAACACCTCAATTTGCAGGTATAATGTCTTGTGTAAATAATTCCATGCATTACAACTCACATGACACCAACACATGGCTAATTGACTGATCAAGAGCCACAGACCATATTACTTCTTTCTTTCACTCTTTACTTAATCCCATTCCCTTTTCATATGTCATTCTATTACCTAATGGTGAAAAGGTCACCATAACTCATAAAGGCAGGGTTCTTCTATCCAATACTCTTGAATTGACTAATGTCTTGTATGTTCCAAATTTCTCCTTCAATCTTATCTCAGTTCATAAACTCACATCAGAAAGTAACCATTGTTTGACTTTATTTCCTACACATTATATCATACAGGATTGTGCCTCCAAGACTTTAAAGGGGATTGGTAAAGTGGTTGGAGGCCTGTATAAGCTTGTCATTCCTGATATCAGTCACACTTCATTGACATGCTCTCTCATCTTTCATTGCGCAAAGCTGATGTCTCTTTGTGGCATCACAGATTAGGGCATGTCCCTGTTTCTACTCTTAAGTACTTTTCCATCTCATGTAACAAAGATGTTGTTGATGATTTCATATGTGAAATATGTCCTCTTGCTAAATAGTGTAAAATTTCTTTTCCGTTAAGCAATAGTCATGCTTCATTACCTTTTTCTTTGCTTCATTGTGATATGTGGGGTCCTTACACACATTCCACTTATAATGGTTTCAATTCCTTTTTAACCATTGTTGATGATTTTTCAAGAACCACATGGACTTTTCTTTTATCCTCCAAATCTCAAGTGTGTTCTTATCTCAATAACTTCATTAAAATGGTTACTACTCAGTTTAATGCTACTGTTCAGAAAACCAGGCCTGATAATGGCTCTGAGTTTTTTAACCCCTCCATCTCAGCTTTACTCTCTTCCCTTGGCATTGAACAACACAGTTCATGTGTTGAAACTCCTCAACAAAATGGTAGGGTGGAAAGAAAACATAGTCACTTACTCAATGTGGCTAGAGCTCTTAGGTTTCAATCTCATTTACCTATTAAATTTTGGGGTGAATGTGTTCTTACAGCCACCTATCTTATTAATAGAACTCCCACAGCTGTTCTAGATTATAAATCTCCTTATGAAATGCTTCTCAAACATCCTCCCTCTCTTAATCATCTTAGGGTGTTTGGTTGTCTGTGTTTTGCATCCACCTTGATTTCAAAAAGGGATAAGTTTTCTCCTAGGGCTACAAAGTTTGTTTTTCTTGGATATCCCTATGGAAAAAAGGCTTACAAGCTCTATGATTTAACTTCTCATAAGATATTCTATTCAAGAGAAGTTTCCTTTCATGAGAAAATATTTCCCTTTGAGCATCTTCCTTATAAAACTTCCACTTCTTTTATCCCTATGTTTGCTAATTGCACATCTTCAGGTTACATTGATGATTCTTTTTATTCTCCTCCATCTGTCTCACTTCCTCCTACTGGTGATTCACATTCTTCTTCTTCTGTTGTTCCTTCTTCTGTATCATCACCCTCTCATATACCTAGTATTTCATTACCCACAAGACCTGCTAGACAGAGGACAATTCCTTTGAAATTTCATGACTATACTGGCCTTCCATCCAACTTTGTCAATTCCTCTTGTGCCAATGTAAGTAATTCTCTTTCTTACTCAAACATCAGTGTAACGACCCTAACCCTAGGCCCTAATTTTAATATCATATTGTGAGCTTTTAATATTATTGTTAATATTATGTGTCCATTTTTATATACTTTATTTCTTATATTAGAATAAAATGATAGAGAAATTAAATAAAGAACTTTAGGAGAAAATAAAAATAGGAATTTGATAAATAGTAAGAGGAGGTTAAAATGGGTAAAATAAATAAAGGAAAAGTGGAGTTTAATTAAAATGTTGAAAGCCTTGCATTTTAGGGTGGAGGGGACCATCTCCCTAAAATCCTCTCCTTTCTCCTCCCCAAGTCAAGGCAACCCATACCTCCTACACTTTTACCCTTACCCTTTCCATACTTCCTCTAACCTCCTCCATTATTCTTCTCCTCATTTCTCTCTTGCCATTTTCCATGGAAAACCTCCATTGAAAACCTCACTTCCAAGATCTCTACCATTTCTCATCCATTTTCAAATCCAAGAGTACTTTTGAGGTGGGGACAATTATAGGAATCAATCAAGCTAAGAAGATCATCTTTTCATCCAAAAATCCTAAGGTAAGTTATTATGACTTCTTTCTAAATATTGCACATTTTATGTGTTAATGAATATTTTATGAAAAGAAAATGTATATTGTACTTTTAATATGGTTATTTGAGTAAAATGATTATTCAAGATTTAATTGATTTTAGTTATGATATGGGGGTTTAAGTTGAAGGAATGAGGGTATTAGATGCTTTGGAAACCTTCTTGTAGTTAAGAAATGGGTTTATGTTATAGAATGATGTGGTTGTTTAAGGAAGATGATCAATAGTGCAAGAAAATGGATTAAGTTAGATTAAGGAGGTTAAACTTGAATTGTGGTAGTGAAATGGGTGGAGAATCAAGGGGTAAATGATTTAGGGTTATGTTATTTGGGGATTTAATGATTTAAAATGAGGTTTGTAAAGTTAGAAAATCCTTTTGGGTATTTTTAAGAAAGATTATAAATGGGGAAAAGAAAATATGTGAAAAGGAGTTAGAAATTTTGAAAGTCTTTGAAATCTCCCTTGGGCGGTCGCCCATAGGCCCTTGAGCGGCCGCCCAACCCACCAGAAAGTGTAACCCTTATTAGACCCTCTTGGGCGGTCGCCTATAGTGACTTGGGCGGTTGCCCATGTCATCAGAATTTCCTCAGTTTCCCTTCTTACTGATTTTCACCAATAACCTCGTGGCTTGAATCCCAACCCTTATAAATTAGTAGAACCTAGTCCAACCCGGATATGAATTAATCCTTTTTAACCTAAGTTAAAGTAGAATACCTTGGCTAGGCCATGATGTCTTATTTGATCAAAATGGAATTGTTGGAAGTAGGTCTTGCACTGTTATGAATATTATTCAAGGATGAGTAATGACTTCGTAATAATGGTTTATGGTTTAGGGTGGCCTTACTTGCTCCCATACCTTGGTGATTAGTTGAACAGTGTAGAGATTATAATCACACTATTGTGTTGGTTAGGAATATATATGTGTTACATCAATATATTGTATCCCAATTGTAGATTATTTGGTATATGGTTGTATGGTATCCCATTTGTGGATTATTTGGCATGTTGCTTGTATTGTATCCCAGTTGTGGATTATATGACATGTTGATTATATTGTATCCCGGTGTGGATTATGTGGTTATATGGATACCTTACTTGAATGTATATTCGTTAATGGTAGTATGCATAGTGTATTACATGAACTGTTGCACTATAGTATTTATTTCACATGAGTATACATTATCATGTTGTTATGTTCTTATCCCCTTTGTGGATTTATTTCAAGTATCTATCATGTGCTTGAACGAGTATATATGATTAGGGGATATAATGGAATTCAATCAATTATTGATTTGTTCTATAAATGATTGAAGGTTCATTATACACAGTGACTGCCCCTCTGTGGCCACAGAGTGGGGGTGCTAACTTATGTATTGAGCGAAAGCCTTACATGCATTTGCAATTTGGTGTATCGGTGGAATGCTCTGTATGAAGCCAAAAGCTTTACAGTAGCGATGATATTATATGATACTCTGAATAAGGGTCAGATAAGTATCCTATTTTCTTATATGGATCTCTGGGGTATGAGACCTATAAGCGGTGAATGTGCATGGGGGCAATTCACCCCAAGAGCGGAGTTTTACTCCCACGTTGTACGACTTATTGTTCGAGATGGGAAAGGTAAAATGAGGTAACGTAAGGTGTTTACCGCTTTCATAATGTGTTATGTGCTACCATGCTATGTGTTGCATCTTGTTTGGCATCTTCTTTGCATTCATAATAGCTTATTGAGATTTATTCTCACCCCTTCCCTTTTCTTGCTTTAGATTGTCTTTGAGACAGTGACTGAACCGGTGAGGCCGGGAAAAGAGTTTGGACTCTTGCTTTTGGGACTTGTCAGGATAGGTATATATGTGGGTTGTCGGGAGTCATATTTAAGTATTACTCTTTTATAAGTTGTAAGGAAAACTCTTTTGTTAAACAATGTTAATTAGAGTTCTCAATGTAATTAATTAAGTATGGTTCTTAGAGTATTTGTTTAAATTCCTCCAAGTGGAGATATATTTATTTGATTTTGTTTATGGAAAAATTTAGAATTGGTTTTCTTATAAAGGAAAATAAAAGTTTTAAAATTATAAGATGGGTTTTCTTACTTTGAGCTTCTCAAGCTCGGGACACGCGTTAGGTCCCGGGTTGGGTTGCTCACAGTTGGTATCAGAGCTTAGTTTAGAGGTCAAGGGTAGATGTCTAAACTAAGGGGGAGTGTGTGGTAATTGACGCCGAGTGTTTAGTGCAGAAGTTTGTTTTAATGGCTGAAAACAATGATGACCAGCGAAAAGTTCTAGAAAATGAAGGATGTTTAAATTGTAGCCTCACAGTCATGGTATTTTAGTAATAAATTCAAATGGTTTTGGGTTGAATATGGGAAATGTTACAGGTGAGTTGGTACATTTTACTTGAGTTGAAATTGTTAATTTAGTTGAGATGTGGTATAGTGAAGTTTTGGTATAGTATTGATGTTAAGAAAAATGATTTAAGTATGTGGTATTGTTTCGGGTCCTTTTGATGAAGTTGGCTAAGTTGTAAAGTTGTTGTTATAAATGTTATATGATGCTATAGGTGCGTGTAAATGATTATTGATAAGTTTGACAATCTGCTTGGCTTTTGAAATAATGAAAAAGGGTTTGGAAATGAGTAAAGTGATGGCTTGGTAAAATATGGGTTGGTAATTAAAAAGGGTATTATAAAGGTTGATATATGGTGGAGAGAATATTGTTGTGTGGCTTGTGATGTGTAAAAATAATGAAAATAACTTGAGTAGTGGGTGAATGAATATGGCAACTAGTGATAATAAGATATGATTTAATGTGGGAAGATTGAGTAATAGGGTTATAGGACTTGGAGACAGTATGTGGTATCATTTGAGAACTGTATGCTTAAAATTGACTAAGTGGTATAGTTGTTGTTGAATTGTGTCCATATATAGTATATGATGTATTAGGTGATATGCATGGTGGTTGTAATGGTTAGTCAATTAAAATGGCTTTAGAAATAAACAGGAAAGGGGTGGTTTTGGAATGAATGTGGTAAGGTTGATATTCAAAGTTATTGGAAATTATGTGTCCATTTTAGTTAAGTTATAATGATCATGAAAGGATTTGAAGAAAGATTTAGTAATAGCAATATTATCTAGGTTAAAATGGCATTGTAAAGTGAAGGTCTAAGGTCGAGTATGTGTTTCAGACCTAGGAGAGATAGCTCCCTCTGAGGTCACTAGAGGTATATTTCCTGTCTCAGAAGTAGGGGTCATATTTTATAGATCTTGTTTCATATCATTATGTGTGGCATATCATGTTGCTTCTATGTAGCATACATTACTTGAGAAATTGTTTTATTGTTAGAGGATTCTGATCTTATGAGAGAATACCTCGAATCTTCTTTGGTTTACCACGGTGGTGATGTGGTTATAGCTGGGCATGTATTGCCAGTTTATTTGGTATGATTACCGATGTGTAATTATGAGATATACTTGACCTGGAGGGTTAAGTAGTTGTTGAGCATTGGTAGACTATCATAAAAAGTGAGTCTCCTTTTCTATACTTAAATTGATTATGTGGGTATTTAATATAAATAAACATTTATATGATATTCTTATTATGTAAGCATTAAAGGCAGAAAGTTTTGGTTAAAAGTGTGAAGGATATTAGTATGTGTTAGACTTGCATAAGAAGTCTTTTCAGAAATTTTACGTGCTAGTTGTGAGTAGATGGTAATTGTGTTCCCATCAAAATATTTCATGTGTTGATTCTAAGTATGATAATCAGAATTTTAAATCCTTATTTTGTTGGCTTTATGACAATTATGATTGATGACCTCTTTGTTTATTTAAAGTTTCGAGAGGATCATGAAGATAATTTGTGAGTTGTGTTATTTATCTTTAGTGGAAATTCATCGTTTGAGAAGTTTAGCAAATGTGAGTTGGCTCGCAAGGATTTTATATTTTGGGTTATATAGTCTTGAGTTTGAAGGTTACCATGGATCTTACAAGGATTGAGTCCGCACTACTACATTTCTGACCTAATGTAACGAAAATTGGCGTTACATTAGGTCAGAAATGTAGTAGTGCCGTGATCTTTGGGTTGGCAAGTATTATCGAAGGAATTTTAAGGAGTTCTTGAGAATTGAACAATCGTTGCTTTAGTTAACTCTAATGGATGTATAAATGGTGTGGGATGTAATAAGGATGAATCATAGTGATAGAGAGGGGGAATAGATTGACTATGGATCCGATCCTTACCTTACCTAGTGGATGTGAGAACTTTGTGAATTTTAAGTGTTTATTCAAGAAAGATTAGGTGGTGATATTATGAGGTATGGAAAGTGATAGCGTATGTTTCGAGGAAGTTAACTTAGATAAAGCTGAAATTTTCTTATTCCGCACTTGAGAGTGACTACAATTGTGTTGCGTTATCTAAGTAAGAATCTTATCTTTTTGAAGTTTCCTTTTGGGATTTGTGACCGACCCTATGAGTTTGGAGAAATTAGTTATTCGAAAGGAAGAGATTAACAAGCCGAAGCGATGGGTGGAACTATTAAAAGATTTTAATTGCGTCATTTTATATTATCCGGAAAAGTTATTGTGACTTCAAATACGATTAGCTGAAAGGCTTAGGTGTCGTCAAGTGTATCCTTTGAGTCGTAAGGTGAGATATTGTTGCAAATAGTCAAGTTAGACCCATAGAATGTGGAGACTTTAAGGGAAGTTCAGCGGTGATTCAGAATTTAATAGGATTAGAGGATAGTTTCAAAATGAGAAAACTATCGAAACTCTTGAAGAATAGATGGTATGTGGAGTGATAGATATCTTTTCCACTTGAAAGGTTTTATTAATCTTAGTGGAGCTGAGTATAATAGCAGTTTTGGTTTAGCATTGAAGGGGTACTGTATAAAACATGATATGGAAAATTTATTTGTATGATCCTTCATACGTATGGAGTTCTTCAATTAATGATGTTTAGGCGGATTTGACCTATGTGGGGAAAACGTTGAAGAGTTATTAGAATTACAATTTCGGGATTAAATTCTAGAATATTTGGGTTGTGAGAATGTATAGAAGAATCATGACATTAAGGAAACTATTTGAAGGTTGTAATTTGAAATGCTTGGGGAAGTAGCCTTTGTTATTGATCATTAAGGTAATCAGGTTTAAAATTCGGGACGAATTTTCTTTAAGGGGGAGTGAGTGTAACGACCCTAACCCTAGGCCCTAATTTTAATATCATATTATGAGCTTTTAATATTATTGTTAATATTATGTGTCCATTTTTATATACTTTATTTCTTATATTAGAATAAAATGATAGAGAAATTAAATAAAGAACTTTAGGAGAAATTAAAATAGGAATTTGATAAATAGTAAGAGGAGGTTAAAATGGGTAAAATAAATAAAGGAAAAGTGGAGTTTAATTAAAATGTTGAAAGCCTTGCATTTTAGGGTGGAGGGGACCATCTCCCTAAAATCCTCTCCTTTCTCCTCCCCAAGTCAAGGCAACCCATACCTCTTACACTTTTACCCTTACCCTTTCCATACTTCCTCTAACCTCCTCCATTATTCTTCTCCTCATTTCTCTCTTGCCATTTTCCATGGAAAACCTACATTGAAAGCCTCACTTCCAAGATCTCTAGCAAGTCCATTTCTCATCCATTTTCAAATCCAAGAGTACTTTTGAGGTGGGGACAACTAGAGGAATCAATCAAGCTAAGAAGATCATATTTTCATCCAAAAATCCTAAGGTAAGTTATTATGACTTCTTTCTAAATATTGCACATTTTATGTGTTAATGAATGTTTTATGAAAAGAAAAAGTATATTGTATTTTTAATATGGTTATTTGAGTAAAATGATTATTCAAGATTTAATTGATTTTAGTTATGATATGGGGGTTTAAGTTGAAGGAATGAGGGTATTAGATGCTTTGGAAACCTTCTTGTAGTTAAGAAATGGGTTTATGTTATAGAATGATGTGGTTGTTTAAGGAAGATGATCAATAGTGCAAGAAAATGGATTAAGTTAGATTAAGGAGGTTAAACTTGAATTGTGGTAGTGAAATGGGTGGAGAATCAAGGGGTAAATGATTTAGGGTTATGTTATATGGGGATTTAATGATTTAAAATGAGGTTTGTAAAGTTAGAAAATCCTTTTGGGTATTTTTAAGAAAGATTATAAATGGGGAAAAGAAAATATGTGAAAAGGAGTTAGAAATTTCAAAGTGCTGAAATCTCCCTTGGGCGGTCGCCCATAGGCCCTTGAGCGGCCGCCCAACCCACCAGAAAGTGTAACCCTTATTAGACCCTCTTGGGCGGTCGCCCATAGTGACTTGGGCGGTTGCCCATGTCATCAGAATTTCCTCAGTTTCCCTTCTTGCTGATTTTCACCAATAACCTCGTGGCTTGAATCCCAACCCTTATAAATTAGAAGAACCTAGTCCAACCCGGATATGAATTAATCCTTTTTAACCTAAGTTAAAGTAGAATACCTTGGCTAGGCCATGATGTCTTATTTGATCAAAATGGAATTGTTGGAAGTAGGTCTTGCACTGTTATGAATATTATTCAAGGATGAGTAATGACTTCGTAATAATGGTTTATGGTTTAGGGTGGCCTTACTTGCTCCCATACCTTGGTGATTAGTTGAACAGTGTAGAGACTATAATCACACTATTGTGTTGGTTAGGAATATATATGTGTTACATCAATATATTGTATCCCAATTGTGGATTCTTTGGTATATGGTTGTATGGTATCCCATTTGTGGATTATTTGGCATGTTGCTTGTATTGTATCCCAGTTGTGGATTATATGAAATGTTGATTATATTGTATCCCGGTGTGGATTATGTGGTTATATGGATACCTTACTTGAATGTATATTCGTTAATGGTAGTATGCATAGGGTATTACATGAACTGTTGCAGTATAGTATTGATTTCACATGAGTATACATTACCATGTTGTTATGTTCTTATCCCCTTTGTGGATTTATTTCAAGTATCTATCATGTGCTTGAACGAGTATATATGATTAGGGGGTATAATGGAATTCAATCAATTATTGATTTGTTCTATAAATGATTGAAGGTTCATTATACCTGTGACATGCCCCCTCTGTGGCCACAGAGTGGGGGTGCTAGCCGCTGTATTGAGCCAAAAGCCTTACATGCCGCTGCAATTTGGTGTACCGGTGGAATGCTCTGTATGAAGCCAAAAGCTTTACAGTAGCGATGATATTATATGATACTCTGAATAAGGGTCATATAATTATCCTATTTTCTTATATGGATCTCTGGGGTATGAGACCTATAAGCGGTGAATGTGCATGGGGCAATTCACCAAAGAGCGGAGTTTTACTCCCACGTTGTACGACTTATTGTTCAGACGGGAAAGGTAAAATGAGGTAACGTAAGGTGTTTACCGCTTTCATAATGTGTTATGTGCTACCATGCTATGTGTTGCATCTTGTTTGGCATCTTGCTGCATTCATAATAGCTTATTGAGATTTATTCTCACCCCTTCCCTTTTACTGCTTTAGATTGTACTGAGACAGGTGACCTGAACCAGTGAGGCCGGGAAAAGAGTTTGGACTCTTGCTTTTGGGACTTGTCAGGATAGGTATATATGTGGGTTGTCGGGAGTCATATTTAAGTATTACTCTTTTATAAGTTGTAAGGAAAACTCTTTTGTTAAACAATGTTAATTAGAGTTCTCAATGTAATTAATTAATTATGGTTCTTAGAGTATTTGTTTAAATTCCTTCAAGTGGAGATATATTTATTTGATTTTGTTTATGGAAAAATTTAGAATTGGTTTTCTTATAAAGGCAAATAAAAGTTTTAAAATTATAAGATGGGTTTTCTTACTTTGAGCTTCTCAAGCTCGGGACACGCGTTAGGTCCCGGGTTGGGTTGCTCACAAACAGTCCTGCATACTTCTCCTATATCTGTAATACCTCTTCCTTTACAGAACCACATACTTATAATCAAGCTTTAAAAGATCCAAACTGGTGCATTGCTATGTCCTCTGAGTTGGCTGCATTGGAATAAAATCACACATGGTCAGTCCAAGAACTTCCTCCTGATAATTGGGTGCAAGTGGGTGTTTAGACTGAAGTATAAGCCTGATGGTTCTTTGGACAAGTATAAAGCAAGGTTGGTTGCTAAAGGGTTTACACAAACTGAAGGTGAAGATTTTTTTGAAACTTTTGCTCCAGTAGCTATGATAACTACTGTGAGAATATTTCTTGCTCTGACTGCTCTTAAGGGCTGGCATTTGGCTCAAATGGATGTAGCCAATGCTTTTCTACATGGTGATTTAGAAGTGGAGGTATATATACAGTTACCACCTGGCTACACTCCTTCTCCAACTGTTTCTGCATCTCGCAAACCTCTTGTTTGCAAACTGTATAAGTCACTCTATGGTTTAAAACAGGCACCTAGGCAGTGGTATATTAAACTTTCTTCTGTTCTTCTGCAATTTGGCTTCAAGGAATCTCATAATGATCACACCTTACTTACATACTCCAGAGATGGTCAGTTTACTGCTCTACTTGTGTATGTAGATGACATTCTTATAGCTGGTTCCTCTTCTTCTCATATCACTGCCATTAAAGCTCATTTACATGCTCATTTCAACATCAAAGATCTTGGTCCCCTTAAATTCTTTCTAGGCATTGAGATTGCTAGATCCAACGAGGGCATATGTATTCATCAAAGAAAGTATACTCTTGATGTTTAATCAGATTGTGGTATTATGTCGGCTAAGAGTGCCAAAGTCCCTATTTCTCAACATCATAATCTTTCTCCAGATCAAGGTGAACTTATCCTTAATCCGCAACAGTACAAAAGTCTTATTGGTAGGTTGGTTTATCTCACTATAACCAGGCCAGACATTTCTTATGCAGTCCATATATTGAGCCAATTCATGGCTCAACCTCGTGACCCTCATTGGCAAGCTGCTTTGAAACTTGCTAGGTATCTTAAGGGTTCTATTGGGCAAGGTCAACAATTTTGAACATTCAAAGTGAAGAGATAAGAAATGAGCAACAAAATTCATGTAGTAGTAATCCCATACCCAGTACAAGGCCACATCAATCCCATGCTTCAATTCTCCAAATGCCTAGCTTCCAAGAACATCAAAGTAACCCTAATCGCCACCACAAATTTCACCAAATCCCTCCAATCAAACCCCTCAAATCCCATCACATCATACACGCACAATCCAAATTTGGAAAACGTGGAGGCGAGAATCGATGACGGCTGCGAGGTGGATACGGTAAGGAGGTGTTATGTGACAGAGAGGGAGAGAATGAGCTCATTTGAAGATGATTTTGCCATTGTCATGTTCGCCGGAATTAATGAAGGTGGGAGGAACAGGTATATTGGGTATGCACATGTTTTAACCCTCCTATTTTGTATAAGATTTGATTGATACCATAACCTCCTATTTATTTTAAGGACTTTAGGACCCTATGTAATGAAGCTTAGACTTCAATTTTTAGCTAAGTCCATTTTATAGAATAGGTTAAAATTAGGCTTGAAGACTGGCACAAGACTCATTGGATTTGAGGTTGCAGTTCCAAAGGATTCAGAACCGCCTAGAAGAACCGCTCTATGGAACCGCTTGGTGAATCCTGTCTGAAATCGCTTGTGGAACTCCCAAGTGAAAATATCTTATGAACCGCTCCTTTGCAGTTTCAACCTTGAGACCTCTCTTGGAACCGCCTCACTGATGTAACCGTTTACACTAAGAACCGCCCCAATGATTGGCTACTTGAAGTAAACTCCTTTGACCGTTGGAATCCACGTCAGCAATATCAAAAGTCAACTACCATATCTTGTCACGTGACTACTTTTCAGACAAGATCTGCAAGGATCTTAAAAAGGTGACAGATGTCCTAACCACCTTGATTGCAGCTGAGGTCTGATCAGCTTTACCTGCATCAACAGTTCCAAAGGACAAAAGTTGTTGATGTGAACCAATGGGATTGCATCAAGGACTGTCCTTACAACAGTTGTGTCCAACGGCTATATTCCTGATGCTTGGGTATAAATACCCCCAACCTTCATCATTTGAAGATTGCTTGAAACTTGAGAAATTGTTGTGAGTTCATAAGAAGTTGAAGCTCTGCCCAGAAATTCATAAGTCCTTTGAATCTTCATCTTCTACCTTCAAGAAATATTTCCCAGCCCAGAAATCAAGACTTAACACATTCAAGAATCATTGTGCCCTACATCTCATAGATTTAAAGAGCCTTGATCTTGTTCTCACACACACACCTCACTTGTTTAATCACATAGATTAATCACTTGAGAAACACTGGTTATAGTCTTAGGATTTGATCTTCATAGAATAGATTTTAGATTTGAGTATTGATCTTTGTAACTTGTAATCTCTCATACTCATAGTAAAATCACTCTTGAAAATCCAAGACTAACCATCTTGGTAGTGGACGTAGATCGTTTATCGATTGAACCACTCCAAATCACGTGTTCTTACTTTCTGCATTTATATTTCCTGTGATTACTAATTATTTATCTCTGTCTCTGTTTGATCTTTATTTAGCTATCCGTTATTGTGAAATAGTGTTTGGAGTTAACATTGTTAAGAATACACGTGTTTGTAAAACTGCACTTTCCAAAATCGCTTTACCTAAACCGCTTTACAAACCGCCTCTCTCAAAACCGCTTTGTAACTTTATTATTCCGCTGTGCATTTTATAACTCTACTTGCAGTTTCTTATACACTGCAAGAGGTTTTGTAAGTATAGAGGATTAGTTTTAAATCGAGGGCGAAAATTTTTTAACAGCTATTCACCCCCCCCCTCTAGCTGTATTTTCACCCTTGCTGCCACCTTTGGGACCAACAAGTGGTATCAGAGCTAACACATTTTAAAACCACTGTTTTTCAAGCTTAACAGCTTGTGTGCCGATTCAATATGGCAAACTCAAAGACAATGACAACTGTTAACTATTCACACATTCCAATCTTGGACGAAGACCACTTTGACATCTGGAAGTGCCGAATGTTTATTCATTTGGAAACTATAGATGAGATGCTGGTGGAGTGCGTAGTCAATGGGCCATGGATTCCAATGAAGGCCAACACTGATGCAACCACCAATGCTGAAACTCCAGAGGTCAAAAAGCCAAAAGAAGAGTGGTCGGATGAAGAGAAGAGATTAGTTGCCTTGGACAGCAAGGCTAGGCACATCATCTCTGGAACCCTCCCTGTTTCAACTCTTCAGAAAGTGATGTATCTCAAAACCGCAAAGAAGATGTGGGATGCCATAGAGAGCTACCTCGAAGGTGATGACGAATGCAAGGAAAGCAAATTATATGCTGTTGAAAGATCCTACAACAACTTCAACAGAAAACCCAACAAAACCTTGCGTCAAACCTACGACAGCTATGTAGAAGTAGTTAATGCTTGTAGATCTCTTGGAAAACTTTAACCGATAAGGGAATCAATATGACTTTCCTATCTGCTTTAGGTTCTAGATGGGTAAATAAGGCTACCTCTCTAGAAGACTCCAAAGTATTGGGTACTTGGTCGTTAAGTAACTTGTATGCCAATCTTAGAGTCTATGAACTTAAATTAAGTCATATTGAAGAAATTGAAGGGAAAACCAAATTGCTTTCCATGTCCGTCGTGGAAAATGAGGAGAAACCATCTACATCCAATCAAACCGCTGATCCTTCCATATCAACCTCATCACTCATTGAGATGGATGATGTTGATTTTGCCATGTTTGTGAAAAGATTTCAAAAATTTAGAAAATCCTCAAAACCTTTCACAAAATCATTTTCAAAAGGCAAACCTCCTGCAACATTTTCTAAGGTTGCAGATACAAAGAAAAAGAGTGACCTAGTTTGCTACAATTGTAGAAAACCTGGCCACTTTGCATCTGAGTGTCCACAGCCTAAATATGAATACATGAAAAAGAAAACTTTTCCTGCAAAATTTTCTCATCGCAAGGGAATGGTTGCTGAGGAGGAAGAGAATTCCAAGGAATTAGCAACTTGGATTGAAACAGATTCTGATGATGGAAGTGATGATGAAACCGAAGAGGTTAATCTCTGCTTAGTTGCAGACGCTTCCGATGAGTCAGATTCTGAGTCAATCGAGCTGCAAGATATGGAGAAAAAGAGGTTTTCACAAAATTTCCAAATTATAAATTGGATGATGATATCAAACTTACTCCTAGCATTAAGATAGTAAATTGCTCGTATTCACGTCCCATTTTCTCATCTAAAAATGCTCCACCTTCAAAAGCAATTCCAAAGAAAATTTTGAAAAAGGTGGTGGAAGAGGTTTCTCCCATGGAACATGAAAGGATGTTCAAGGAAGCAGAAGTGGTGATCCATCAATTCTCTAATCTTAAGAAAGCCTTCTTAGCTCATGATGAACTTAATCTGTACAAGACGGAGAAAACTGTGATGAAGTCCGAAATTTCGAATTTTAAGGACAAAATCAGAAGTATGACTCCTCTTGCTGATCAAAACCGCACCCTTGAAACTAAGGTTGCTGCACTTCAACTCCGGAATGATGACTTGGTTACTCAAATCAACGATCTCCAAAAGATTATTGATTCGTGGCTCAAGTCTCAATCCACCAAGGATCAAATCATGGACTCCCAAGTTCCCCCTGGAATTAAGGAGGGTCTAGGTTTTGGATCTGAGGAAGAGGAGAAGTGTGCATCCTCCAGTGAAAAGGATGAGGAGATTTTGAAACTAACTAAAGAAATTCCTAAGGGGAAGCATGCTAAAGGCAAGGGTAAAGGACGACAAATTAATTATGTCTATCCAAAAGGGAAGCAATATGGTAAGAACTCTCAGATGAAACCAAAGGATTGTGAGAGTGTAGCTTCAGAGAAAATGGCTTATAGAATTGGCCGTATCCCTGCTCCAACCGCTTCTGGTGGAAAAGGTGGTACTGGCAACTCCAGGTCTGACCGCGCCTCTTCTTCGACCGCTCCTCCTGCCTTCAAAAGCAGAATAGCGTTCCTAGAAAATACGTGGTCAAACTAAAGCCAGTTCCCTTTGTCACAGCTACAACCTCTCCTCCCAAACCGCATGCAACTCCTAAGAAGAGTAAGGAGTTATTAAAACCTCATGATGCTTGTAGCTTTTATAAATGTTCTGTGTGTGATGGTTTAGGTCACAAGGCTGCAGAATGCCTTTTGCGGTTCACATCCAATGCCAGGAAGAGCAAACCTCCTTCTGTCAAACAGGTGTGGGTCGTGAAGGGTTGCTAACTTCATGACCCAAGGAATAAAGGGGGACCTCGTTCTTAATGTTTACATTTCAGGTCCTCTGCTTCATGGCTGGTCACTCCAAGGATAATGAATGGTATCTTGACAAAGGGTCGCTCAAGACATATGACTGGAGATAGATCATTACTAGAAGATGTCATTGAAGCAAGTGGTCCGTCTGTAACCTTTCGTGACAACAACAAAGGCAAGACCATTGGATATGGTGTTATAAGGAGAGGAAACCTAACTATTGAGAAGGTTTCTCTTGTTGAATGACTCAAGCACAACCTCCTTTCAATTTCTCAATTCTGCGACAAAGGAATGCTTTGCAACTTCACGTCATCAAATTGCTTTATCAAAGATAGCATTTCCGGCGTCACCCTACTCACAGGGATTCGTAAGAGTAATATTTACATTATTGATCTTAATTCTGCATGTAGTATTACTAATCTCTGTTTTGTAGCTAAGAATGTGAGCGAAAATAGTTGGCTATGGCGCAAGAGGTTGAGCCACTTGAACTTCAAGTATCTTGCAAAGATTGGTAGGGAAAACCTCGTTCGTGGTTTACCCAAAGTGGCTGACCACCATCCAGAGAAATGCAGTGCATGCCAGCTTGGTAAGCAGTCCGCGTTGTCTTTCACCGAAGACCGCTCCATCAACTTCAAGATGCTTACAATCGCTTCACATAGATTTGTTTGGACCCGTAACCACCGCCAAAGATTGGAGGAAATAGATATACCTTAGTGGTGGTGGATGATTATTCAAGATATACGTGGGTTGAGATGATAATTTCCAAAGATGATTGCTATGATATTCTCACCGCACTTTTTAGACGGCTCCAAACTCAAAAAGAAGACGACATCGTTAGTGTTTGATCAGATAATGGAACAGAATTCAAGAACAACGGTGTTGCTCAGTATTGTGATGACCATGGGATTGATCACAATTTCTCAACTGTTGGTGTTCCATAACAAAATGGGGTTGTGGAAAGGAAGAATAGGACATTGATTGAGGCTGGAAAGACAATGATATCTGAAGCCAAGCTGCCTCAGTATTTCTGGACTGAAGCAATCAATACAGCATGCTTCACTCAGAACCGCTCCCTCATCAACAAAACCTATAACAAGACTCCCTATGAGCTTTGGCGAGGAAGAACCCCCAACATTGCATTCTTCAAGATCTTTGGCTGCAAATGTTTTGTCCTCTACAAAGGAAGAGAAAATAGAGGTAAATTCGGAGCCAAGGCCAACGAAGGTATTTTTGTTGGGCATGCTAAACATTCAAAAGCTTTTCATGTTTTCAATAAAACTAGTTTAAAAATAGTTGAGTCTGTCCATGTTACTTTTGATGAGCATTCTCTCCTTGAGCCACATTTGGCTCCAAATGTTGCTGATAATTTTGTTGAGCATAATGAAACAGGTGAACCCTCTCAAACCGCACCTGAACCTCAACCGCAAAATCCAGCACCCTCAACTGAAATTCCCTCAAACCGCAGATTTGAAACCGCACCTGAAGTTCCTACTCCAGATGCAACTCCTAGGGAAGAAGAAGTTGAGAATTCCCCTATCCAGCTTATAGAACCTCTTCGTCAACTTACATTCCATGACTTCGCTGAAGGATCTAACGACGTCCCAATTGAAGATCTTCAGCAAACCTCTGTCTAACCAGACTTACCCCCGGAGGTTCGTGAAGTCAGCAGTCACCCTCTCTCTAATGTGATTGGTGATCTATTTTCCGGTGTTCAAACAAGGAGATCGAATTATGACGAGCATACTTCCTTATTATCTCAAGTTGAGCCCAAGAAGATTGATGAAGCACTCCAAGATTCCAGTTGGGTCGTTGCTATGCAAGAAGAACTCAACCAGTTTGAAAGATGCAAGGTCTGGACTTTGGTACCTAGACCTCAGGATCAAGGAGTGATAGGAACTAAGTGGGTATTTAGGAATAAGATGGATGAGAATGGAAGCATCACTAGGAACAAAGCAAAGGTTGGTTGCACAAGGATATAGGCAAGAAGAAGGAATCGATTATGATGAAACCTTTGCTCCAGTTGCAAGATTGGAAGCTATCAGAATCTTCTTAGCCTACGCCTCTTTCAAGCGTTTCAAGTTATATCAAATGGACGTGAAGAGTGCTTTCCTCAACGGTGAACTGCAAGAGACCGTGTATGTTACCCAACCGCCTGGATTTGAAGACTCCAAATTTCCCAATCATGTCTACAAACTCCAGAAAGCTTTGTATGGACTTAAGCAAGCTCCAAGGGCATGGTATGAGACTCTTTCTAAATTTTTACTCGAAAAAGGATTTAAACGCGGTAAAATCGATACAACTCTTTTTATTGCCAAATACAATGATCATAGTACTTTACTTGTTCAAATATATGTTGATGATATCATTTTTGGTTCTACTAACGAGTTACTTTGTAAGCGTTTCAAAAAGCTAATGAAAAGAAAGTTTGAGATGAGCATGATGGGAGAATTAACTTTCTTCCTCGGGCTTCAAATCAAGCAATGCGAAGAAGGTATTTTCCTCAGCCAAGCCAAATATACCAAGGAGCTAATAAAGAAGTTTGAATTAGAAAATGCTAAAGCATATGATACTCCAATGGCCACCGGCAATAAGCTAGATAAAGATCTCAAAGGTAAGAAAGTTGATCAAACTTTATATCGAGGTATGATCGGCTCATTACTTTATTTAACTGCTAGTAGGCCTGATATCATGTTTAGTGTCTGTGTATGTGCACGCTATCAAGCAAATCCTAGAGAAGCACATCTTATTGCAGTCAAGCGTATAATCCGCTATTTATCTGGAACCACTAACCTTGGACTTTGGTATTCCAAATATTCGAACTTCGATCTTGTAGGTTATTCAGATGCAGATTATGCAGCTTGTACTATTGACAGGAAAAGCACTAGTGGGACTTGTCATTTCCTTGGGAATAGACTAGTTGCTTGGGCCAGCAAGAAGCAAGAATCAGTTTCAGTATCAACCACAGGGCTGAGTATATTGCTGCTGGTAGTTGTTGTTGTCAAATCCTTTGGATGAAGCAGCAGTTGGTGGACTATGGAATCCATGAAGGGAATTGCCCCATCATGTGTGACAACACTTCAACAATTTTAGTCTCCAACAACCTTGTCATGCATTCCAAGACCAAGCACATTGATATCAAGTATCATTTCCTCAAAGACCATGTGGAGAAGAGGAATATCCATTTAGAGTACGTGGGGATAGACAACCAGATTGCTGATATCCTCACTAAGGCTCTTGACTCCAAGAGGTTTTCATTCCTCAGAGGAGAGATGGGTATGCTTGAACTTAAATAAATTCCATACTTTTTATTGGCTAACTTGTTTGTTGAGTTTAGGAAGAAACTCTTAAGGATTGAGACCGCTTGTGTTGAAACCGCCTGTACCAAGACCGCAAGCTGTCAAAACCGCCTGCATCCAACCGCCAGTTCCCAACCGCTTGGATCAAAACCGCGTTTCAACAAAGAGTAAATTCTGTCTATTTATGTCTCATCCTTATTTCTTAAAAAAAAAAAAAAAAAAAAAAAAAAAAAACTGTTCAAATTCTTTTATTATTTTTTTTAGTCCTTATTTTGACATAAGGATATTTTTGCAAATGTTTTTCCTCGTTTATTTCAAAATTAAGAGCATTTAATGCTAAGGGGACATGAGCATTAATTTCCTTCATGTCAGCCGTCATAGAGAGATGTGCAGGAGGTGAAAGGGTGCAACAGTTGGTATATTTCAATCATACCTTCTGAACCAACTGCCTGCCCCCTTCACCCTATATATACCTAAGTTGGTGAAAACCTAAAACCTTTTACCTGTCATTTCTGCACTTATACTTTCTACCAACTCACTCTCTCTCTCTCTAAAACCTTTACAAAACCTCCACTTTCAAACTTAATCATCAATGGCAACAACTTCTAAAAGACAAAGGGCCTCAACTGTTGCTAGGGGTCCCAAGAAGGCTATTCTGGAAATGGTAACAAACTTCTAACCATTAATCTTCAGATTTCTTCAAACTGCCATGAATATACAAACTGTTCGTATTCTTCATATTCATGCTTTGGGTGATTTTGATCTTGGTTGTTGTTCATTTTTAATGATTCTTGTTGGGTTTTGCTCGGATTCTTACATGGATTCTTAATATGTTAACTATTTCATGATCCATCCATGTTTAGAGCTTTGATTTTGAATTTTTCAGTTTAAGAACTTCGAACACCCATTTTATGTTCTTAGTGATTATGGATAATTCTGGGTAAAGGATGAATTTTTAATGTTATATTGTTTTTCCCCTTCCCAATGTGATCATTTTGACATGTTATTTGTTAATTTTGGTTAAGTTTTGATAAATCTCTGTTCTTGGTGTTCATGAATGTTCTTCGTGTTCTTCATGAAACCCATGAATTTTTTCTTGAAAAATCATATGTTTTGGTTGCCTTGATTCTGAATAGTGTTTTTCAACACTTAGAAAAAATTTCAACTTTTTCAAAATTTTTAGATTTCATTTGGTTTTGAAACCGCTTGAATGCAAACCGCTTACACTCTATGTTTCAAAACTGCTTCTTGTTTTCTAAGCTAACCGTATGCTGGTTAAATTCCTTCCTTCATTGCTTTTGAGATTTTACTAAGTATATAGGCTGGAACCCAAGAAATTCCTCTCTAATCACCGCTTGCAGTGTGGGATAAGTTTGGATTACAATGTCACGTACTTAAGTAATCTTATTCTCAAATCCTCATTATCATTGAGTATTCATAGTTTCACTTGGGGTTTGAAATTTTCAAACCGCACCATTGCTTAACCGCTTGGTGCCCAAACCACTTGTGAACTGTGAATACAAAAAAAAAATGGATCTAACACTTCATGTTTTACTTTGTAGGATCCATCTACCTTCCTACCTGGATGGGAAGTAAATGAGGCTGAGCTAAAGACAGATGCTCTAGGAAGGGAGTTGCTGAGGAAGCTCAGAGTTTCAGGCATCCTACCGCTCTTCACCAAGAAGCAGAACTTCATAGTGCCATCCTTTGTAGATTAATTCTTTGCAACTGCCAAGAAGGATTTCAGGATTCTAGATCAAGGTCAGAAAGTTTCATGCCTAACCGCTGTTGTTGAAGGCCTAAAGCTCTCCATAGACTACATTGACATCAGAAGGCTATTCAAGTTTGGTGTTGGAGGAGCTCCCTTAGAGGTTGATCAAGTTATTCAGGACAATGCTGCCTTCCAAACCGCCAAAGTAGACACCTTGGTTAAGAAGTACAAGAAGATCCCCAGAAAGAATTTTGGTGAGCTGATGAGCCACATTGGTCATCTGGTTGGGAGAACTATTTGTGGAAAGACAGGAAACCACAATAACTTTACATCCCAACAATGGATGTACTGTTCTGCTATTTTTATGGAGATCAAGCTGCATTGGCCAAAAATCCTCTACATGGAAATAAGAGATAGCATTGAGACCTATCAGTCCAAGGTCAAAGTTGAAGATCAGAGGTGGAGACCATTCTGCAGGATCATAACCGCTCTTTTGATGGACTTTGAGCACCTAGATGATATGGTCACCAAGAATCCAGAGTTGATGGTGGACTGTTCTTTTGATTCCCTAGGACTGCTTGCATGCCACTCCTTCAGATATGCTAATGGAGATGCATTATACAAGTCACTGTATGATGCAGACACTTATCCTTTGAAGGAGCCATATAAGCTTAGAGACCCTACAACCGCTCCTCAAGCTAAAGGAGCCAAGCGGTCCAGGAAGCCCCAAGCCAGAGCTAAACCGCCACCAAAGAAGACCAAGACCGCTCCAGCTGCCAAACCGCCTACAGCTGATGATGGAGCTGGTCCCTGTAAGAAGAAGCAGAAGAAGCCATCTGAAACCATGAACTTGGTAGATGAAGAGGATGAAGAAGAAGAAGACCCAAGTATTCCCAACTTGGTTGCAAGAGCCAAGAAGGCTAGATCTGATGTGGAAGGATTGACTGTTGAAGAGCAGATCCAATTCTACAAGGATAAAGTGGAAAGATTGGCCAAGGAGCAAGCTGAGAGGTATCAGGCCAAGGGAAAATCAACTGCTAAAGATGGAACCGCCTCACCCCATGAACCGCCTCCAGAAAACCAACCGCCTCCAACCCCTCAAACTTCTCCTGTCCAATCAACTACCCAATCCCCAGTCAGATCCCCTTCCAAATCCCCTTCCAAATCACCTTCCAAATCCAAATCCATAACTCCTTCCCCTATCAAAACCGCACCAATTCAGGGGGAGAAACCAAAGAGAAGAAAAATGATGGCCAAAAGAAAAACCTCTAAAAGGACCAAGCCTGTCCAACCCTCACCCTCTCCCTCACCACTTAGAAATTCCCCAATCCAATCCACCACAATTCCCCTTCACCTTCCCCCAGAAAATCCCTTTCCCCATTATCATCTCAATCCCCATATAACTCACCCCAACATTCCCATTCCATAAACTCACAACATTCCAACCAAACCCCCACTCAATCTGCCTATCAAGAATGGCAGTCCAAGCCCTCTGCTGGACATGCTACATCCAAATCTGTTAGGGATGATCTAACCCCAACCAATTCCCCTAACAAAATCCGCTCCCATTTCCCTACACCTAACCGCTCCAAATCTAAAACCCCTTCAAAATCCCCAACTCCACACAACTCACCCATTAGACAGAACTCACCTCCTCCAAATATCCCTCCCCAAACCCAAACCGCTCCTCCCACTGAATACTCCCAGATACTCCAAACCCTTAATCTGATTCAAGGCCAACTTGTTATAAACCAAGGCCATGTCATCTCTTTGACCGCCTCCAATGAATCCCTCCTTGCATCCAACCGCGCTTTACAAGCCAAGGTGGATTCTCACTCCCTTGAGTTGGCAACCCTTAAAGCTTCTTTGCTTGATGCCATTAAGGGGGAGAGATCTACAGCAATTCCATCATCCTCCTCAACCGCCACTCCTGACCAAACCGCTTCCCTAATCAAAACCGCTTCTGAAGCCTTTCAGAAATCTCTTGAAGCTGGTATGGTCAAAGCCTTAGAAGACAAAGCTTCAGTTGAGGAGATGAAAAAATCCTTGGATATCCTTGGAGAAAAACTTTGTTCCTCCCTTGAAAAGGATCTGGGTAGCTTAAGCTCAAAATTCCTTGATTTCCTTCAATCCAGACCGCAATTATCTCAAGTTGTCCAAACCTCTTTGGATTCTCTGCGTGAAGAAGTCTTGGAACAAATTGATCTATTCAAGGTGGATTCCAAGGTGAATCTGGATACTGTGTCAGATACAGTGAAGGCCAAGCTGAACGAGATCCAAGATGAGTTCAATGACCGCTTGGACAACCTCAGGGAAGGATTCAACTCCAGACTAGGCTCAACAGTCAATGAACTCAAATCCTCCCTGAAGGTATCTGTGGATCTTGAGCCTATGGAACAAGCAATTCAAGATCAAACCGCTTTAGTTCAAGAGGAACTCCACACCATTTTCAACTCTATCTATTCCTCTGTCAATGTGAAGCTTGACATTATCAAGGAAAACCTTGTGGAAAATACCAAAGCGGTTGGTGCCACCAATTCCACATCTGCTCATTCTGTCAATGCCTTAAAGAAGCTTGAAGCTACTCTCACCAGAACCACAGAGGAAGTTAGAAGATTGAGGAAAGCGTTTGCCCCTGACCAATCAAGAGCTGGGCCAAGTGGAGCTGATCATGAAGTTAACAAGCCGCCCCAGCAGTAAACCGCTTTTCCTTTTTGAACCGCTTGTGTAAGTTGGACCGCACTCTCCTTGTATTTTCTTTGTCCAACTTACTTTGTTTTGTTTTTCTAACCTTGTAATTTTCCTTCATTCCTGTACTTGTAATCATCTTAGGAATTAATGGAAATTGCATCATGGTTCCAAAACCTTGTTCATATCAAACTGCTTGTTTGTAGAACAATGAAATCGCTTATGGTCTTAAACCTCATTCAAATATTTTCTAACTTAAAAAATCACTCTTTTGAATTGATGTTTAAACATTCAGTTTAAACCGCACTTTGAACTTAAACTCATATTTTTAAGTGCACTGAATGCATTTCTATACTTTCCATATTGTAAAGGTTTATCTTTCAAAAGTATAGAAACCTATAGCTTAAGCTAGTGTGTGTATTGACTTGGGACATGACTTACCATGTTAATTCTTATGGACATGTTTTACCAAGTACAATGTTTGCTTTTGCTGTAGTAGGTAATGGCATCAATCAAATAGGGAGAGATTGTTGGGTATGCACATATTTTAACCCTCCTATTTTGTATAAGATTTGATTGATACCATAACCTCCTATTTATTTTAAGGACTTTAGGACCCTATGTAATGAAGCTTAGACTTCAATTTTTAGCTAAGTCCATTTTATAGAATAGGTTAAAATTAGGCTTGAAGACTGGCACAAGACTCATTGGATTTGAGGTTTCAGTTCCAAAGGATTCAGAACCGCCTAGAAGAACCGCTCTATGGAACCGCTTGGTGAATCCTGTCTGAAATCGCTTGTGGAACTCCCAAGTGAAAATATCTTATGAACCGCTCCTTTGCAGTTTCAACCTTGAGACCTCTCTTAGAACCGCCTCACTGATGTAACCGCTTACACTCAGAACCGCCCCAATGATTGGCTACTTGAAGTGAACTCCTTTGACCGTTGGAATCCACATCAGCAATATCAAAAGTCAACTACCATATCTTGTCACGTGACTACTTTTCAGACAAGATCTGCAAGGATCTTAAAAAGGTGACAGATGTCCTAACCACCTTGATTGCAGCTGAGGTCTGATCAGCTTTACCTGCATCAACAGTTCCAAAGGACAAAAGTGGTTGCTGTGGACCAATGAGATTGCATCAAGGACTGTCCTTACAACAGCTGTGTCCAACGGCTATATTCCTGATGCTTGGGTATAAATACCCCCAACCTTCATCATTTGAAGATTGCTTGAAACTTGAGAAATTGCTGTGAGTTCATAAGAAGTTGAAGCTCTGCCCAGAAATTCATAAGTCCTTTGAATCTTCATCTTCTACCTTCAAGAAATATTCCCCAGCCCAGAAATCAAGCCTTAACACATTCAAGAATCATTGTGCTCTACATCTCATAGATTTAAAGAGCCTTGATCTTGTTCTCACACACACACCTCACTTGTTTAATCACATAGATTAATCACTTGAGATACACTGGTTATAGTCTTAGGATTTGATCTTCATAGAATAGATTTTAGATTTGAGTATTGATCTTTGTAACTTGTAATCTCTCATACTCATAGTAAAATCACTCTTGAAAATCCAAGACTAACCATCTTGGTAGTGGACGTAGATCGTTTATCGATTGAACCACTCCAAATCACGTGTTCTTACTTTCTGCATTTATATTTCCTGTGATTACTAATTATTTATCTCTGTCTCTGTTTGATCTTTATTTAGCTATCCATTATTGTGAAATAGTGTTTGGAGTTAACATTGTCAAAAATACACGTGTTTGTAAAACTGCACTTTCCAAAACCGCTTTACCTAAACCGCTTTACAAACCGCCTCTCTCAAAACCGCTTTGTAACTTTATTATTCCGCTGTGCATTTTATAACTCTACTTGCAGTTTCTTATACACTGCAAGAGGTTTTGTAAGTATAGAGGATTAGTTTTAAATCGAGGGCGAAAAATTTTTAACAGCTATTCACCCCCTCCCCCCTCTAGCTGTATTTTCATCCTTGTTGCCACCTTTGGGACCAACAAGGTAGGTGGGGGAGGAGATTGGGAGGGGTCCTTGAGAGAGAGAGTTTTAAGGATTTTTTTTCTGATTTATGGATGGTGATAGTGATGGTGGTGGCGAATGATGTTGATGGTGGGGTGAAACGGTGATGGTGGTGGCGGATTACTCCCTCCGTCCTAAGAAATCCATCACCATTTTAGACCTGGCACGCAAATTAAGGAAAAAAATGGAAAGAAAAAATGTTGTGAGTGTAATTTGAAAAGTGGAGAGAGAATTAGTGGAGGAAATAGTAAATTTAAAAAGTGTTGTGAGTGTAATAGTGTTTTAGGAAAGAGAATGAGTGGAGGGAATAGTTAGTGGGATAATAGAATATTAATAAAACTTTTTCATTTTAGGAAAGGTGACGCTTCAAACGGGACGCCATTTTGGGTAAAAAGTGACGCATTTCCTGGGACGGAGGGAGTATGTGTTTATTATATTTTTAATTTTTTTATTCAATTCCAGAATTATAAACTTATAAAATTATAATTTTATCAAAATTAAATCAGAAATTATAAATTATAAAATTGTAAATTAGAAAATAATATTATTTTTTATTTAATGTTTTTTAAATCAATATTTTAAATATACTAATTATTTTTTGTTTAAAAAAAACTATATATTTATTATTTATTATTTATAGGGCAACTGTCAATTTAGGGCCTGAAGTCTCTGAAATGACCAAAATGCCCTCACTGAATCTCATGTGCATAGCACATGGTCACTTAACGGCTTTTTTTAAATGGAAAACGTCAAAAATCCCCAAATTGATCAAAATTGTAACTTTGAGCCCTAAATTGATAGTTTTAAGACTTCAGGCCCCAATGTGGTACCGCCCCTATACTACAGACCCTAAATTGGCATCAACCCATAAATTTACTAAAAAAAATTACTTTGAACAATAATTTTAAATTTATTTAATTATACTGATAAAAATATGAAATTTGTTATTGATAATAAATAACTTATTTCTTATAAAAAAAAAACTTATTTCTTATATATATAAAAAAAAAAAAAAAAAAAGTGTTCATTTTAGTAGGACGACGGAGGTAGTAAATAATTACAATTTGTAAAGTTGAATAATTAGAGCCATGAGCCTGGATTAATAACAAACATGTAATATGATTAAGAGGAAACATAGGCAAGAATCTTGGGCATGGAACATTGTATGCAGGCCTAAACAATCACCTTCTTCCCACATGGATCTGCCGTCAAATCAGGCCATCCAACTTCCCCGGCCGGTGGAGCCATCGGGGTCAACTTTTAATCTCTACCAGGGCGGCTCAGACATGAAAAATTAAGTTCTTCCGCACAGAGCCCCAAATCTAAGAGGGCCCCCATTTTAGATTGGCCCATATTAGGTATATATCTTCCATAAAAAAATAATAATAATAATAATAGGGCCCAATTTTATAAAACTTTTATCTTTATTTATATGAAAATACTTATATATATTTTATAGTTATTGTGTTTTTTTTTTTAAATATTAGGGCCCAATTTTCACATTTCGCACAGAGCCCCTATAATTTCCGGGACGGGCCTGATCTCTACGGCCCCTCCCATGAGATCCTCATTCTCAAGTGCCATTTCTATAACAAAGTCAACTACCCCTTAACCATTGACCAAAATTATACTAATCCCCCCTTAACCATCTAACCTCATCCCATCCCCATGCATGTTCACATAATGCAATGTTAAATACTCCGTCTCGTAATAATTTTTTACAAGTCAACTGGTGCGATACTTATTATTTTACAAGTCAACTGCGATACTTATTATTATGGGTACGATAAAATAATGTATTAGAGAGGTGATCAAGTCTATAAGTAGCAACCCAAAAATAGTGTGAATAATATATCCATCTTCACTTCAAGCTCACTTCTCCAAGAGCATAAGGACCTAACTGCCCATGAAGATGGTAAACTCAAACTTCTTGTTTACTCTTGTGCTCATTTCTTTATCTGGTGTAGCCCAGATTTATGGAGCTACAACAACCTGCTACTCTCAAAGCAGCAAATGCTATCTCCAAAGTATTCAATGTCCCGACGAATGCCCCTCTACTTATCCTTCCGACCCCAAAGCTAAAGCATGTTACGTCAACTGTAATTCTCCCAAATGCGAAGCTAGCTGCAAGAGTAAGTCATCGCTAATGATACTCCATATATACGTATAACAAATATTTTTTCTCCATTTATTTTCCTAACTGATTCATATACGTCTGATATATAACAGAAAGGAAGCCGGATTGTGAGGGTCCCGGAGCTGCATGTTTGGACCCACGCTTCATAGGTGGAGACGGGATTGTTTTCTACTTCCATGGCAAAAGCAATGAGCATTTCACCTTAGTTTCTGATCGCAACCTTCAAATCAACTCTCGTTTCATTGGCCTAAGGCCAGCTGGTAGAACCAGGGACTACACATGGATTCAGGCATTAGGATTCCTCTTTGACTCCTCCTCTTTCACCGCAGAGGCCATAAAGTCAACCACTTGGGATCAAGAAGTTGACCATTTGAAGTTCTCCTACAACGGAGTTGACCTTGTCCTCCCAGAAGGGTACCCAGCTTTATGGGAGTCTCCGGAAGGTGATCTAAGGGTAGAGAGAACTTCAATCAAAAACAGTGTCCTCGTTACTCTCCGTGAAGTTGCAGAGATTTCACTCAATGTGGTCCCCATCACCAAGGAAGATGACAGGGTTCATAACTATCAGATTCCGTCAGGTGACTGTTTTGCCCATCTTGAGGTGCAGTTTAGATTCTACGGCCTTTCGTCAGACGTAGAAGGTGTGCTCGGTAGGACCTACCAGCCGGATTTCAAGAATCCAGCAAAACTAGGTGTTGCAATGGCGGTTGTGGGGGGTGAAGATAAGTACAGAACTGAATCGCTCGTGTCTACACACTGTAATTCGTGCGTGTTTTCTCCAGGTAAAGGAAGAGATAACTCTAAGGTGATGTTGTACGGAACCCTAGATTGTACAAGTGGATCCAGCAGTGGGAATGGGATAGTTTGCAGGAAATGAGTTCATGTTTTCAGGTGTTTTGAATTTTAAGTGAGTTTACTGGTAATTTAGCTTCTTGTTCAAATAATTCAGATTCGGACATTGGGTACGAACTGATGTAACTTGTACTTGTACCCTCTACGTTACGTAGAAAAATTCCGTTCTAGTTGTTGAAGTATTTAGTTTTTTTTTTTTTTTGGAATATCACCACCTGCACCTTCCTAACATTTCGAAATTCGTGTCTTATCGTCGCAACTGGAAACAGATAAAATAATACCCGGCTTAGGCACAAAAAAATTAACTTTAACAAAATACAAGCAAACTCATGCAAAAGGATTGCAGGAATTACGTGATTCATCAATCTGTGTAATAATGCATCCTTGAGTTTCAAAAACAGCACGAATTCGTTTCAGTTGCCATGTTTTTTGTTTTTTGTAGCGGAAGTAATGGGAAGAGAATAATATTACTAGGAATTCCTCCATGTTAGATTCGCAAACGACAAGGAGAATCTTTGCTCACAATTATATGGATTTTAAAAACAGATGTTATAGAGTAAGTGATGAAGATTAATACTCCCTCCGACCCAATAGAAGCTGCCCAAATTTTGCCTTGCACGCAAATTAATAAAATGGGTGGGATGAAAAAATATTGTGAGTGTAATTTGAAAATAGGAGAGAGAATGAGTGGAGGGAATAGTAAATCTATAACTATATAATGGCTGAAGTGAATAAGGATTCTTTCCTAAAACAGAAATTTGGGCGGGAAAAATGAAATCTAAATATGGAAATAAAAATGCTTCGTATTCCTAAACTGTGTAATTAATACTAACCTGATTCACCATTAAGTTAACAAGCATGCTGTCTCGAATTTCTAATGAACATTTAATATAATTTCTACTTAAAAACAGTTCCTAATAATTATATACTTATTACAACTCCAATTCGAAAATGAAAGAAGGCAACAATTGCTTACAGTCCCTTAATTATTTTTACAGTCCCATGCAATAAAAAATTAAAATATGTAAATAAGAATTGAAGTCCAATCGTTTTACATCACATATAAATAGTTACACAGTTCCATTTCAAATTAGTTCCTTTCTCTTCTTCTTTTACTTCTCTCTCTTCTTCTTCATTCATCTTCATTCAACAATGTCTGTTCCTGCATCACTATTAAAAGACCTTCGTAGGGGAAGATCTGACTGGGTTATCAATGTTCGTGTGGCTAGGAAGTACAAAGTTCAAGTTAGAGAAGGTGTGAAGATACTTGAAAGTTTCGAGTTAATTCTTGTGGATTCAGAGGTAAGTTACACATTTTGTTATATGCAAAGATTTAGTCTCAGTTGAAGAACTCTTTCTTTCTACATCATCTTATGAAACTTTTTTATATTTCAGTGGTGCAAGGATTCAAGCAACAATTCCCAAAATGTTTATGCATAAATATGGTCCTAAAATGAATGAATGTGCAGTATATTACATTTCTAATTTTAGTGTGGTTGAAAACAGGGAAAGTATCGCATTCAACATCCTTTGAAAATCATCTTCTTTAACAAGATCTGATATTTATTCGATTCACGGGCTTAAGTTTCCCAAAAAGGTTTTTCCCTAATGTCTTTTCCAGTTACTAGCTTTAACGGATGTTGATGATTGTGGCTTGATAGGTATTTATATTTCTTATTTTAACTATTTTTTTATCCAGTTCCTTTTTTTTTTCTACATTAATTTTTTAAATTTAACCTTTTCTTAGATGTTGTTGGGAGATTGGTCAGAAAAAGCAAAGTGAAACATATTCACAACCAACGTACAAGTCCAGGTGAAAAGTTAATAGAAGTCGTATTGGAGGACATTGGGTAATTACTTATTTCATTTGAAGTATATATGTTTCACAGTTTGATGTACTATTTGTAATTTTTTTTGTTCCTTTATTGACAAATTTTTTTCCCAGGAACAACTCTTTAAAGCTTGTACTCTTTGGGGTGATTATGCTTTGATGAGATGTTTAGTCTCATTGAAACATGTGGTGATTCTCCTTTGATTGTTTTGATTCAGTTGTGTAAACCAAAAAGTTATGATGGTAATGTATTCTCTACCATATTGTTCTATAGTATAAATTATCTCATCATTATTCGATGTGAATATAACTAACTATTATTATTATATGATTTTAGGTAAAATTACAATCTCAAATGCATTTTTAGCTACTAAACTACATGTTGATCCTATTGTTCCAGAAATTGCTGAACTGAAAAGGTAGTAAATTTGTTCATTGATTATTTTTTTATTTACCTTTTCATCTTTTATATTAATATTCTAATGTGCTAATATGCTAATATATTTTCTCTTCCAAATTTCATAGTTTGTTTGCAGTTGAATCTGGATCTTCTCATAAGATCAGTCAAATTGAGTCATCTAATGCTTATTCCAGTTATGATGAACTTGAAAGTGGTTTGGCTAACGTTTTGACTGTAGCTGATCTTCTGGAATGCAAGGAGGTTTTTTTTAAATAATTTTGCTCTTTTATTTCTGTTTCCTGTTCATGTTTAAAGGAATTCGTATCTTCATTCATTTCTTTTTATATTTTGAAGGAAGGATACTTTTGGGTGATAGGTCAAATTTCTGAAGTATTTGTTGATGGATGTTGGTCTTTTATTAGTTGTAAGGTTTGTATGCATAAGTTGGATTCTGTTGAAAGCGGTTATTTTTGCAAAGGTTGTAACAACAATATAACCAAGGCCATTCCAAGATATAAAGTGAAGGTGAATGTACACTCTCGGTGATGAGACGGCAAAATTCATGCTATGGGACGAATCTTTGTGAAACATTGGTTGGTCAATCTGCCGTGGAGCTAAAGGACCACTATATTAAGGTTTTTAAAAATAATTTAATTTTATTTTATTAAATTGAAGTCATTTATTTAATATTTTATCTACTAATAGTTTCACTTATTTTCATTTCTTTCAGATTACAGAAAGTGGAAGAAAGGAATATTGTTTACCCCATTGTCCCGAGATGAAATCATTGCCATAGTAGGCAAAGCTGCTATTTTCAAGGTTCATCGAGGGATGTTAATTTAAGTGGTAAAGATCAAAATTATTCTTCTGGATCCACCTTTCATGGGAAATCTTTGGTGGATAAATATATTAAGGAAAAAATTAAGGTCAAAAGGTTTGTATTAGGTTTTGAAATAACCATTGCAAATGTACTTTAAATGATTTTCTTTATTAATGTTGTTCTCTTTTTTGTAGAGGATTGATGTATTAGCAGCTATTAAGGAGGCTGGTGATGAAGTTATTGAGGTAATAAACTTGACAAAGCTATTTAATTTTATTTTTCATTTCAAATTTTATTTTATTTTTTTCTTACTTTTATCATTTTTTTAATGTAGATAAATGATTCTTGTGGTGATAATGAGAGAAGACCCCGAGAAAATGTTGGCTTGAAGAGGAGATTTTTGTCATTTGAAGACACTGCGACAAGCACATTAACGGTGATGGTGGATCATCTAACAAGGATGGGATTCGATTCTGAAGGAAATCAAGATTGAGAAAGACTGAAAATTTGACAGTCTTTAGTGTTTTTTGGTTAATTTTATTGGAACATTATCATTTGAACAATTGTGTTATTTTGTCTGATTTGGGTATTTGTAATTTGTGGATTTGTAATTCATTTTGGGTTTTCTTTTTTTTTTAATTTAGATTTTATAATAGTTTTATGCATTTTGTTTTCACTTATTTCCTTTTTTTTTTAATGTTAAAGTGTTTTTACATTTACTTTTTGTTTTTTTTTTAGATATCAATTTTATACTACCTGACATGTTCTTATTGTTCAAATTATAATGCTTTCCCCCTATTTAACTTATTTCTACCAACTAAATCATTTCACTTAAAAATTTCTTAAAATCAAATCCCTAATCATGTTTTCCTCTAAACAGAATCAAGGAAATCTTAAAAAATCAAATCACAATAATAAGTTTGCTAAACATAAAATCTGAGCAACCTTATTCAATCATTTTTAATTCTCAATCAATGTGTCTACTTTATTCATTTCAAATTAAAATACATGAACATCATATCCTTGATTATGTTTTTAAGACAATGGAAGATGTATATAAGAGAAACTTACTTCTCCTCTAACATAAGTCCACTATGGTAGATCTCCATACAAAAATTATCTCCAAGATTACTTGGAAAACAAAATGCATAATCAAACATTTTGTTAGAATAAAATCAATTACGACTCAAAAAATATTATCTATACTCTTTATGTCATATAATTTAAGTTACAAATGATTTACATTTCAATGTTGCTATTAAAGTACCTTCCTTTCATGTAAGCCGTTTTCTAATAAAAATTCTGAAACATAAACATCAATTTTTCAGGTACAATGTTTTTCCAATGTCATTTAGTCATGTATCCAATCATCTTATGAAGAAATTAATGTTTATTAAAACAGTTTTTTAAATCAAATATAGTGTCCACAATTAATATACGTATAAAATAGATTATAATTTATGGAAATTCTAAGTTATAATGATTCATTAAAAATACATTCTTTTTATTTACGCTATTCTGTAATGAAAACCACTTATTTTAATCGAAATGACATCAAAATTAACTTTTTTTTTAAATCAATAATAGTTCAATTACACTAGATTATCTATACCTAATTTTGTAGCTTAAAAAATGCTTTAAGTACAATTCTTATGTCTAGGTTAACTTGACTCTTTGAATTCCACTCCCATAATCACTTGACTCCTTTATATAAGTGTATATCACGAGTCTAGGAATAGTTTTTACTAAACTCCAATCGAGTTATAAAATTCTATTATCTTACAAAAAACAAAAGCTATGCAATATTAAGTATTACAATAGAAATGAAGATCACAAAGTCAATGATAATATGCAAGAAGAGGAACTCTCAAAATGATGATCTTTGGTATGTCCTATATTTTTTCCATTTTTTTATTTTTTCACAAATAAAAAACTATATTTTACCATTTTCTATTATCATTTCACCTCTTATTTGTTTAGTTCTCATTTGAAGTTTAAGAGGATGAAGATTATACTACAAATTCCAAGTTTATTTTTATTTTTCTATCTCTGTTTTTTCATTATAATCGGTTATTTCTTAAAAATAATTACGTTTTAATACTAGATTGCTATTAAATTTTTTTGTTAGTACTTTTCTATCTAATTATAATTATAATTACAATAAACATTTATATTTACTTAAGTTATTTAAAAGAGTGTATGTTATTTATACATTAAAAGAGTTTTTGTTAGTTAAACAAATTATATATTTTAAAAGAAAGCTGTGTTTACCTTTCCTTTGAACATTAATATTTCTACTGTGTTATTTATTAATTAAATAGAAGTACCAAATTTAATAAATGCATCATAGGTTAGTAACTCTATAGAAAGAAAGCAACTAGGTCTACATGTGTAATGATTACTCAAGTTTCCAAGATGTATTCCTTATATTAATGACGAGATATCTTTACATTATTAACCTACAGTAGCTATTAGTGTATTTAATGTATGTATTTGGCTTTAATGTTCACCATTTCCCTATAACGAGGTTGTTGGTAATTAATCTTTACTCATCGATATGGATTTGGTCATTTTTGGGTATATATATGTATCGACCCTTCCAATACCATCCCTTATATAATTCCATCCTTAGTTGTTCTCTAGAACTGCAAAATGTGTGATGAAAATGGCTCCTCTTACGAAGAAATTGATTCGACAAGCGAGGAAGCGAGAATCATGCATTCTCTGAAACCACTAAGAAGCTTCACTTTGGGCACATTCGTATACCCAAACTATAACGGCTACTGCTCTAAAATGTCTACCGATGCCCATTCAAGCCTTGCGGCGGTCGTAAGTTGCGACGTATGGGTCACAACTCATCACATTCTGTGCTATCGATGCTAGCTTCGGGTCATCTAATTTTTCTAATGCATCTAGGGAGAGTATAGAGCCTTAGTGAATACTTTAGGAACATCCTAGAGTTATTTGGTTCTCTTGATCCCCCTCTTTGTAAAAAGAATGATTTGAAGAAGAAACCTTTTGATAAGGGTGATGGTAGGTGTGGTGGTGGGGCATCTGGTGGCTCTTATGGTGGGGAGGGTGGTTCTTTTGTTCACTAAATCAAGTTTTATTTTACATTATACGTATTTGTTTTTTTTGTTTTATGTCGGTTTGTATTTTTTTCTATTTATGTTTAATATATATATTAGACTTTTGTCCTTTTCTCTTATCAATTTTTATTTTTATTAGTTTCATTACATACAGTAAGCTTTTAGTTATCCTAAATAAGGGTTTCATGTATTTGTCAAAATTTCCTATTTTAAAGCAAATACATTCCCATAAATTCGTATCAAAAATTTGGGGTTCATTTTACGAATACACCACGAGTCATGAAGATATTATTTATAATCATTAGACAACAAAATCAATTTGAAAAAAAAGGATTTTAAAATTACATCATAACAATGTTTCTTGCGAGTCTTCGATCAATAATTCTTATATTTTATAAAAAAGTAGTAAACTTGATTCAAAGTATTAGACCTAAAACGAGATGGAAGTAATAAAAATATATTGAAGACGACTCTTTATTAAAAATATGTGACCTAAATCGAGTTCAAGTATTAAAATTACAATTAAAAAGTAAATTAAAAAGTAAATTTATTAGTAGATCTAAGAAATTTTACCTTCGAAATCAAAGAAGCTGAATTTTGATTAAAAAAAAATGGAGTCGTAAATGGCGAATTGTGTCTTCAAAAGGAGAAGCGGGCGTAAACAATCAACCTCGATCTTGGTCCCAACCCTTAAAATTACAATTAAAAGTGAATTAAAAAGTAATTTTATTAGTAGATCTAAGAAATTTTACCTTCGAAATCAAAGAAGCTGAATTTGGTATCAAAAAAAAAAATGGAGTCTTAAACAATAACCCCTTGATTCAAAAATATTTGACATAAATCGATTCAAGTATTAAAATTACAATCAAAAAGTAAATTGATAAGTAGTTCTTAGAAATTATACCTTCGAAATATTGGGAACTGAATTTTGGAAGAGAAGGAGAAGCGGCGTAAACAATCACCCTCGATCTTATCAATCAACCCTTGATTATCCATAAGCTGGAACCTCATTTTCGACGCCCTTCATCGAGTATTGGTTTGGGAACGAAAGGGTATAGGTCGGCGTTGAAATTTAGGGTTTGTTACGGATGGTTCTAAAATCTATTCCGGACGTAGGGAAAATTAGGTTAGGTTATTTGGATTTGGGCTTTTTTTAAATGGGTTGGTTTTTTTTTGGGCGGGCTTGGGAAAAACAAGCTGTGTAGTTAAAGTGTGTGTTTATTCCAATCATTTTATTTGGCCGTACAATATTATTGTCTTATACATTACTCTACTTTTTTTTTTTTAACAAATTTCCTAGACAATTTTCGTTTCATAGTGTCATTTATATATTAATTAAAGCCAAAAAAAAATGTACCTATTTTGTGCTTTATTTTGTTGACATATCATTTTTTGCGAGAAAATAATGTTCAACATAATATAATGCACTGTGGCTTCATCGACAACAAGTTCCCGTCAATCTTCTCAAATCATGCCATTTTCGGATATAACTAATGGTAATGGTACATATTCTTTTTGTCAATATTTATAACACTTATTGACAAAATCATTTATCTTTAATATGACAGGAATGTGGTAAGAAGTAGTATATCAAACAATGGTAATGGAACTACGCAAGAAACACCCCTTCGATTCACAAGTATTTAATTTGAAGTCACAAAAATTGAAGGCACGCCAATGAATCTCAATTTATTAAAAAAAACAAAATATCGGTCTGAGGGTAACTATTCCTTCCCATTTCTAAATTTTTATCTTTCCCAACGGCTTAAAAATTTATACCCTTTTTACTTTTTTTATAGGGACACCGTCGTCGAAATAATTGACTTGACCCAATGATGAAGGATTTTCATTTGTTACACCTACTACTGCTAAGTCAAAAAGCAAAATTGGTAAATATTTCATTATTATTAGTATATTTCAAATTTCTAATTTCATTTGTAATTTTTTTTGTGTTTTTTATTTTTTTAAATTCACTTCTAATTTAAAGTTATGTGTTTATACAGATATCGCCTCCGATCGAGTCCATTGTTTCTAATTCTACTCCTCGAGAAAAGCCTTCAAAGTCCAGAGTTGAACCTGTGATCCAAATAAGAATAGAAAACGAAAGAGTAATTCTACATTTCCTAATCTTTATCTTTATATAAGAAATTTTATTACATTATTTTTAATTATTTTAATAATATTAATTTTTTCCAATTATTTAGGCTCATTTATTTCCCGGTTCCATTTAATCTCAATAATTTGGATGATGATAATTATTTTCTTTGGAGGTACGTTTTACATTATTTTTATTTATAATATTATGTTCAAAACTATGTTCAATATTATATTTTTTATATTAGTTTTAATAAATATTCTTTTCCCATATAGATTACATGGATTTTGGTGACCCTTTACACGTATGTCCCCATTGCAATGCAATGTTTTGGTATGCGAGAGAGGTTGAATAAACGTTTTAAGTCAACGTTGGCACCAAAGTATTACGGTTGTTGTATGCATGGAAAAGTTCAATTACCTCCAATGCCTGAACTTCCGAACTTATTTAAAGATTTATTATATGGCGATTACGAGAAAAGTCGACTTTTTAAGTCAAACATTCGATCCTATAATATGATGTTCTCATTTACTTCTATGGGAGGTAAGATTGATCATGGTGTTAATAGGGGAAATAGTCCACTGTTTTCAAATTATATGGTCGAACTACCATTACATTGGTGGTTTGATACCAACCGAAGGAACCCTCCTAAATTTGCTCGAGTTGTATATTTATGACACGGAGCATGAAGTTGACAATAGAATTCGTTGCATTGGGTATGTCTATAATTTCTAAACTATTTTTGTGTTATTTAATGCATCATTATTTTGTTTTTTTAATATTTACATTTTCTTATTTAATGAAACAAAAATAGGGATGATCAAATTAAGAAGCTTTTGCATGAAGAGATTGTTAATGATTTGAAGAAGATTCTTGATGAGAATAATGTTCTTGTAAAGTCATTTCGAATGGTTCGTGACTCCTTGCAAGAAAAATGAAACCAATTTGAGACTCGAAACTAATTGCTAGGCGTAAAACCGATGGTCGATGCTTTATGATCTACCAACTAAAGATGATGTTGCATTGTTATTGGTCGGAGATTTCGAGAATTCAATTGGAGAGAGGGATATTGTTATCGAGACTCGACAGGGGTTGCTTCAAAGGATAACCGAGCTTCATCCTTCTTACTTAGGCTTGCAATATCCCTTGCTATTTTTATTTGGACAAGATGGTTATCGAGAATCTATTTTTCTCGTGGATGTCCAAACCGAATCAACAGATGGCAAACGCTATAAATTGAGCATGAGAGAGTACTTTGCTTATAGGATGCATCAAAGAGAGTCGAGTCCGATAATATTTTTCATCCGAAAGATTGTTTCAACAATACTTAGTTGATACATGGACAATGGTCGAGGCGGGGACGTTTGACTTTTATGAGGACACATCAAAAGCAACTACGATGTGAAATGTATAAAGGTTTGACCGAAGCTCTTGCTAAGGGAGAACATGACCCTTCAACTCGTGGCAAAAAGAATATGTTTGCCATCTAGCTTTGTTGGAGGTGCGAGATTCATGATCCAAAATTATCAAGATGCAATGGCAATTTGCGGATGGATTGGTTATCCTAATCTTTTAATTACATTCACATGTAATCCAAAATGGCCCGAAGCTCAACGATTCCTAAGAAAGAATGGCAAACAACCACAAGATAGGGGTGATATTATGTGCAGTATTTTTAAAGCGAAGTTAGATGAATTGATGGATGATCTAGAAAAGAAAGAAATCTTTGGAAAAGTTCTAGCGGTATGAATTTATTTCATCTCTTATTTTCCATTTTATGAATTGAATTTTATATTTTTTAACATAATTTTATTTCTTCTATTATATAAAATTAATGTTACTATCGGACTTATGTTTTATAATTTCTAATTGTTACGATTATTTACACAATTGAGTATCGTAAACGTGGTCCGCCACATGTTCATATCATCTTATGGCTTGATCGTAAACCCGATGATTCTACTGTAGATAGAATAGACAAAATAATATCTGCGAGATTCCGGATGAATCTATAGATCCGCAATATTACAATCTTTGTGAAGGATTTGATGATTCATGGTCCTTGTGGGAAAGGTGGCATAACTCTCCATGCATGGCTAAGGGTCGTTGCACCAAATATTTTCCAAAGAAATTCTGTGAGAAGACAATCATTGATGAAGATGGATATGCAATTTACAAGCGCCCGAGAAAATGGTCGTACGGTAGTTGTGAAGGGAGTTAACCTTGACAACGGATATGTAGTCCCTCACAATCGGGTGTTGTTGATGAAATATGGTGCTCATGTCAATGTTGAATGGTGCAATCAGTCAAGGTCTATCAAATATCTTTGCAAATATGTAAGCAAAGGACAAGATAGAGTTACTGTAACATTTTGTAAGACAGCTAATGATGATGGCAGCAAAGCAATTGTTGATGAGATTAAGAATTACTTAGATTGTAGATTCATATCCCCTTGTGAAGCTTCTTGGAGATTGTTGGGTTATGAAATTCATTACGTAAACCCTTCGTTGAAAGACTGTCTTTCCATCTACCGGGTGAACAAAATATTGTCTTCCAAGATGATGATGCAATTGACACAGTGCTAGATCGTCCAACTTCACGAGAAAGTATGTTTACTGCATGGATGGAAGCAAATGAAAAATATGGAGATCTAGCAAAGAGTTTGACATATGCCGAGTTCCTACAAAATTTGTTTGGAATCGTAAAGAAAGAAGGTGGGATCCTAGAAAGCGTGGTTTCAAGATTGGTCGTATATTTTTGTAGCTCTGGACAAGGTGAATTATATTATTTGAGAACTTTGCTTAATTTTGTGCGCGGTCCAACTTCTTATGAGGAAATTAGACGTGTTGGTAATCAACAACATGGTTCTTTTAGAGATGCATGTTATGCTTTGGGTTTGCTTGATGATGATAAGGAGTACGTTGATGGTATAAAAGAGGCAAGTCAATGGGGAAGTGCTTCATCATTGAGAACCATGTTTGTCCGTTTATTGATGTCGGGATCTTACTCAAGGCCTGAATATGTTTGGCATAGTTGCTTTGAATTTTTGTCGAGATGACATTCTTTACAATCAAAGACGTCTTTTAGATCATGAAGGTAATCCATTATACTCTAGCCAATTTAATTTATAATTTATAATATATTTTATTTATTTTGTTCTCTTCTACAAATTCCCATAGAAACTTAATTCTAAACTATTTACTTACTCTCTAATACCGGTTAATATATATATTCTTCTTTCTAGGACTTAAACTAAGCGATGAAGAAATCAAAAATCTTACTCTCTTGGAGATTGAAAAACTTTTGCGTAGCGAGAGGAAAAAGCCTTCGTGACTTTCCCGATATGCCTTATCCAAGCGATTTTGATCCCACTATTTACAACAATAGAATGATTTTAGAAGAGTTGAACTATGATAGAAATTCATTGGAGGCCGAGCACAAGCGATTATTGGAATTATGTGCGACGAACGAGGCATGCTTACAACCTTATTATGAATGACATTGATCTTGATGTTGGACGAGTTTTCTTTTTATATGGATCCGTGGAACCGGAAAGACTTTTTGTGGAAGATTCTTTCATCGGCGTTACGATCTAAGGGTGAAATCGTATTAAATGTGGCATCAAGTGGTATAGCATCACTCTTACTCCCTAATGGTCGTACTGGTCATTCCAGGTTTGCAATTCCATTAACTTTGGATGAAGATTCAACATGTAATATCAAACAAGGTACTCCTCTTGGTGAGCTTATGATTAAAAGTAAGCTTATAATTTGGGATGAAGCACCTATGGTTCATAGATATTGTTTTGAAGCAACCGGACGAACGTTGAGGGACATAATGAGGTTCAATCACACGATAGTTTGAATCAACCGTTTGGAGGCAAGACATTGGTTATGGGTGGGGACTTCCGTCGAGATACTTCCAGTCATTCCTAAAGGTACCAGACAAGATGTTGTTATGGCCACGATCAATTCATCATATTTATGGTCTCATGTCAAAGTTTTGAGGCTTTCCAAGAATATGAGACTACAACAAATTGAAAATGATGAAAGTGGTTTAGAACTCAAGGCTTTCTCAGAGTGGATATTGAGTGTTGGGGATGGGTCATATGGTAATGATAATGATGGTGAAGCCACAATAAAGATTCCCGATGACTTGATTGTTAATGAGTCGATGATTTCATCAAGTCTATTGTTGAAAGCACATATCCCAATTTCACCGATCATTTTAATGATCCACGATTATTTACAGGAAGAGCCATTCTTGCTCCAACCCTGGATGTGGTTGAGAACATTAATGCCTATATGGTTTCGTACAACCAATCCGAACAAAGGACTTATTTAAGTTCTGATTCTATTTGCAAATCGAAGATAACTCCGAGTTTCTTTGAAGATCTTCATTCGACGGAGTTTTTAAACACTATCAAGTGTTACGGTCTACCTACTCATGAAATACATTTAAAGGTCGGTACACCGGTCATGTTCTTTGAGAAACATTGACCATTGTTCGGGGTTATGTAATGGAACAAGGTTAATTATTACAAGGCTCGGAAATCATGTTCTCGAAGGAAAAGTTCTAAACGGTAGTAATGTTGGTGATACTGTATTTATTCCGAGAATGACATTGACTCCAGCAGATATACGGTTGCCATTTAAATTACAGAGGCGACAGTTTCCGTTGGTTGTGTCATATGCAATGACAATCAATAAAAGTCGTGGTCAATCTCTTTCAAATGTCGGAATTTTCTTGAAGAAGCTGTTTTCGGATCATGGTCGGTTATACGTTGCATTGTCTAGGGTCACAAATCGCCATGGATTGAAGATATTAATGTGCGATGATGAAGGAAACCTCACCAATGAAACTACAAATGTTGTTTATAAGGAAATTTTCCAAAATTTGTAATATTCATAGATGTTTGTTATTTTAAAAAAGTATTTATTTCTTTAAGTTAGATCATAAATAATGTATTTTACTTTCATGTCAATAAAGTTTTTTTTTTTGGATGGCCTAGCTTCCTCGATAAGCTAAGCGGTTTATTATTCTGACCGCTAATCTTCTTCTTCTCTGTTTCTCATTACTCCCTTCCGTCATCAGCAATTAACAAATTGCACCAAAACCCTTTCTTCCCCAAAACCTCACCTACCTTCGGCTCACCTCCCCCATTCACGGTCGCCGCCCCCTCTTTCTTTCCCAACGTCCAGGTAAACGCAATTTCCTCTACTAATTTCTTCATATTTCCTTTTATTTTCTATTTCATCTCTTTGATATGTTCTTATCTATTTGGACAATAAAAATCCCTTTGGAGGTAGTTTCTTTGCTGAACCGCTAATGGGGTGCTAAAACAATGTAATGCATATTTTGTATACTAAAATCAATAATACAAAGTCAATTTTATGTAAACCCTAACCATTAGTCTCGATTTGCATATCCAATTGAATCACCCTTTCCTCTATTTCAATCATCCGCATTGGAACTTTGTGATATTTTTATTTGTTCATCCGATTTTGTCTTTTCATTTGTTCGGTTGGTAGCTATAGGATACTAGAACCCGCTTCTCTAGGTTTGTTATTCTAATTTGTGGTTTTCAAATGAATTTGAGTTTTTGTTTGGTATATGATACTAGAAGTTTGCTTTCAATCCATGAAGATTGTTGTTTTTTAGAGTTTTCTTCTCATGAATTGCTTTGTTTATACTTCGATTGCTTGGTTTTGTATGTTATATAAGACATGTCATTATGTCCCTTTTGAAATGATACTTACACTTAAATATGATGACAATGATCCTTCTTTGATACCACAAGCTTAAAAATCTCTTAACGGAAATATTTATTCTTAAGAGATGTTAATCTCAGTTTTTTTGTAATGATAGACAATTTCTTACTTAGCCGCATATGAAATACTCCTCTACCATAGCTCATATAACGGTGTCAATTGATTTTTTCTTTCTTAGGAATTGTTATTGTTTTTTTTTTGCGGATCTTAGCTCTCTCTGTTTAGAAGAAGTATTGGTTAACTAAAGTCCGGTTCAATTGCGATGGAATTACAAAATCGAGGTTTGCAACATCACTAAAGGCGAATCTTCAATATTAAATTTTGTATGTATTGTTACTGTTGTATTCATTTGTTTCATAGTGGCTTCTATTATAATTGTTGGAGCAGTGTCCAATTGAAAAGGAATGCTACCGAGAAGATTTCATGTGGTTGTGATAGATTCTTACTTCTAATAGCTTTAATATTTGTCATGATTCACAAGTGTTTAACCAACTTACGTTTATAACAATCATTGGTGGTAATTGTTGGGTGACTGTATTGGTTTTTAATTTTGGTTCTTTGCTCATTTATTCATTAGTTTGTTCCGTACAAGAAGTTTAATCTACCAATCAAGGAGTTCCCATTTTAGTAAGGCATAGGACTGGAAACACTCGAGTCTCCTTTACACTATCATTAGTATTGAAAGAAGCGGGTGTTGCGGGTGTTGATGGTGCAATATTTGTGCGGCCCATCAATAACCATTTCAATTATTCCTTGATGCCGGACATCATTAGCACATTATACTTATATTTATTTTTATTTTTTGTTGAAGGTTCAAGGGGAAGCCTCACATGATACCAGTCATATATATGTAGTTTACGCAAGAGAAGTGGACATAACAAAAGGACATGTCCGGTGCGTAAAGAACAAGATATTGTTGATGTAAACAATTTTATTTTATGGAATAATGATATAATTTGTTGGTATGTTAAGCTGTGTTCTTATTTAGTATTTTTTATTTTTTGTTGCGAGGTTGAAGTGAAAGGATCACATCGGAGAAGAACCAAAAATGTAGTTTGTGCAACAAAAGTGGACATAACAAAAGGGGTTGTCCATTGAGTAAAGAACAAGATGGTATTGAGGTAAACTATTTTAATTTATCTTATAATGTTATAATGTATTGGTATTTTAAGCGTGTTGTAATTTATAATTTTTTTAATTTTTGTTTGCGGTTTGAAGTGGAAGGAACGCAAGGGACAAGAACCAAAAAATGTAGTTTGTGCAATGAAAGTGGTCATAATAAGCGAGGATGTCATTTGGCTAAACAAATTGTTCCAATAATTCTGAATGTGAATTTTTGATTAATGATTGTGATATGTTATTGAAAGATTTGTCCCATGCTTTAAATGAGGCGAGAGGCAAATACACTTTTGGTGAAAATGAGGTTATAAAGAGACTTAGTTTGCACTATATGTTATTTTTAGTTCTTTTAATATTTATGTACTAATGTTGTGTCTTTGTTAGGTTGTGAATGAAGGCATTGTTGAAGATGAAGCACAAGGCGGTCCACTTCGGCGTCCAAGAGTTAGAAGGTCTAAGAGGCTCGAATGGAATCGATGGATAAAACCAAAGAAGATTGACACAAGTGTCATAGATTTGACAAAATAGTAATTTGAACAACTTCTTTATTTTGGTTGTAAAAAACTTTTATTTGGGTATGTTTGACTGAAAACAATTTTATTTTTTGCCTTTTTAATTTTAGTTGTAAAAAACTTTTGAATGGGGTAATCAATATTCATGACATCCGGTTTTTTGTTGCAAAATTTATTCAGTTTATGTGTTTCCTTCAGTATGAGTAATTGTTTTTCACATTGATTAACACAATTTTTTCCCAAGGTTATATCTCATTAGGAGTGCTCTGTTTTTCTATTGATTGGAGTATTTTATTTAGTTCACTTAATGCAGGTCTCACAATTTTTTATTACTTTTATGGGTTGACGGATATACAAAGAATCTACAATCCTAGAAAAACCATACTTATTTAGTTAGGTTTAAGATTGTACAAGTACCAAACCAATATTTAGCGCTATTTCAAGTTTTAAAATTCTACAAGTAAAGTATCATCTTTAATTAAGATCATTACTGTTTCACTTTTATGTTAATAAAAAAATTGAATTTTTTATGTTGTTTAACGTAAATTTTAAAAAGTGTTCTTCCCGTGTGTTTAACACACGGGTGATGTACTAGTTATAATAGTGTTGTGAGTATTAAAATAATGTAGGAGAGAGAATGAGTGGAGGGAATAGTAAAGACTCCTTTGCCAAAAAAGAAAAGTGAAAGCTATTAATGGGACACCCAAAATGGCAAAATGGAAAGCTTCTATTGAGAGGAGGGAGTATAGTAATAAGTTTAAGGTTTAATTTAATTGTTATTGTTTTTGTTATTTTATTGTCATTTCGGATTTAATATTAGATTGTTAATATTTTCGGTATTAGAAATATATCAAGACTTTATTTTGATAAAATAATAGTCTATTATTAGATTACCATATAGGTTAGGAGTATTATTAGATAGGTTTGGCTTGTTTTCCAAGTCGTAAAAGTCTTATAAAAATAGGTTTTTGTGTAATTTCGAAAATTGGTGTTTGATTAATAGAATTTTGATATTGAGCAGGTCTTTTTATTATTCATAACGTAACGTGAATGTGTTATTTTTTATGTCAATTTACTAGTATTTGTTTAATCAAAAGATTATTGAAGAATGTTCTTCCGGTATTGTTACTGGCAATCAACGGACTAATAGTGTTTATCCTTCTTATTTGCTTCCGTTGCCTACATCAGTTGGTTTCAACGCCTAAAACTGGTTTTTTTTTTTAATTCAGTTAAGTTATTTCTTTCATTTTTTCCTTTTTTTCTCGAAAAAGAAAATTTACAAAAAAAAATGTTTGATGTACTCCTTCCGCTCCTAAATGTTTGTCCCATTTGACTTTTTTGTTGAACTTTGACCACAATTTTATGAGAGATTAATCATGTTCATGAAATTCTAAAAGTTGTTGTTAATAATATTATTAATGGTGAATCAATAGGAATTTTTAGAATTTCATGAACATAATTAAATTGTCATATATTTGTGGTCAAAGTTCAACTAAAAAGTCAAATGGGACAAACATTTAGGGACGGAGGGAGTATCATCACCTTTCATCGAATCTGCCCGTCCTGATCAATTTGTTGATTGGTCAAAATCACTAGTTTCTTACGAATGTCATTGCGAGAAATCTGTCAATTAGTGACATCTCACCCGATTAGTATGAAAACAATTGGCTTTGAATTTCCTCAAGAAGAATTGATCTTGAATTTTGAAGACATACAAATTACTCATCCTTATTCAGATCCGTTTGACTTCTATAGCCCACCTACGAAGGCATCTTCAAATTACATAAAAAAAAAAAAAAGGTTAATGACAATTTAGGTCATGTAGTATATGTAGTATAGGGGCAGTATCACATTGGGGCCTGAAGTCTCAAAACTATCAATTTGGGGCCCAAATTTACAATTTTGATCAATTTGGGGCTTTTTGACGGATAACGTTAAAAAAATCCGTTAAGTGACCATGTGCGAGGCATGTGACATTCAGTGAGGACATTTTGGTCATTTCAGAGACTTCAGCCCCTAAATTGACAGTTGCCCTATAAATAATAAATAATAAATATTTAGATTTTTTTTAAACAAAAAATAATTAGTATATTTAAAATATTGATTTAAAAAACATTTAATAAAAAATAATATTATTTTCTAATTTACAATTTTATAATTTATAATTTCTGATTTAATTTTGATAAAATTATAATTTTACAAGTTTATAATTCTGAAATTGAATAAAAAAATTAATAATATATTAAATAACTTCAATATTTCGTTTTACAATTATAAGTTGGTTAAAATAAATTACATAATAATGAATAAAAAACTAACAACTTTACAAATGTTTCCTCTGTCATCGAAAATCTAAACCCAACAACCACTCCACCACCCCACTGATGTAGGGCGTGTCGAGGCGGCCCAAGATGGCTCGGCACTTGGCAAATCTGAAGTTTAAACAGGCATGCAAGACTGCAGCAACGTTGCTCGGTCGAGCAGTTCATTAACTCGGCCGAGGGGAGGAAGACAGAAGCTGGTGATGTTTCAAAGGTTTTGCTCGGGCGCGTTCAGCAGTTGCTCGGGCGAGGGACAGCAGTTGCTCGGCCGAACTGGCTCCATGCCTCGGCCGAGGGGTTCCTGAATGGTGTTGTTTCATGTTCGTGGCTGTTCGTTTGTGAGGCATACTGATTAATGTTCGTGACTGTTCGTTCATGGCTGTTCACCAAGAGTCATACTAATTAATGTTTGTGTCTTTTCAAAAACAATCGTAAATAGATTATTCCTCATTATAAAGTAGTATAAATACTTTAGTCCTTTATTTTTGTAAAGATAGATCAAGTTATATACAATCAAATTATTGCTTTGCAATTATTGTCCCTTCTCGGTTTATATTCTAAGTTAATTTTAACTTTAGTTTATTTGTTCTTATCTATTCGGTGGATTCCGATTAGTGGCGATCTTTATCCCAATTCTTATCCTTTTGGTGGATTCCAAAGGTGGCGAGTTATTATATATGTTTTATGTTTATTTTTCTGAGATTTCTTTCGAGAAGTCTTGTTTGAGATTCATTTAGGCGATTCTCTTTAAATTATTCCGCTGCGTACACATCATTTGGTATCAGAAATCGGTCGATCATTGGGGTTCTCCGACGAGAAGATGGCAAACAATGGAGGAAACAACGGTGACATCGCAGCTATCCTAGAACGTATGGCACAACAAGAACAAGCGGCCAGAGAGCGTAGCGATCGTCAACATGCAGAACTGCTTGCAGCATTGGTTCAGATGCGGGTAGGTGGTAATGTCAATCAACAAAATCGGGCAAATCATCAGGGCGCTCGTACAGTTGAAGCTTATGCCCGCAATTTTCTTGCCCAATCCGCACTTGGCAGGCGATTTGGATGAATCAGTGACACAAGAAGTTGCAAGATTCATTAGTGGTTTACGGGTCGGCATTAAGACTCAAGTAGAATTATTTGCTAACCGATCTTTGAGTGAAGTTATTACTCGCGCCAAGAAGGTCGAAAGGCAACAATTATCCAGGAAATTTTCTTCAGCACCTTCTTCGAGTTCTAAGACTCAAGAAGCCAAGTCTAGTACAGTGACGGGTTTGGAGAATGCAACGGTTGTGGAAACACCTTCTCCGAGTTCTGAGAGTCGAAAAACCGAGTCTAGTACGGAAACAGGTTCGGAGAATGCACCGGTTGTGGAAACACTTTCTTCATGTTTTAAGAATCAAGAAATCGAGTCTAGTACGGTGACGGGTTCGGGGATAGCACAAGGAGTGGAAACGTGTGTAAGTGAAGGGAAGCAGTTGGCCCCCACCGATGTTCAGAATTCCTCGGTTCAACGTAACACAACTATTCAGAACCCTTATGCTAAAGAGTTCAGTGATCAGTATTTTTGGTGTTTGCAACAAGGGCACATGGCTAGTCAATGCCCTACGAGACAAGATATCAACTTGGTCGACCGGGATGACGTAGTAGTTGGTAATGACAGTGTGAAAAATCTTACTGGGGAGATGGTAGAGCAACATAACCATGAGTCTATTGTGGTACAACGACATTTGTTGACAACCCCTTGTGGAATTGATGATTCGGAACATCCCAATCTCTTTCGAACAAACGGGAAGGTCATTAATCTTGATGCTACTGTTATTTTAGATAATGGTAGTTGTGCGACTTTAGTGGCCCATAGTTCCATGGATTCATTGACGTTGGAGGCGAAACAAAGGTGGACGATGTCCGACCTTGGGTTCTTCACTATGGTGCAGGCTATTCGATATTGGGAACATTATTTGCTGCATCGTGGGTATGTCCTCCACCCGGATCACGAGCCCTTGAAATACTTGCATCGAAAGGCCATCTTTCATCGCATGCATGCACTTTGGGGATCTCGTTTACCGCGATTTTTCTTTTGTCATTCCACTTCACAGAGGACAGTCCCATTTACAGGATTTTATTCTCATAGAGGTTCCGGGTTTTTGTGTCACTGCTGCGCGTACAGCGTCTGTTGTGACGTGCGAGACTGCTAACAACGGCGTTATTTGATATTCTTCGCGGTGGGTCGTTTGGTGATGGTTCTTTTGTACTATGAGCAGTTCCTTCAAGTTGTGTTTTGACCCGGGTGGCCTTCTTTCTGTTGACATGGATTCGGGGACTAATCATTTTTAAGAGGGGGCGCATGATGTAGGGCGTGTCGAGGCGGCCCAAGATGGCTCGGCACTTGGCAAATCTGAAGTTTAAACAGGCATGCAAGACTGCAGCAACGTTGCTCGGCCGAGCAGTTCATTAACTCGGCCGACGGGAGGAAGACAGAAGCTGGTGATGTTTCAAAGGTTTTGCTCGGGCGCGTTCAGCAGTTGCTCGGGCGAGGGACAGCAGTTGCTCGGCCGAACTGGCTCCATGCCTCGGCCGAGGGGTTCCTGAATGGTGTTGTTTCATGTTCGTGGCTGTTCGTTTGTGAGGCATACTGATTAATGTTCGTATTTGTTCGTTCGTAATTTGTTCACCAAGAGTCATACTAATTAATGTTTGTGTCTTTTCAAAAACAATCGTAAATAGATTCTTCCTCATTATAAAGTAGTATAAATACTTTAGTCCTTTATTTTTGTAAAGATAGATCAAGTTATATACAATCAAATTATTGCTTTGCAATTATTGTCCCTTCTTGATTTATATTCTAAGTTAATTTTAACTTTAGTTTATTTGTTCTTATCTATTCGGTGGATTCCGATTAGTGGCGAACTTTATCCCAACTCTTATCCTTTTGGTGGATTCTAAAAGTGGCGAGTTATTATATATGTTTTATGTTTATTTTTCTGAGATTTCTTTCGAGAAGTCTTGTTTGAGATTCGTATAGGCGATTCTCTTTAAATTATTCCGCTGCGTACACATCACCCACCCACCATCCTTCTAAAATCCGACAACCATCACTCATCACCCCTCCGTCACCAACCACCCGATCCCTTCCGACCGGCAACACCACCACATTAATCCGGCAATGAACATTTAGAAGTATGCAAGAAACCACCCTACCATAACCCAGCCACATCTCATAACTCAATCAGCAGATGCAAGAAATGACCAGCAAAAAAAAAATTATCTTTCTCCTTGCATTTCCAACATCGTGAAAATAAAAACACAGATACATACTTGCAAACAAATTAAGTAGCTACATATGCGCAAGAACTGCCATATTGACAGAATCTTGATTACCCATCTCAATTTGGAAAAGCGGATAAATTAAGCAACCGATTCACAAATAGAAGACGCCCGCCCATATCTATCAAATGCTATGAAACCTAAATCTGCATCTTTCAACAGAAACCCTAAATTGAAAACCAGTATACTTGAAAGATACACATTAAATCAAACAATTGAATCTAACCCATCTATATGGATCGTAAAAATTAAGTTTGGAACAAGATATTAAAAGCAAAAATCGAAATCAAAACCAAAAACAATGAAGGAATTGGCGATTTTGATGATTGGCGAATGGTGCATATTGGCCGGAAAAATGAAGGTGGAGGCAGCTCAATCGCCGGAGAAAATGGTCAATGGAATGGAAAGGAGGAGGAGGAGGGAAAAGGGTGGATATGGAAGGGATGGAGGTCAGAAAGAGGAAGTGGCAGGGAGTGGAGTGGGAGGAGCAAGGGAGATTGGGTAAAGGTGGACGGTGGGAGAGGGGAAGGGGAGGTGGCTGTGTTAATGGAGGAGGGCCGGGGGTGGAGAAGATGACGGAGGATCTGTGTTAATGTTTTTTGAAGAGAGAAAGAGAGAGAGTTGTCAATTGAGGGCCTGAAGTTTGGGCCTGAACGCGAAATGACCAAAATGCCCTCACTGAACGTTACATGTCTCACAAATGGTCACTTAACGACATTTTTTAACGTTTTCCGTCAAAAAGTCCCAAATTGATCAAAATTGTAAATTCGGGCCCCAAATTGATAGTTTTGAGACTTCGGGCCCCAATGTGGTACCGCCCCTATACTACAGGCCCTAAATTGGCATTAACCCTATATAATATATATTATATATATAATACTGTATAACGAGTTAGGGGAAGAGAGGAGAGAGTTAATATCCGGTGCATCAAGTGGGAAGTTTTTTTTTTCCAAATTAAATCACATCCGGTCATTGTCTTTTGCAATATTAAATCTGAGCCACTCTTTGTGTGGCGGTTAAATTCCACCCCGGTCAAAGTAACTTGCCTAGCTCAATTGGTAAAATGTACTCCCTCTTTCCCAAATTGAATGACCTATTTTGTCCCAAAATGAATCACCTTTTGAAACTTTTCCTTCAAAATACTGTTCCTAAATGATTTTATTTTTCATAATTCATTATATTTTTGCAAAACTAAAAGTTTGAAAGTGAATAGCAAAAATGTTTATGATTTATTAAAATGGTCATTCATAATGTTTTTAACCTTATGGTCTTCATTTTGAGTCCCACTGTTGTCATTAATTTAGTTTGACATTAATTTAGTTTATAGTGTAATTTGTGCACCCACTTTGACTAACTTTTGGATCAGCCACTATTAGCGTCGAGCATTCTAATAAGCAGTTCGACAAAGCCTAAAAATATTTGAAATTTGATTAGTATTATTAATTGTTTTGCTAGTTATATGTAAGCACTCATTCCAATTTGTTCTTTTTTTGTTAGCTATAGTAGCTGTTTCAAGTGGAGTTCAAGAAAGTCATTTAAGGCTCCGTTTGTTTGGGGGAAAATGTTTTCCGGAAAACATTTTCCCCATTTTCCGGTGTTTGTTTCGCACCGGAAAATTGAGAAAATGTTTTCCGCTAAACATGTTTATCTTATTTTCCGGAAAATATTTTCATTTTTCGGAAAACATTTTGCAAGAAATCATTTTCCGGAAAATGTTTTACGCTAAACAAACGAAGCCTAAGTTTTGATTTGAGGCTCTACTTTAGCGAGTGAAATGGAAGGGAAGTCACCAGCCAGTTTGAATGCTGCAAACCTGCAAGAATCGGTCCAATTCGATTCAGTTCTTGCTGAATGGGCCAACTGTCTTGAAGGTGCTGATAACGAAGAGGGTTTAAGGTATCCCCTCAGCAATGTGAGGATAAGTTTAATGACTTGAACAGAAAATACAAGAGATTGAATATCATTCTTGGGAATGGTATGAGCCGTAAGGTCGTTGAGAACCCTAAACTTCTGCAAATGCTCAATCTGCCCCTCGATATCAAGGAAGAGATTTGTAGGATTTTGACCTCTAAACAATTGTTCTACCAAGAACTGTGTTCTTATCATCACAAGAACCGTTTGTTTCTCCCTCATAACCGGGAGCTTCAGTGGCAACTGATGATGATAGTTAGAACTGAGAATGGGTCCCAATGCAATCAAGAACTTGAAGCTGCAGTGACTCCAATGGGGGGGAATCTTCGAAGAGGGCAAAAATGGAATTCAACCAGCCAATAGCAACGACAAAGGGAAGTCTGTTTTGACTCCAGTTGAGGAGAGGGAGTTGGGCTATGAACAAAGGATGGCATGTTGGCTTGAGTTGGAGGAGAAGAAGTTGGAGATTCAGAAAAAGAAGCTGGAGTTAGAGAAGCAGAGAATCCAGTGGTTTATGTTTTGTCCAGAAGGAAGACTGGAAGCAGGAAAAACTCAGGCTGGAAAATGAGCAGCTGAAGCTCGAGAACACTTGTTTGGCATTTGAGCACAAGCGCCAAGGAACGAGGGCTAATCAAAAGTAATAATCTTCCCCTCACAACTGACACACCAGAACACAAAAAGTCTTTGAGCTCTTCATTTCCAGGCTCTCTACATTACACCACCCTCCATCTTCCCCTCACAATTCCACTTCTTCATCAATCTTTCATCTTCCATTACCACTATAAATCCTTCCCCATTTCCCACTCACTCCAAATTCACCTCCAATCTCTTCTCTTCCAACTAATCATCCTCCCAAAACTGCAACAAACAATGGTTGCTCTGTCTTCAACTTCCATTACTTTCAACTAAATCACTTCCCCAATCTTTCTTCCTTCTCTTGCCTCCGCTCCCAAAAGCCTCTCCGTCAAGCTCCCGAACCAGTTTCTTTCTCGTAGCCTTGCAGTCTCCAACCCTGCCACCGCTGCCATGAGTTCATTCACTTGCAAGGCCACCGAATCTGCTGATTCTGTAACACCCAGTAAGAAAGATTCAATCTTTCAAAATACCCATATTTTTTTTTTCATTTTGTGATTGGTTCAATGGTTCATGTGAAACTTTCTTGTTAATTTCTTGTGTGTTCTTGGTTATTATCAGCTAAGGTCCAGGAACTGTGTGTTTATGAGATCAATGAGCGTGACCGCAGTAGCCCTGCTTATCTTCGTTTAAGCCAAAAGACTGTCAATTCTCTTGGAGATATTGTCCCCTTTACCAATAAGGTATTCCTCCGTCCCAAAACAATTGCTCATTTTTGTCATTTCCCTTGTTTTGGGGAAACAAACTAACAAACATAACTAACTCCAATTTATTCGCTCTAAATAAATTTTTCTTCAGATTTATTCCGGAGACCTGCAGAAAAGATTGGGAATAACTGCCGGAATATGCCTTCTGATCAAGCATTTACCGGAGAAGAATGGTGACCTTTATGAGGCTATATACACCTTTCACATGGGTGACTATGGTCATATATCAACACAAGGTGCTTACAATACCACAGAGGACACTTTCTTATCGGTGACTGGTGGGACCGGCGTGTTTGAGGGTGCGCGTGGACAGGTGAAGCTACAGCAGCTGATTTTCCCAGTGAAGTTATTCTACACTTTTTACTTGAAGGATATTCCGGATTTGCCTAAGGAGTTGCTTGGTACGCCAGTTCCTCCGTCGCCTGCCGTTGAGCCTACTGCTGCTGCTAGAGCTTGTGAGCCTGGTGCCACAGGTCCTAATTATAGTGATTAGTTTGTTGGTGAGGTGCGCCAGTGTGATTATGAATGGCGGGAAAGTTGTTTTAATTTGGAATTAAGGTATTTGAATAATGTAATGTAGGTGGAGTATCATTTACCTTTAATAATGAATAAATATTTGAACCATTTTATCTGTTGGTTTCTTCTATCTGTTTGTTCCTTTCATTCTCAATAGTCCCTTAGGGCTATTTTAGACATTTTACTAATTGGTTTTTCTCCTGTGCGCATGTTTATGGAGCTGAAATGTTGCACATTTTTGACAGCTTCGGCCTACTTTAAAAAATAATTTTCCACAATTAGTGTATAGATAAGTTGCTCTCGAAAACTGCTGTTTCTCAATTTCTTTAGGTTTCACAGGAGGTGAAATCGCATTTCTTATCCGTGACATTTCAAAATGTTTTCTGAAAAATATTTTCTCTCAAACTAACGGAGCCTTAGAAACCGCGGGTTACCAATGCACAAAAACTTGGTTATTTCTTACAAACTTCATTATTTTGTGCAATATTTTCTAGCATTTTGAAAAACTCTTTTTAAAAAATTTGAAAATAAAAAGAGACATTTTGAGAAAAAGTTTGTTAGTAAAGTTAACGATGCGTGTAATTTCTGAAACAAACCTGAGGGGCTTAAGTTCCTATATTACAGCACCAGGGGGCCATCTGCACAAATGAGAAAATTCTCAGGCCAGGGTTTTGCTTCAGTTGTTTCCTTGAACTCCTAACTTGGTTTACTTAGGGCTCATAAGATTCAATTGGGATTCAGGATCCTTGAAAGCATTTCATTGTTTTTCAGTTTCAATATGCGGACGAATTGGATTCAATCTTCAAAAAGATCTTCCCCTTGCCAAGTAAGAATGTTTGATTTTTCAATTGCATTCCGATATTGATCGATACACACTTTTGATTAACTCTCTGTTTCTTGAATTTGAAGGGGAAATTGGAGTGGGTTTGTAAATTCCCTCTCTTTGTTGTCCCACCATGTATTATGGTTATTCAAGCGAAAGAGGTGCTAAATGATTGGGCTTTCAAGAGGGTTTAATTGGGAAGAATTAAATGTGATCGGTTTAGTTCTATTTTGGTGTGCGTGTTACATACTCCCTCCGTCCCAGAATGAAATTGTATTTTTCTAGACATGCAAGGATTGGTACAAGATAAGTTCCTGAAAACTGTACAACCATACTCGATAATTATGGTAACAAGAAGTTCAAGATGGTTTTTCTCTTTTATGGTTTGGGTAGTGGGAGAAGCTGAGCAACTGGGTTCTTTTCTTGGTTTTGGATCTAAGTTTCTAAAGGAGAAGAGTTATGTTTGGAAAATGCTAATCCAGATCCTTTAGAGCACTCATTGATGATTTATTTCTGGAGGGATTTTATTTTTAAGTCTTTATTAGCAGCTTTACTAGTAATTCCTTCATGATTGTGATCTTCTTGCCTAGAAACTTTGCAAACCTGGAAGTTTAAGTAATGCACTAACAGTATTTGTTAACAAGGACCTTCATGCTTAAAGTGAAGCTCGGAAACAGAAATGGAAAATGCATAAAATGGCGTGAGAGATTGGTCAAGCGCTTGAATATTGATCTTTCTTAGGTTTGAGGATGGTTTGTGGATTGTATATGGCAGAATGATACATGCTTGACACAAGGAAAGGAGAGTGGAATACAATTTTAGGGTCTTGTAAGAAGTGTTATATTCTACAATCTTAGTAATGCAGGGTTAAGTTCAGGATATGAATGAATGGTTTTAAAGACTGATATATTACTTGCACGATTTCATTTAAGTTTGTTCAAAATCTGCATCTTGGCCTCAAGGCTTGGGAGGGTTTGTTTCAATTTCATTGAAAACCGTTCAATTGGAGCTTATTGACATATCTGGCACGGGTGAGGAAGGAGTGAGGAAGATGGTGCATTTATAAGCAAATGTTCACTCAAGTGATGTACCCATATTGGGATGGGATCCAGGAAGGCTGGAAAGAAATACGGAGGCGCCTTGAAGGCTTGCCTGCAAAGGTGAATTTTCTACAACTAGTTTTTCATTTTCAATTGCGTTTCCCTTTTAAATATTTGGAGTGATTTTTGTTGCGTGAGGAAAGGTATCATTGTACGTACTCTGCATTTCTACTTATTTTGTGACTCTTGTGGAAGGTATATTTGAATTTTTAAAGATGCTTGCTGAAGTTTTATGGTTTCCTCTTAACGTTACTTTCAATGTGTATTGAGATTTAATTGATTTTACATGTCTTGTTTCCTGCTACTGTAGGCATTTTGCTGTTGCATTCCCCATTTCAGATGAGATACTAATTTTCTGTTTGCAGTGATATTTGATATCTTCGAATGCTGAAAGGCTCATACCATCTAACTGTTGAAATTTGTAAATTACCTTTTCTGCTCCCACTTACAATCATGATGGATAAGTCATAATTCAGTCATGCCAGTGATAGTATTTCGCTATGAGTCCTGTAGCCATTTCTATTGCAGTTTCTTGGGTTTGCTGAATTATGAATTAGTAATTGTCCGTTTCGGACTTATTTTTACCTGGAAGAGATTTCAGAATGGTAGAGCTAATATTTCAATAAAAAATGTATATTTCAATCCTCTGATGACAACATCAGTTTGCATTTTTTAACCCCCCTCAGCCCTCGTCCGCCCCCCCCCCCTCCACCTCCCCAAAAAAGGAAGGAAAGGAAAGGAAAAGAAAAAAAATGCCAACTATAAGAATGGTAGGAGTGCATCCTACCATTAATCTTAAATATTACTCCCTCTGTCCCTAAATTAATGTTCAAATTCAAGAATTTTTTTTTCCCAAAGTGAATGTCTTTTTTGTAAAAATCTGTCCCTAAATGCTTTTTTACCAATTTTTTTTGCTATTCATTTTATTATTGTAAAACTAAATGTTTAGAAAGTGGATAACAAGAATATTTATGCATCTTTGTCATTAAAATGTATAAAATTCACATATTTTCAGAGTCTCTTAGAATGAAATTTGGACATTCATTTAGGAACCGAGGGAGTATGATGTTCTATGTAGTGGCGGATCTAGGATTTTATGTGAGGGGGATCAAATTTTGATATATCCAAATACCAAAACCATATCACAAAAAACATACAAAATTCAGCATGATAAATATAACCTATTTTCTCAGTCATATTTAAATCAGCAAAAAAATCTCACCCTCTATTGTATAATGGCGTTTGAAGAGATTAATTGCTGAAAATTCTTTTTATCAACGGTTGTCGTTGCGTCACTCAAATATATTTTTCCTTTTTATTTGTAATTTTTTTCTTTCATATACATCAATTCAACGTATTTATAATTTATTTCACTTTGATAATTTTTTTTTCTAGATTTTTTTATCAAAGTTCAATCAAATTGGTTAGTAAAAAAAGGGATTATATTATTAATTTATTTTTTCTTGACTTTATATGTCTGACACAATAACAAGAGTAATAAATTTTATAACTACTTCTTCCCTCCCAAATTGAATGACCTTTTTTGTCCCCAAATGAATGACCTTCTTTATATTAGCATAACTAAAAGAAGTTTGAAAGTGAATAGAAAGAATATTTATTACATTTTTTTCTACTAAAATTAACCTTTTCAAAGTATAAATGAAAAAATGGGCATTCATTTTGGGACAAATGAAAGGAAATAGGAGTATAAAATAAGAATCTAAGTTTTGGAGGGGGGTACAAATTTTGAGGGGGTCAACTTCAAATTTTTAGAGGGGTCACTTAGAAATGCTCAAGAAAGTTTAAGGCTAAATAAAAATTATCATGAAAGTCAGGGGGGTCAGTAGACCTCCCACCCTAAAGAGTAGATCCGCCAGTGGTTATATGTAAAGGAATATATTGTGCTGTTATATTAGAGGTTTGCTTGAAATTGAAGAAGCTGCACAACTCATGCATATCCTGAACCCGGCCAATTTTTGTGACATATCCTTGAACCTCACAAGGTTAATAAAGTGCTTACTTTTTGTTTTGTTAAAGCAAACTAATTCCTAGGCATATGCATACTAAGCTGCCCCTAAATGGGCTTCAGTGTCTCAATAATATCCTCTGATGCTCGGACTCTTTGGTTTAACCCGCCGTACCCGTGTCGGACACTCCTATTTTAGTCATGTTGACAAGGGTCCGGTGGGGTAAACTAAAGAGTCCGAGCATCATAGATAATATCTAAGCCCCTTCTCATGATTCTCAAGCTGTTCTTAATATCGTTTAGTGTCAAAACCTCTATTTGGATATTTTTATGTGAATTTATAATATGAGCAAAAGTAATACCACACGATTTTCATTTGAGGCATATTTATTTTTCCTTTATCAGAAAACAGAGAAGTATGTTGGCCTATCAGTCTTGTCCAGGCTAGGTGGGCCTACTTCTAAGGCCCACAGCAATTGATTGGGCTTTGGCTCGCCGAATGTTTGTTCACTTACCCTCATTTTTCTTCTATATAGGTGAAAAAAGATTCCCCTCCTTAGAGTAATTGTGCACAATTAGGGTTTCAAATCTAGGAGGTTGCGGGTTTGAGGTAAAATTCTTTGCTTCTTAATATCCTTCCTTTATTTTCCTGTGCTGCATTATATAGGGTGCGTTCTTATAGATAAAATGATCTTGCTCTTGATTTTCTATTTCTATCTGAGGTTTCGATATGCGTTTAGTAGATGGAAACCTTTAATTTTATTTATTCAAACAAAATCTTTATTGATCGGCTCCCTAGAGTCATGTCTATATATGGATTTGTGTTAATAAACTCGAGCAGTCTAATAAGCAGGACTTTTGAATTTTAATTGTTATCAGCAATAAATCTTTTGCTAGTTATGTAAGCACGTATTGCTATTATTTTACTGATCAACTTCCTAGAGTCATATCTATTTAAAGATTTGTGCTATTATTAGCAGGGGCGGATCAGCCCTTACCATTAGAATCATATCTATTTATAGATTTGTGTTATTAGCAGGGGTGGATCCACCCTTACCATTATGGGTGCATGTGCTCGCAAAAATTCCCATATTTAATAGAAAGAATAATTTTTAAATATGTATACACATCTCTTAAATATATATACATTGAGTGCACCCATCAACTAAGTAACTTGCCTAGCTCAATGGATAAAATGTATTCCCTCTGTCCCAAATTGAATGACCTATTTTGTCCCAAAATGAATCACCTTTTGAAACTTTTCCTTCAAAATACTGTTCCTAAATGATTTTATTTTTCATAATTCATTATATTTTTGCAAAACTAAAAGTTTGAAAGTGAATAGCAAGAATGTTTATGATTTTTTTCTATTAAAATGGTCATTCATTTTGGGACGGAGGGAGTAATGTTTTTAACCTTATGGTCTTCATTTTGAGTCCCACTGTTGACATTAATTTAGTTTCTAGTGTAATTTGTGCACCCACTTTGACTAAGTTTTGGATCAGCCACTATTAGCGTCGAGCATTCTAATAAGCAGTTCAACAAAGCCTAAAAATATTTGAAATTTGATTAGTATTATTAATTGTTTTGCTAGTTATATGCAAGCACTAATTCCAATTTGTTCTTTTTTGTTAGCTATAGTAGCTGTTTCAAGTGGAGTTCAAGAAAGTCATTTAAGTTTGATTTGAGGCTCTACTTTTGTGAGTGAAATGGAAGGGAAATCACCAGCTAGTTTGAATGCTGCAAACCTGCAAGAATCGGTCCAATTCGATTCAGTTCTTGCTGAATGGGCCAACTGTCTTGAAGGTGCTGATAACCCCCAGTGGTTAACATGGAAGCGTATTAGCTGGACTGATGACATGGCGAAGCTCCTGATAACTGCTGCTTCTTACTTTGAATACACTGCTTTTTCTAATGACTATTTCAATGGAAGTCGTACTTCTTTATTTTCCCCCAAGATTGGTAAATGGAAGGTCATTTCAACAGCCTTGATTCAGAGAGGGTTTAAGGTATCCCCTCAGCAATGTGAGGATAAGTTTAATGATTTGAACAGAAAATACAAGAGATTGAATATCCTTCTTGGGAATGGTATGAGCTGTAAGGTCGTTGAGAACCCTAAACTTCTGCAAATGCTCAATCTTCCCCTTGATATCAAGGAAGAGGTTTGTAGGATTTTGACCTGTAAACAATTGTTCTACCAAGAACTGTGTTCTTATCATCACAAGAACCGTTTGTTTCTCCCTCATAACCGGGAGCTTCAGTGGCAACTGATGATGATAGTTAGAACTGAGAATGGGTCCCAATGCAATCAAGAACTTGAAGCTGCAGAAATAAATGATGACTCCAATGGGGGGAAATCTTCGAAGAGGGCAAAAATGGAATTTCAACCAGTCAATAGCAATGACAAAGGGAAGTCTGTTCTGACTCCCGTTGAGGAGAGGGAGTTGGGCTATGAACAAAGAATGGCATGTTGGCTTGAGTTGGAGGAGAAGAAGTTGGAGATTCAGAAAAAGAAGCTGGAGTTAGAGAAGCAGAGAATCCAGTGGATTATGTTTTGTCAGAAGGAAGACTGGAAGCAGGAAAAACTCAGGATGGAAAATGAGCAGCTGAAGCTCGAGAACGCTTGTTTGGCATTTGAGCTTAAGCGCCAAGGAATGAGGGCTAATCACAAGTAATAATCTAAAGTTTGGGGAAAACCATTTTTTCGCGTTGTTTTTTTGTTTTGGACATGCAGCAGCAGAACTTTTAGTCATTTTAATTATTCTTGTTCCTATTTGTTTGACCCAAATGTGGGCACATTCAGATACATTTTTGAAGTTGGTTTAGTATAATGCATCAGGGTACTTTTCAGATACATTTTTTTTTTCCAGTTTTACCCTTTGTTGATGGATTTTACTGCTGGGCTGAATATTGTTTTGCTTAAGTAGGTTTGGATGATTTATTGCTTATTTTGGTTTACTTGTGATTTATGCTTGTGTTGTGTGCTATGGAGTGTGTTTCGATCGCCCAGGAGATAATAATATTTACCACTACAGAGTTATGGGACAATATGGACCAGGTGAGATTTTCTGGGAAAAATTCCCCTAACACCCCCTTGCCCAGATTTTATTCCATTTAAAGAAAATATTTTTGTAAATCTTAATTAGGGAGTTCTCTTAATATTATAATTCCACATACACCCCTCATTCAACACACACGTACTCTCTTTCTCTTTCTCTTTCTCTCTATTCAACACACACACACACGCACTCTCTTTCTCTTTCTCTCTCTAACTCATTTCCCATTTCACCTTCGTCTCCGGCGTCTCCCTGTCACCTTCGTCAATCGTCGCCATCGTCACCCTTTCAGTTTCGTCGCCGGCGTCTGCTTTTCTGGATCTTCTCCGATTCCGACACACACACACACACACACTCTCTCTCTCTCTCTCTCTTTCTCTCTCTAACTCCTTTCCCATTTCACCTTCTTCGCCGGCGTCGCCCTTTGACCTTCGTCGCCATCATCGCCCTTTCACCTTCGTCGTCGGCCTCTGATTTTATGGATCTTCTCCGATTTCGACACACACACACACATACTCCCCCAGGATTTTATTTTCAAATGATTTTATTTTAATGTTAAATTGAAAATTTGTTTGAATTGTTTTGATTATGTGAAGGGATTTGGAGTTGAATAGATGTGGATTAAAGCTATTGAGGAGGAGTCCATCGTCGTTCACGCCTTTGACGGACATTACCTTCTATTGGGACCAGATAAGGAGCTAAACCATTCAGAAATTTCAAAGTTCTTGAAGTGGATACTGATGCTTATCCAAGGTTTTGATTTGTACTCTTTTTTTGACAGGGATGAAGTTTTTTGAGGTGGTGGTAGGTTGTTGTAGGCTACTTGGCCGGGTGGGTTCTATGGCAATGGGAAAAATGGGTTGGTTATGTTTACAAATTACCACAACTGATATATAAGCATCTAACTAGGAAACATTGCCTTTTTTTATTTATTTTTATTTTAATTTTCTCATTAATTCTTACAAAATTTCTGAAGTGGATAAATTCAAGTTTGATAAAGGTCAAATACACTCTGATTTGAACAATTTTGCTATTTACTCAATTTTGGTTCAGATGTGACTCAACATAATGTGGCTTTGGTATTGTTTGTGAATTAACTGGGTGCAGCTCACATATAAGACTTATTAATAAGTCTTATAAGTAACTTAAAAGACTTTTTAAAATCTTATAAGTTACTTAAAAGACTTTTTAAATTTATAAGTTACTTAAAAGACTTTTTAATAAGTCTTATAAGTAACTTAAAAGACTTTTTAAAGTCTATTAAGTTACTTATAAGACTTTTTTACTTTTTAAAAAAGTCTTATAAGTTAGTTATAAGACTTTTTAAAGTCTATTAAGTTACTTATAAGACTTTTTTACTTTTTAAAAAGTCTTATATGTTACTTATAAGACTTTTTTACAACACAATTTTCAATGTTCAAATAGGTCTTATAACTAATAAGACTTTTAAAAAGTCTTATAAGTTACACTTATAAGACTTTTTTACAACACAATTTTCAATGTTCAAATAGGTCTTATAACTAACTTATAAGACTTTTAAAAAGTCTTATAAGTTACACTTATAAGACTTTTTAAAAAGTCTTATATGTTACTTATAAGACTTTTTAAAAAGTCTTATATGTTACTTATAAGACTTTTTTTGTTCAAAATAGGTCTTATAAGTAACTTATAAGACTTTTTAAAAAGTCTTATAAGTAAAAAGACTTATTAAAAAAAGTCTTATAAGTTACTACTTATAAGACTTTTTTACAACATAGTTCTCAATGTTCAAATAGGTCTTATAAGTAACGTATAAGACTTTTTAAAAAGTCTTATAAGTTACTTATAAATTTTTTAAAAAAGTCTTATATGTTACATATAAGACTTATTAATAAGTCTTATAAGTAACTTATAAGACTTTTTCCTTTTTATGCTTCACTTATCGCCTTTTTCCTTTTACGCTTCAAACTTGTAACTATTGCATATGCAGTAGCTCTTGGGCTATGATTGATAGCAGGCAGATTAGACCTAGACCCCAAAATACCAACTAATTTGCATGAACTAAGAACGAAAAGTTTAATATACAAGTTTAATAATCTCATTAATTTGCATCAAAATATATGTTAGTACTACTAGTTTGATTCGTCTCGACGATACGAGTAATACGGTGGTCTCAGATTTTTTTTTCGACTTCTAGATCTTAATATATTGTAGATTAAAGTTTTTGGGGGAAAAAAAAAAAGAGAAACTGTTGGAGGAGAGAGAGACAGTGAAAGGAGTTTTAAGTTTTTTCAAGTGAGGGTGTCACAGGAAATAAGTATCTCACGTGGTTTAAATTGAGGCATCCCGGGCTCGGGGGCACAGGGTCAGTTGGCCGATTTTCTGTACCATTTTGTTTGTGTACCACACACTTTTCTCGTGTACCACTAGTAATTTAACGTCTTATAATTATTAGGATTGGCAATATAACGAGGTCCGTTGAATTTGATTATGGGTTATTTTAGTTTCTTTGGCTCATGAAAGTTTATTGTGGGAAAGCTGGTTGGAAATCCTCTAGAGCTGAATGTCCATGTTGGTGAGGGATCCCCACGATTAATTTATTCAAGTGGGAGACGTACTAAGCTAAGGTAAATTGATATCGGCCATTGATTAAAAAGTAGAAAATATGATAAATCTGCGTCCCGCAGCTGGGATCTGTCCCAACTTGGCCCTTTACTATTAGGCTTTTTTTTATATATATACCTTGAGCACGAGCTCAACTCATTTTCTACATTCGAATCCAATAATAGAGCTAAATTCAAGAAAAGAAAAGAAGAAGTGAAAACGAGCTAGAGCTTAATTCTTGAAATTTTAATAGAGACAAATTTGATAATAATTTATTACTCGGCTCAACTCGATTCATTCAACCTCACCAATTCACATCCTGCTGTTATTTATTGTTGTTAGTGAAGACAAATTAACCCGTTATCAGGCCCTCTATACGTAATTGTTGTTAGTGAAAACTAGGGGCGAGAAAAAAAATAGAACTGGACCGAACTAATTGAAACCTAACCGGACCAATCAAAATCGAATCAAGCCAATACCTTTAATCTGGTCCTGATATCAAATTTTTGCAGAATCAATATATTGATCCGGTCCAAGTTTTCAGTAGTTTTAACATTGGTTTGGACCGGACAAACCAATAATAAACATATACATTATACTAACTTTAAGTTTCACAACCCCATAATTAATTTTACGCTCAGAATATGAGTTTTTTTTTTTGATTTTTTTTTGATTTTTTTTTTGTATATATTAGCAGAACCAGATCGAAATTAGACCATTGAAACTGTATCAATGTTTCAATTATTACATACATTGATTTGGTCACGACTCCAATTTTCCGTAGAACTATAGTATTGGTCCCCTTCTAATTTTATGAAACTTTGATAAAAATCGAACCAAATCAAACTATGAACACATAACATAGTGAAAACAACTAAATCCGGCCTACCCATTTATACTATGGAATACTATTATCTTGAATTTGGCATTTAAAAAATAAAATAAAAAAGAAAATATCTCAACAAGATCATTTACGTGCAATCCATCTTTAGACATGTAATCAGTAATCCACACGAATATACTCCGATTTTTTTAAAAAAATATAGCTTTTTAAAAATTTATATATCAAAATAACATTTTCAAAAACTTAAGTACCAAACTAGCACTTTTCACTTGAAATCCGAAATTGGTAATTCCGGATTATGAATTCCGGAATTACCAATTCCGGAATTGATTTTTTTTTTTTCCAAAATTGATTTTCCAAAAAAATATTTCCGTTAATATGGAGCGATTGCGCTAAGGAATGGAGCGATCGCTCCTAATGTATTCCGGCGTTTAAAATTCCGGATTCTATTTTTTTTTTATTACAAAAGTAATAAATCAAATTAATATTTTCTGAAAAACAGAAGAGGGCGATCGCGCGTCTTATGGGGCGATCACCCTTAGTGGCGTATCTTCAAATTCGAAAATGCAAATTTCGGATTGCTTTAATTTGAAATCCTGGGCTGCCATTTCCGGATTTCAAATTTTGAAATTACCCCCTTTTCATTTTTCAGATTCAAACATTTTGAAGGAGAAGGAAGAAGAAGTATAATCAGAGCAGTGAGAGAGAGAAAGAAAGAATTAAGAAGAAGGAGAAGGAGAAGGAGAAGGAGAAGAAGTTGAAAGAGTTGTGAGAGAAAGAAACTTAAGAATGGTTAGTTTTATTTCTTTTTTTTTTATTTGTTTTGAGTTGTTAATTTTAGCTCTATAAATTTTTCTAAGAATTTTTATTTGTGCATTTTTATATAATTTGTTGTTAAAACTATTGTGATTTATGTACTTAATTGTTGGTTGTCAATGAATTAAACAATTGTAATTTAATTTTTGCCTAGTTAGGATTTTCTTAAGTTAGATTTAAAATAAAGTGCTTGTTAAAATTACTTTGACAAACTTGTTGAAATTTTTCTATTTAATTATTAATTTTTAAGTGTTAAATTTAAAATTTGAGCTTAAATGTAGCAAAATCTTAAGTCTCATTTAAATTTAATTACTATTAAATTTTTGTATTTCAGATGAATCAACATGAACAACAACCATTTATTGATCCTGGGCCAATCGATCCACATGTATTGACTTCTCAGGATACACATAGATCTAAATATATTTAGGAGGGACAACAGTTAACCAATTTAAGACCTAGGTGTGGTACAATACTTTTAGCTAGAGTTGATTGGAGGATAGAAGCTAAGCTTATGAATACTGGATTTTATGAAGTGTATTTATTAGGTCATTTACAATATGATTGGCATTTGATTGAGGCTTTGATTGAGAGATGGCGTCCAGAGACCCACACTTTTCACTTACCTGTAGGGGAGATGACCAACACCTTAGAAGATATTGGCATATTGTGTGGTCTTCCTGTAGACGGAATGGCGGTGACTAGCTCAGAAACTAGTAGGAGTGCGGGGGCATGGGTTGAGATTGTTGAGGAGTTATTTGGGGTTGCACCCTCAACTGCAGACATCAAAAGAGGTTGAATGATATCTATGAGATGGGTTCTAGATCACTTCCCTCTTTTTGAAGAGCTTCCCAATAATGCGTCCGAGTATATGATTGAGACATATACTCGAGCCTACATTTTCCTATTATTGGGGTCATACATTATGCCCGACTTGTAACGACCCTAAACCTAGGCACTAATTTTAGTATCATATTATATGCTTTTAATATTAATGTTAACTTTATGTGCTTATTCTATGCCTTTAATATTTATGTTAAGTTGAAATGGTTAGGAGATAATTTAAAAGCCTAGGAATAAAATGAAAGTAAGTTAAAGTATTTGATTAAATCAAAATAATTGGAAATAAATAAAGTAATAGGGTGGAGTGGTAATAAAATGGACCAATAAAATGTTATGAGTTGGGAGGGTTATTTTAAAATGATTGAAAGAAGTTTTATATTGGAAGCTTGGGGTGGGGGACCATTCCCCTAATTCCCTCTCCTTTCCCCTCTTAAGTCAAGGACTACCCATACCCTCCCATACTTCCTTCACCCTTCCCATACTCCATCCTCCTCATTCTTCTCCTTCATTTTCTTTTAGAATTTTCCATGGAAGCTCCAAGTTGAAAGCCTCACCTTCCAAGTGGCTAGCAAGCTCAATCTCCCCTCCATTTTCAAATCCGGTTGTACTTTTGAGTTTGGGGCAACTAGGAGAGTTGATCAAGCCAAGAAAATCCTCATTCCATCTTGTATTTGCTAAGGTGAGTTATTATGACCCTTCCCTTCATTAAATGCTCATGAACTCCTTATTGTTGTTCTTGTTATGATGATAGTTGTTTAAATGCTTTGGAACCCTCTTGAAGTTGGAGAATTGATAAATGATATGGAATGATGCTCTTGTTCTTAGAAGTTGATTTAGAGTGTAAGAATTGGGTGGAGTTAATTTTAGAAAATTAAACTTGAAATGTGTTGGTGAAATGGGTTGGAAATCTTGTGGAAAATAATCTAGGTTTATGTTATTTTGGGTTTAAAGGATTTAGGATGAGGTTTGTAAAGTTAGGAAATTCTTTTGGTGATCATGAAAGTTAGGAAGATTTAAAAAGGGAAAAGAACCTAGGTAAACAAGGGTTTGAAATCTGATCTTGCTGGACAGGGGTCTTGGGCGGTCGCCCAAGTGGTGATGAGCGGCCGCCCATGTAGACAGAATCTGGGATGCTTGAAAACTCCTCTTGGGCGGTCGCCCAAGAGGTTATGTGCGGTCGCCCATGAGGGCAGTAATTGGGATTCCTTTGAAACCTCACTTGGGCGGTCGCCCAAGTGGCATGTGCGGTCGCCCATAGTGCCAGAACCTCCTTAGTCTCCTTTCTTACTGATTTTTACCAACAGTCTAGTGGCATGACTCCTAACCATTATAAATTAATGGAACCTAATCAAATTCGGATATGAATCAACCCTTCTCAACCTAGATTAAAGTAGAACTTGGGCCACTTAAGCATTGTGACTCCAACTTGATAAATTTAACTTGAATCTCTATAGAGACTTTGTAATATGAAATATTGTCCGAAAAATGGTTGTTAAGCTTGATTCGTACTTCACCAATGTGGTTCGAACTTGGGAAGTAGATCATGAACTTTTATTAAGGTTATCCGAGGTTGTGTAATGACTTCGTAGGAATGATTTATGGTACATGGCGACATTGTTATCCCAAGTGTGGATTATGTGGCATATTATTACATTGTTATCCCAAGTGTGGACTATGTGGCATATTATTACATTGTTATCCCATGTGTGGATTATGTGGCATATTATTATGTTGTTATCCCAAGTGTGGATTATTCGGGTATATTGTTACCTTAATTGATTTCATACTCATTGATTGTACTATGTATAGTGTATTACTTAAATGTTGCACTATGATATTGGTTGAACATGAGTATATTTTACCATGTGGCTATATTGCTTATCCCCTTTGTGGATTATATTTCAATTAACTATTATGTGCTTGATAATGTGTTAATCAGCTGATGTTGGGGGTATAACATAATACGATCAATTATGGAAGTGTGACCTAATGTGATCGGATTATGTTATATACGTGATCGTCCTCCTCAATGACGCAGTGTCGGGGTTATAGCATCTGTATTGAGCCAAAAGCCTTACAGAGTTGCTACTATCTTATATGGTTCCCTGAAAAATGGGTCTTATAAGATGTGAGTATTTCTTAAGCAGCTCACCTAAGATTGGAATTTTATATCCAATGTTGTACGACTATTGTTCAGACGGGAAAAGGTAAACCGAGGTAATGTAAAGTGTTTACGGCTTTTCCAATGTGTTATATGCAACTTGTTATGTGTTGCATCTTATATGGCATATTGCTGCATTCATAATAGCTTGCTGAGATTTATTCTCACCCCTCTCCAATGTTTTTAGATTCTGAGACAGGCGGACAGGCCAAGTAAGGGCGGTGAGGAGTTTGGAAGTGATATTTTGGGAATTGTCAGGGTATGTATAGGTTGGCGTAGAAAGTGTATTCTGGTATAATTCATTTAGGGAGTTTGTATTTATAAACCTTAATTCTCTGTTATAACCGATACCTTTTTGTAACTAAAACAGTTTATTACTTTCATAGTTGGTCAACTCTTTCTCCATTGGGGAAAGGTGTAGAGTTATTTTGAGATGGTTATGATAATGGTGTTTATGTTTGAAAGTTAAATCAAAGTTTTTAAAAGTTTAGGAAATTTGGGTTAGTTTGAGGACGCTCCAGCTCGGGACGCGTGTAGGTTCCGGGTCGGGGTCCTCACAGTTGGTATCAGAGCTCGGTTTAGAGTTCACGGGTAGAGTCTAGTTTGAGAGAGAGAGAGTGCGATAACTGACGTCGAGTGTTAATGCAGGAATTTGTTCAATGACAGAAAATGATAATGACCAACCAAAGGATCGAGGAAATGTGAGCAATATGGAGAGATAGATTCCTCCACAATCATTTGAGGTATATTACCTGTCTCAGGAGTTAGGGATTATACTTTTCTAAATTCCCGTTCATTTCGTTCTCATGTGGCATTACATTTCGCTTTTATTTGCATGAATGGCCTAAGATTTACCTTATGTGCTGGAGGTTCTACTCCTATGGGAGAGTACCTCGAATCATTCTTGATTATCATGGTAATGGTGATTAAGTGGGTATGGATGGCCGGTGGATGTGGTAGAGATACCAATCCGTGAATTATTGTTATATTGACCTGAATTATTTGAGTAATTGTTGTGTTTGGGGAGGACGGTCGCAAGAAGCGAGTCTCCTTATCTATGTTTGATTTGCCTCCGTGTGTAGTCGAGGCGGATAAGTCATTAATTGATATTATGTCATATATACGTAAATGTCAAAAGTAGGGCCTAAGGAATGTGAAGGTTATTTGGGTTATGTGTTATACTTGAGTAAAAGACACTTGAATTATCTCATGTACCGGTGGTAAATAAATTGGTGAACTCTTAGTTGAGGTTGGGTATATGGCCTAATTAAGAGTGGTTTATGGTTGTATAACTTGCGTGAGTATTTATACATTGGTGTCTCGTGGTGGAGACTAGATATATGAGACTAGTATTGAAAGTGATAGTCTAATTGGGATTATATGGTTTATAAGGTATCGCGAGTACGAGTCCTTATAGAACTGACATATATTTGCCTTATGTGCTATAAGTATATTCTCTAATGAGAGATTGATTGTATTCTTGCTACTAATTTGAATAGGAAATCTGTGGCGACCCCGAACCGTAGACCTACTTGGCCACTTGTCCGGGACGCGAACTGGAGACGCCAAGATTTTAAAAACTTTTTCGAAATGTCCTTTCTAAATTTTGATATAAAAACATGTTTAACTTTAAAGAAAAACTCGACAACAACTAATTGTAATTTAAACATCCCACTACAAACTTGGGGCATCTCCACTTGGAGGAAAAGGAAAAAAAAACATAAACTAACTTATTTACAACATTTATAAAATTTAACACTTCAAAGTTTTAAACCAAAAGTTTATATTTACACAAGCTCCACCACGGAGATAACAAATATAACTACAACACTTTAAATACCAAAATATTATAGCTACAAAAACTTTCTCGGGTATACTACCCCTGGTTCACATTTATATAATGTAACCATTTCCAAATCTTACCCAAATCATAATCCCAAACTGGCGTCCTCCTCAACCGGTCCTATACCCTGGCTCGCCCTGTCTAAAACAGTAAAAGGGGACGGGGTGAGATAAATCTCAACAAGTTATTATATATGCAACAATATGACATGCGTTACACAGAAGGCATTCATAGTTTATATAAATATCACATTCATAGTACAAGAAGAATGTACTCATATAATAGCATATAAGCAATATTATGTCATTTAAGATGCAACACATACAAGGTGCATATAACACATTGGAAAAGCCGTAAACACATTACGTTACCTTGGTTTACCTTTTCCCGTCTGACCAATAAGTCATACAATGTTGGAGGATACAATTCCATCACAACCAATAACATATAACGGAGAGAGCTATTATAATAACTCCTCTCTTGTGAACTGCTTAGGCATATTCACATCTTATAAGACCCGTTTTTCAGGGAACCATATAAGATAGTAGCAACTCTGTAAGGCTTTTGGCTCAATACAGATGCTATAACCCCAATCTGTGGCCACAGAAGGGGACAGTCACAGGTATAACGTAATCCGATCACATTAGCTCACACTTTCCATAATTGATCGTATTTCGTTATACCCCTAAACATCAGCTGATTAACAACAATTCAAGCACATATAAGTTACTTGAAAGAAAATCCACCAAAGGGATGAAAGTAAATCAACATGGTAAAACACTACTCATGTTCCATCAATGCCATAGTGCAACACAAATTGTCTACACCATTAATATAACAAGTCATGCTACATATAACAACATGGTAAAACACTACTCGTGTTCAATCAAATGCAATCCCTCCAATGAATAAGAATATAATAACATAGTAAAATACTACTCATGCTTAATCAAATCAATGCACATGAACTCAAGTAAAATATAATGCATCATAAACTAGTTCTACATAGTTAATATGCAATAATAAATAACCTCTATTAAGGTCCAAGTACCGTTTGCCAAGTTGGATTTACTTTGGCTAAGGAATAAAGCAATGTGATGAAGCAAATTCACGACAATATTTCAAGTACTTTTACTATTCCATTTTGATCAACTAAAGTATCATTGTGTAGCTAAAATGTTCTACTTTAATCTAAGTTAAAGAGTGATCAAGTTGGTTCTCATTTGCTTAGGTTTCCAAGCCTTGGAAACAACTTCAGTTTCTGCAGAGTAGGGCACGACTCGTGCCCTAGGGCACGACTCGTGCCTCTTTACACCCCTCACAGATTCTGGCGTCCCCACAGGTCACGACTTGGTTCATTTCCCAGGGGACGACTCGTGTCCAAGTCGTGCTCAGGGCACGACTCGTGCTCCCTGTTTAGAATTCAACCCAGAAATTATACCACTTCAGCAATTGCACTCGAATGCCAACCACCAATTGTTACTCTGTTTTAAATGACTTAAATCAGTACCAAACAATAACCAATTCCAAACCCAAACCAATTCATACATCTTCTAAACTAATTCAACCCATCATGCCAATATTCATCTACTATATAAGTTAATGTATTATTATCAGACCAGCTGTACCATTTTATCCATAACAGGCACACTTCAACTTAGATAAACTTGAAATTTAACATGGATATAAATAACATATAAATGTAGAACATATCCAAAAATCATAGAATTCCCATGGTTCATTTAATCACAATACTCTTCCCAAGTTACTGCCCTGTTTAAGTTCAATTCTGGAGCAGCTGTGAAACTAATTCTATGTCTATGTCTATATCTTATCCAAATGACTTGAAACTTGGTAGGATATCTCCTAAGACATATATGAAACACATATCAAAAATTCAACTCAAACCCATGGCTAGATTTTATACAGCACCTAAATAAAGTTGGCTCAAAACAGGCTGTTTTTTCTAGTCTAACCATATTAATATGACTAAGAATTTCACAATTCAACCAACAAGTAAATAAAACTTACCCATTCCATTTATTCATTTTAATTCCTTTTATTTTCAAGTAAATACTTTAACTAAATTAGACATGCAAGAGCTTTTCATAAACACCCATAATTTTCCCAAGTAGATAGTTTCATTAAATTAACATGCAAGAATTTATTCCAATTATTCATAATTTCCCAAGCAAGTAATTTCACTAAAATTACAAATATCATGTATAATTCAAGAATTAATATACACATACATAACATGAGCATACAAAGAAGGAATTATAATAACTTGCCTTAATTTATTTGAATGCATGTGAACTCTAATTAGGTAGATTTGCTCATCTTGACTTCCTCATCATTTTGGTGCAATTTATTTGAAAAATAGACAAGGCTTTGATTTATAAGGATTTTATTGAGTAAAGGAGGAACCCAATTTGTTTTCCCATGGAACCGAGGAAGAAGAAGAAAAATGGTACTGATTCTTTCTCTTTTCAAGGCCAAGTAAGAATGAAGAGGAAGAAAATAACTAAACTATTATTAAGTTCATTTTAAAAATTTAAAAACATGAGTCATCCATCCAATTAACCTACACCTTACCCTCTTCAACCTTGGCCACGTGAAGTAGTTGTTGTTAACTTATTATTATTATTATTTCTTTTTTTTTTTTTTTAATAAAAGCAAAACACAAAGTGGCCCCATTAATATTGTATCTTATAATTTCTCCTTCCCATAATAAAATGTTACTTTACCCAAAAATTACTACTTTACTTTTACTACTATTATTTCTAAACCGAATACTACTTTAAAATTTGGGATTTATTTAATTTATTAACATATTGAAAATATCATATAAATTATTAAAATGTTAACTAACACATAATTGCCACAATTAAAATGCAAAACAATAAATAATATAATTTGCACTCCATATACACGTGTTCCACACGTGATTAAACTAGTGCCTAGATTTAGGGTCGTGACAAAATCAGATATTCTTGTAGGTGATATCACCCTATAAGTTGACTAAGTGGTGTTTTCCATGAGAGTTTCAAAATGGGTTTCCATCAGGTATCATGCCAGGATATTGAGGCTTGAGTTGATATAAGGTACTATTTTTGTATTCGGATCCCTAGATAGAGGACACTAATTGGGATGATGGAATTGATGATTCAACTTGGGAAATTATTTGATAAAGAAGATAATGAGCTTAGCGAATCCCCGTAAGGATAAATTATTACTATATTTAGAAAAGATGATACTTGGTGGTTATTTATAGATTATGGAGATCTCAAATTTGTAACTGTGAAGAATAAGTATTCGTTATCACTTGTTGATGATTTGTATGACTGATTTTAGAAACTAGTAGAAGAGTGCGTCTGGGGAGAAACGCGTTTCTCCGTCGCGTATGGAGAAACGGGGCTTGTTATGTCGCGCGACATAAGTAGCCAGTTTCTGGATATCCTTTACAAAGCTTCTGGATATCCAGAAGCTTTGAAATGGATATCCAGAAGCTTTGTAAAGGATATCCAGAAACCAAGTATTTTTTTCTGGATATCCTTTACAAAGCTTCTGGATATCCAGAAGCTTTGAAATGGATATCCAGAAGCTTTGTAAAGGATATCCAGAAAAAATATTTGATTTCTGGATATCCTTTCCAAAGCTTCTGGATATCCTTTCCAAAGCTTCTGGATATTGGCTAGGTATGTCGCGCGACATAACAAGCCCCGTTTCTCCATGAGCGACGGAGAAACGCGTTTCTCCCCAGATTTTGTGCTAGTAGAATACTCAATGGTTATTAGTTGAATTTTCGGGGTGTTACAATTACAGTGAATAATTGTTTTAAGGATATACTTAAGACAACATTTGTATCTAGTATGACCGTTTGATTTGTGGTTGTGTATTAGTTATGGAGAGGTAAATAGGGTAAATGTGAAGAAGTATAATAGATGTAGTTATTGGTGACTTATAGGATCAACTTCAGGAATTGGTAATATATGTATACGGTTTGTTTTGAGAAACGATTATCATTAGTTGAGAATATAAAATGAGGATAAATCTTATTGGAAGGCAGGATACTTTAGGATGATTACACCCTATATGTTGACTTAGTTGTATGACTCATATGAGAGATTGGTGTGATGCTTGGGAAGGTATTGACGTTATGCGGACTTTGAGTTTGTTGATGGTTATCGAGAGGTAAGTTAGTTTACACTGTTAATGTTTAATCGCAATTTGGGGATGATTGATCTAGGTGAGTTCCAATTATATTTTCTTATTAGGAAATCATGGTAATTGATCGGAAACTTGATGTATGCAATACGTTGTTACTAAGTACAATACCAATATCAAAGGTAGGGAATAGATGACTCAAATTAAGTAAAAGTGTTGAATATTCAACTTGAGGAATTATTGAATTGAGGATGATTTACCAAGTTTATTATCTTAATGAATGTTTTAGTGATTATAGAAGATAGTAATAGTATTACGAGATTGTGTTTCTTATAGAGAACTTAACTAAGTATAAATATTATGAGTGATGGCTACACTATAAATAGAGGTCAAACAAGAATATTATGTTAAAAGTGTTTTAAATGTGTTAGAGAACTTTGGATTGTATATTGGACCTCTGTGTGAGCATTTGTGCCCTTCGGGGATAGTTTGATTTAATAAGGTCAGTGAACCGTTTTTGTGTACATTAAAATCTGTGAGTAATTTAATTATCTACCACTGGTGTGGGACGGTTGTAGATAATTAGATCACTCGAGTTAGCTTTGTTTAGCTTATCAATCTTTTGAAGTTTCTTAAAAGTTTGAGTGGTTTAGTTAATTAAAACTGGTATGGGACGGTTTTAAATAAATAAACCATTCGAGTCTCATTGGATCTCTTTTTATCTATCCTTTGGAATTCTGAAAGATGTTGTAAATTTTAGAAAGACTTGGTATTCTAAAGATACAAATTGTACAGAAGCTACTAGAAAGGCAACCTAGTTCCCCTATAGTGATTGATTATATTAAAGTTTTGATCCGAGAAATGATTTGATAAATTATGGGGTTATTAATGTGACGGTCGCAGTAGACTCGGTTTTTGTATTGGAGTTGGATCGACTCCGTTGTGGGCGGCCAACCATTTGATTCGGATATTGATCTGTCACTGGGCCTGAACATAATTGGAGCATTGAATTGTGAAATATGGTCAATTAATATTCCGTTTATGGAATCAGGGTCTTATTAGCATGTCCATATTTATTATTCCATGGACAGTTGTTTAATGTTTGTATTATGAGAATTGCGGACGAGATAATTGAAATAACTCGTTTCAAGTGAGTCAAGACATAAGGCGGTTTGGTCCCAAATGTGAAAATAGAATATTGACGTTAGAAGATTTATTAAAATATTTAGAGTTCTAGATTGAACTTGAGAGTATTATCAGGATGGATTTTGTGATTGGGTTACCATGGAAGTAAAAAGGAGTAGGTTGTTTTGATTTTAGAAAGTTGATGGTATTTTCTACTCATTATATATGTGTATAGTGATGAGATTCTTTGATCAAGCCCTCATATATATTAGGGGATAGTTTGATTTTATAAACTCCATAGTATTAAATGGATTGGATAGACATCATTTGGGAAGGTCCTTTTGGAATGTATGAATGCTATTAAGTTTAACCTTGTGAAAATTTGAGGAATCATTTCTTATTGTTGAGGATATGCTATGGGCATGTACAATGGATGTTAGTAGTCGATAGGACGTATGGTTATCAGTGGTTGGGTGCGTATAATAGCAGTTATCATTCTAGCATTTAGATAAAACCGTATGAGGCATGGTTCGGAAAGAAAATATCGATCTCCAATTTGTTGGGGTGAGGTTGGTGAAGCAAGGCCTAAGGTAAATTGGCGCCAAAGTTTGTTAATCCATTTGAAGCTTTAGAAAAGGTTGGTGATTTGACTTATAGACTGGCTTGGAGCAGCTTATAGAGTATTTGAAGCTTTAATGTAATATTGTAATGTATTTGGTGACATGAGTTGTAATACTTTTATTTATTATATTTTTATTGAGGTCGTGAAAATTCGGGTTAGTGATGTTTATATGGTATTCTTGGAACATTAAGTTGTAATATCGTATTATTAATGGAATTAGAAATCTTGGGGAAGAATCACAACATTGAAGAGACTATTCGGGAATTGGAGTCTGAGGTATACATAAGTAACCGAGGCGGGTTGAACATTTAGGTAAGTGACAGTCAAATTCGGGACGAATTTTCTTTAAGGGGGAGAGAGTGTAACGACCCTAAACCTAGGCACTAATTTTAGTATCATATTATATGCTTTTAATATTAATGTTAACTTTATGTGCTTATTCTATGCCTTTAATATTTATGTTAAGTTGAAATGGTTAGGAGATAATTCAAAAGCCTAGGGATAAAATGAAAGTAAGTTAAAGCATTTGGTTAAATCAAAATAATTGGAAATAAATAAAGTAATAGGGTGGAGTGGTAATAAAATGGACCAATAAAATGTTATGGGTTGGGAGGGTTATCTTAAAATGATTGAAAGAAGTTTTATATTGGAAGCATGGGGTGGGGGACCATTCCCCTAATTCCCTCTCCTTTCCCCTCTTAAGTCAAGGACTACCCATACCCTCCCATACTTCCTTCACCCTTCCCATACTCCATCCTCCTCATTCTTCTCCTTCATTTTCTTTTACAATTTTCCATGGAAGCTCCAAGTTGAAAGCCTCACCTTCCAAGTGGCTAGCAAGCTCAATCTCCCCTCCATTTTCAAATTCGGTTGTACTTTTGAGTTTGGGGCAACTAGGAGAGTTGATCAAGCCAAGAAAATTCTCATTCCATCTTGTATTTGCTAAGGTGAGTTATTATGACCCTTCCCTTCATTAAATGCTCATGAACTCCTTATTGTTGTTCTTGTTATGATGATAGTTGTTTAAATGCTTTGGAACCCTCTTGAAGTTGGAGAATTGATAAATGATATGGAATGATGCTCTTGTTCTTAGAAGTTGATTTAGTGTAACGACCCTAACCCTAGGCACTAATTTAACATCATATTGTGTGCTTTTAATATTATGTGTTCATTTTTATATCTTTGATTTGGATGAGATAATTGAGAAAATTAAATAAAGTCCATGGGAAAAGTATAATAATTGACAATAAATAAAATGTGAGTAGTTAGGCTTTAGTTTGTGTAGGGGAAAGATATAAAATGTGGAAAGCCTTTAATCTTGGGTATGGGGGACCATACCTTTTCCCCTTTTTCCCTCACTCTTCCCCTTCAAATCCGCCCCCCCTATTCCCTTTACCATTCTTATACTCCATCTTCCTCCTTCTTCTCCTTCATTTTATTTTCTTTACAAAAATTCCATGGAAACCACCCTTGAAAGCCTCATTTCCTAAGTTCCTAGAGAAGTCAATTCTCCACCATTTTTAGATCTGATAGTACTTTTGTGTTCGGGGTAAAGAGAGGAGTTCATCAAGCTAAGAAGATCTTCATTCCATTTCATATTTGCTAGGTGAGTTATTATGACCCTTCTCTTCTCTAAATGTTCATGAGATATTTATTGTTATTATTGTTGTTATAATGCTTATTGGATGCTTTGGAAACTTTCTTGAAATGAAGAAATTGGTTAAGGTAATAAGAAAATATGGTTGTTCTTGGAAGTGTTAAAGAATGGAAGAAATGGGTGGAGTTAGATTTAGAGAATGAAACTTGAAATGGGTTAGTTAAATGGGTGAAGTTAGTTTTAAAGAAATTAACTTGAAATGTGTTGGTGAAGGGGTTGTAAATCTGGTGGAAATAATCTAGGTTTATGTTATTTTGGGTTAATTAAATTAAGAAGTTTAGACTTGGAATGTGATAGTGAAATGAGAAGAGATTCAAGGGATAAATGAGATAAGATTATATCATTTTGGGTTATATGATTTAATATGAGAGTTATGAGGTTAGTAAGCCCCTAAGTTCACTAAATTTGAGTATACTTGGGTTTGGATTTAATTTAACTGAAATCTGAGAAAAATTGCCTCTTGGGCGGTCGCCCATGGGAGCTGGGCGGTCGCCCATGACCACAGAAAAGACCCTTCATTTTACCCTTGCTTGGGCGGTCGCCCATACCCCTTTGGGCGGTCGCCCATGTCATCAGAAAGTTTTTCCAGTTTCCTTTCCTGCTGAATTCTTACTAGCAACCTCCTAGCATGATCCTTAACCAATTTAAAGTAGTGGAACCTAACCTTTCCGGAATATGAATTTAATCCTTTTAATCTAGGTTAAATTAGATTACTCGGGCCACTTAATAATACCTCAAATGGGTTAAATTGGAACTAAGGAAGCATCTTAAATCCGGCTCAGGAATTGTTTGGCAATCTTGTTTGGTCACCTATCAATTGTGACTCCCCCTTGGTAAATTGAGCTTGAATCTTTATAGAGGCCTTGTATTATTGTATAATGACCTAGTAGGATGGATTGATGATATTTCCTTGCCTTACTTGAGTTCATATACATTGTTTATATTATGCATAGTGTATTGAATAAATGTTTCACTATGATATTGGTTGGACATGAGTATACTTTACCATGTTGCTATATTGTTATCCCTTTTTGTGGATTATGTTTCAAGTATCTATTATGTGCTTGATAATTTGTTAATCAGCTGATGTTGGGGGTATAACATAATACGATCAATTATGGAAGTGTGACCTAATGTGATCGGATTATGTTATACCTGTGGCCGTCCCCTCCTGTGGCCACAGGTTGGGGTATAGCATCTGTAGTGAGCCAAAAGCCTTACAGAGTTGCTACTATCTTATTTGGTTCCCTGAAAAACGGGTCTTATAAGATGTGAGTATTGCTTAAGCAGCTCACTGTAAGATTGGAGTATTATTATACCCAATGTTGTACGACTAATGTTCGACGGGAAAAGGTAAACCAAGGTAATGTAAGGTGTTTACAGCTTTTCCAATGTGTTATATGCGACTTGTTATGTGTTGCATTTTATTTGGCATATTGCTGCATTCATAATAGCTTGCTGAGATTTATTCTCACCCCTCTCCCTTTAATGTTTTTAGATTCCGAGACAGGCGGACCGGCCAAGTAAGGGCGGTGAGGAGTTTGGAAGTGATAATTTGGGAAGTGTCGGGGTATATATAGGTTGGCATAGAAGTATATTTTGGTATAATTCTTTTAAAGGGTTTGTATTCATAAACTTTACTTCTAGTTTATATTTGATATCTTTTTGTAACTAAAACCGTTTATTACTTTCAAGGTTGGTCAACCCTTCCTCAAATGTGGAAAGAAGTAGAGTATTTTGAAAAGGTTGTGTTTTATGTTTGAAAGTTAAATCAAGTTTTTAAAGTTTAGGACTTTTGGGGTTAGTTTGAGGACGCTCCAGCTCGGGACACGTGTAGGTTCCGGGTCGGGGTCCTCACAGTTGGTATCAGAGCTCGATTAGAGTTCTCGGGTAGAGTCTAGCTGAGTGAGAGTGTGCGATAACTTACGTCGAGTGTTTAATGCAGGAGTTTGTTCAATGACAGAAAAAATAATAATGACCAACCAAAGGATCAAGGAAAGGTGAGCAATATGGAGAGATAGATTCCTCCACGATCATTTGAGGTATATTACTTGTCTTCGGAGTTAGGGGTCATACTTTTATAAATTCCCGTTCATTTCGTTCTCATGAGGCATTAAATTTCGTTTTTATTTGCATAAATAGCCTAAGAGTTACCTTATGTGCTGGAGGTTCTAATCTTATGGGAGAGTACCTCGAATCATTCTTGATTATCATGGTAATTGTGATTAAGTTGGCATGGATTGCCGGTGGATGTGGTAGAGATACCAATCCGTGAATTATTATTATATTGACCTGAAATATTTGAGTAGTTGCCGTGTTTGGGGAGAACTGTCGCAAGAAGCGAGTCTCCTTATCTATGTTTGATTTGCCTCCGTGTGTAGTTGAGGCGGGTGAGTCATTATTTGCTATTATGTCATATAGGCGTAAATGTCGAAAGTATGGCCTAAAGAATGTGAATGTTATTTGGGTTATGTGTTATATTTGAGTAAAAGACCCTCGAATGATCTCATGTACCGGTGGTAAATGAATTGGTGAACTCTTAGTTTAGAGTTGGTCTATGGCCTAATCGAGAGTGGTTTATGGTTGTATAATTGCATGAGTATTTATTCATTGGTGTCTCATGGTGGAGACTAGATATATGAGACTAGTAATGCAAGTGGTAGTCTAAGGGGATTATATGGGTTATAAAATATCGCGAGTACGAGATCTTATGGAACTGATATATTTTTGCCTTATGTGTTATAAGTATATTCTCTAATGAAAGATTGATTGTATTCTTGCTAATAATTTGAATAAGGAATCAGATACTCTTGTAGGTAATATCACCCTATAAGTTGACTAAGTGGTGTTTTCCATGTGAGTTTCAAAATGGGTTTTCATCAGGTATCATACCAAGATATGGAGGCTTTGAGTTGCTATAAGGTACTATTTTGGTATTCGGATCCCTAGATAGAGGACACTAATTGGGATGATGGAATTGGTGAATCATCTTGGGAAATTATGTGATAAAGAAGATAATGAGCTTAGCGAATCTCCGTAAGGATAAATTGTTACTATATTTAGAAAAGATGATACTTGGTGTTTATTTATAGATTAGAGAAATCCCAAATAGGTAACTGTGAAGAATAAGTATGCGTTATCCCTTGTTGATGATTTGTATGACTGATTTAAGAGACTAGTAGGATACTCAATGGTTATTAGTTGAATGTTCGGGATGTTACAATTAGGGTGAATACTTGTTTTAAGGATATACTTAAGACAACATTTGTATCTAGTAGGACCCTTTTGAATTGTGGTTGTCTAATAGTTATGGAGGGGTAAATAAGATCAATGTGAAGAAGTATAATAAATGTAGTTATTGGTGACTTATAGGATCAACTTCAGGAATTGGTAAAATATGTATATGGTTTGTTTTGAGAAATGATTATCATTAGTTGAGAAAATGAGGATGAATCTTATTGGAAGACAGGATACTTTAGGATGATTATATACTATAGGTCGACTTAGTTGCGTGAATCATATGAGGGATTGGTGTGATGCTTGGAAGATATTGACGTTATACGGATTTTGAGTTTGTTGATGGTTATTGAAAGTTAAGTTAGTTTATATTGTTAATGTTTAATCGCAATTTGGGGATGATTGAACTATGTGAGTTCCAATTATATTTTCTTATTAGGAGATCGTAATTGATCGGAAACTTGAGGTATGCAATACGTTGTTACTAAGTACAATACCAATATCAAAGGTAAGGAATAGATGACTCACATTAAGTAAAAGTGTTGGATATTCAACTTGAGGAATTAATGAATTGAGGATGATTTACCTAGTTTATTATCTTAATGAATGTTTCAGTGTTATTTATCGAAGAAAGTAATAGTATTGCGAGATTGTGTTTTCTTATAGAGAATTTAACTAAGTATAAATATTATGAGTGGTGGCTACACTATAAATGGAGATCAAACAAGAATATTTTGTTAAAATTGTTTTAAATGTGTTTTAAAACTTTGGATTTTATATTGGATCTCTGTGTGAGTATTTGTGCCCTTCGGGGATAATTTGATTTAATAAGGTCAATGAACCGTTTTTGTGTACATTAAAATCTGTGAGTAATTTAATTATCTACCACTGGTATGGGACGGTTGTAGATAATTAGATCACTCGAGTTAGTTTTGTTTAGCTTATCCATCTTTTGAAATTTCTTAAAAATTTGAGTGGTTTAGTTATTTAAAACTGGTATGGGACGGCTTTAATTAAATAAACCATTCGAGTCTCATTGGATCTCTTTTATATATATCCTTTGTAATTCTGAAAGATGTTGTAAATTTTAGAAAGACATGTTATATTAAAGTATAGTTCGTACAGAAGCAAGTAGAAAGGCAACCTAGTTCCCCTATAGTGATCGATTATATTAAAGTTTTGATCCGAGAAATGATTTGATAAAATTGTGGGGTTATTAATGTGACGGTCGCAGTAGACTCGGTTTTTATTGGAGTTGGATCGGCTCCGTTGTGGGCGGCCAACCATTTGATTCGGATATTGATCTGTCACTGAACCTGAGCTTGATTGGAGCATTGAATTATGATATATAGTCGACTAGTATTCCGTTAATGGGAATCATGGTCTTATTAGCATATTTACATTTATTATGTCATTGGCAGTTACTTAATGTTTGTATCATGAGAATGGAGGATGAGATAATTGAAATAACGCGTTTCAAGCGAGTCAAGACATAAGGTGGTTTGGTCATAAATGTGAAAATAGAAATTTGACGATTAGAAGCTTTATTAAAATATGTAGAGTTCTAGATCGAACTTGAGAGTATTATCAAGATGGATTTTGTGATTGGGTTACCTTGGAAGTAAAAAGGAGTATGTTGTTTTGTTTATAAAAAGTTGATTGTATTTTCTATTAATTATATATAGTTTGATGAAATATTGATTGATAGAGTCCTCACATATGTTAGGGGATAGTTCGATTGTATAAACCCCATAGTATTAAATAGATTGGATAGTCATTCATTTGGGAAGATCCTTTTGGAGTGTAGGAATGCTATTGAGTTTAACTTTGTGAAAATTTGAGGAATCATTACTTATTATTGAGAATATGCTACGGGCATGTGCAATAGATTGTTGTAGTCGATAGGACGTATGATTACCAGTGGTTGGGTGCGTATAGTAGCAGTTATCATTCTAGCATTGAGATAAAACCATATGAGGCGTTGTTAGGGAAGGAAATATCGATCTCTAAATTGTTGGGGTGAAGTTGGAGAAGCAAGGCCTAAGGTAAATTGGTGTCAAAGTTTGTTAATCCATTTGAAGTTTTAGAAAAGGTTGGCGATTTGACTTATAGACTGGCTTGGAGCAGATTATAGAATATTCGAAGTTTAAATGTAATATCGTAATGTAATTATTGACATAAGTTGTAATACTTTCGTTTATTTATATAGTTATTGAGGTCGTGAAAATTCGGGTTAGTGATATTGTAAGGTATTTTTGGAAAATTAAGTTGTAATATCGTATCATTAATGAAATTAGAATCTTGGGGAAGAATCACAACATTGAAGAGACTATTTGGGAATTGAAGTCTGAGGTATACATGTAACCGAGGCGGGTTGATCGATTAGGTTAGTGACGATCAAATTCGGGACGAATTTTCTTTAAGGGGAGTGAGTGTAACGACCCTAACCCTAGGCACTAATTTAACATCATATTGTGTGCTTTTAATATTATTGTTAATATTATGTGTTCATTTTTATATCTTTGATTTGGATGAGAGAATTGAGAAAATTAAATAAAGTCCATGGGAAAAGTATAATAATTGACAATAAATAAAATGTGAGTAGTTAGGCTTTAGTTTGTGTAGGGAAAAGAAATAAAATGTGGAAAGCCTTTAATCTTGGGTATGGGGGACCATACCTTTTCCCCTTTTTCCCTCACTCTTCCCCTTCAAATCCGCCCCCCCCCCTTATTCCCTTTACCATTCTTATACTCCATCTTCCTCCTTCTTCTCCTTCATTTTATTTTCTTTACAAAAATTCCATGGAAATCACCCTTGAAAGCCTCATTTCCTAAGTTCCTAGAGAAGTCAATTTTCCACCATTTTTAGATCTGATAGTACTTTTGTGTTCGGGGTAAAGAGAGAAGTTCATCAAGCTAAGAAGATCTTCATTCCATTTCATATTTGCTAGGTGAGTTATTATGACCCTTCTCTTCTCTAAATGTTCATGAGATATTTATTGTTATTATTGTTGTTATAATGCTTATTGGATGCTTTGGAAACTTTCTTGAAATGAAGAAATTGGTTAAGGTAATAAGAAAATATGGTTGTTCTTGGAAGTGTTAAAGAATGAAAGAAATGGGTGGAGTTAGATTTAGAGAATGAAACTTGAAATGGGTTAGTTAAATGGGTGAAGTTAGTTTTAAAGAAATTAACTTGAAATGTGTTGGTGAAGGGGTTGTAAATCTGGTGGAAATAATCTAGGTTTATGTTATTTTGGGTTAATTAAATTAAGAAGTTTAGACTTGGAATGTGATAGTGAAATGAGAAGAGATTCAAGGGATAAATGAGATAAGATTAAATCATTTTGGGTTATATGATTTAATATGAGAGTTATGAGGTTAGTAAGCCCCTAAGTTCACTAAATTTGAGTATACTTGGGTTTGGATTTAATTTAACTGAAATCTGAGAAAAATTGCCTCTTGGGCGGTCGCCCATGGGAGCTGGGCGATCGCCCATGACCACATAAAAGACCCTTCATTTTACCCTTGCTTGGGCGGTCGCCCATACCCCTTTGGGCGGTCGCCCATGTCATCAGAAAGTTTTTCCAGTTTCCTTTCCTGCTGAATTCTTACTAGCAACCTCCTAGCATGATCCTTAACCAATTTAAAGTAGTGGAACCTAACCTTTCCGGAATATGAATTTAATCCTTTTAATCTAGGTTAAAGTAGATTACTCGGGCCACTTAATAATACCTCAAATGGGTTAAATTGGAACTAAGGAAGCATCTTAAATCCGGCTCAGGAATTGTTTGGCAATCTTGTTTGGTCACCTATCAATTGTGACTCCCCCTTGGTAAATTGAGCTTGAATCTTTAAAGAGGCCTTGTATTATTGTATAATGACCTAGTAGGATGGATTGATGATATTTCCTTGCCTTACTTGAGTTCATATACATTGTTTATATTATGCATAGTGTATTGAATAAATGTTTCACTATGATATTGGTTGGACATGAGTATACTTTACCATGTTGCTATATTGTTATCCCTTTTTGTGGATTATGTTTCAAGTATCTATTATGTGCTTGATAATTTGTTAATCAATGATGTTGGGGTATAACATAATACGATCAATTATGGAAGTGTGACCTAATGTGATCGGATTATGTTATACTGTGGCCGTCCCCTCCCCGTGGCCACAGGTTGGGGTATAGCATCTGTAGTGAGCCAAAAGCCTTACAGAGTTGCTACTATCTTATTTGGTTCCCTGAAAAATGGGTCTTATAAGATGTGAGTATTGCTTAAGCAGCTCACTGTAAGATTGGAGTATTATTATACCCAATGTTGTACGACTAATGTTCAGACGGGAAAAGGTAAACCAAGGTAATGTAAGGTGTTTACAGCTTTTCCAATGTGTTATATGCGACTTGTTATGTGTTGCATTTTATTTGGCATATTGCTGCATTCATAATAGCTTGCTGAGATTTATTCTCACCCCTCTCCCTTTAATGTTTTTAGATTCCGAGACAGGCGGACCGGCCAAGTAAGGGCGGTGAGGAGTTTGGAAGTGATAATTTGGGAAGTGTCGGGGTATATATAGGTTGGCATAGAAGTATATTTTGGTATAATTCTTTTAAAGGGTTTGTATTCATAAACTTTACTTCTAGTTTATATTTGATATCTTTTTGTAACTAAAACCGTTTATTACTTTCAAGGTTGGTCAACCCTTCCTCAAATGTGGAAAGAAGTAGAGTATTTTGAAAAGGTTGTGTTTTATGTTTGAAAGTTAAATCAAGTTTTTAAAGTTTAGGACTTTTGGGGTTAGTTTGAGGACGCTCCAGCTCGGGACACGTGTAGGTTCCGGGTCGGGGTCCTCACAGTTGGTATCAGAGCTCGGTTAGAGTTCTCGGGTAGAGTCTAGCTGAGTGAGAGTGTGCGATAACTTACGTCGAGTGTTTAATGCAGGAGTTTGTTCAATGACAGAAAATAATAATGACCAACCAAAGGATCAAGGAAAGGTGAGCAATATGGAGAGATAGATTCCTCCACGATCATTTGAGGTATATTACCTGTCTTCGGAGTTAGGGGTCATACTTTTATAAATTCCCGTTCATTTCGTTCTCATGAGGCATTACATTTCGTTTTTATTTGCATAAATAGCCTAAGAGTTACCTTATGTGCTGGAGGTTCTACTCTTATGGGAGAGTACCTCGAATCATTCTTGATTATCGTGGTAATTGTGATTAAGTTGGCATGGATTGCCGGTGGATGTGGTAGAGATACCAATTCGTGAATTATTATTATATTGACCTAAAATATTTGAGTAGTTGCCGTGTTTAGGGAGAACTGTCGCAAGAAGCGAGTCTCCTTATCTATGTTTGATTTGCCTCCGTGTGTAGTTGAGGCGGGTGAGTCATTATTTGCTATTATGTCATATAGGCGTAAATGTCGAAAGTATGGCCTAAAGAATGTGAATGTTATTTGGGTTATGTGTTATATTTGAGTAAAAGACCCTCGAATGATCTCATGTACCGGTGGTAAATGAATTGGTGAACTCTTAGTTTAGAGTTGGTCTATGGCCTAATCGAGAGTGGTTTATGGTTGTATAATTGCATGAGTATTTATTCATTGGTGTCTCATGGTGGAGACTAGATATATGAGACTAGTATTGCAAGTGGTAGTCTAAGGGGATTATATGGGTTATAAAATATCGCGAGTACGAGATCTTATGGAACTGATATATCTTTGCCTTATGTGTTATAAGTATATTCTCTAATGAAAGATTGATTGTATTTTTGCTAATAATTTGAATAAGGAATCAGATACTCTTGTAGGTAATATCACCCTATAAGTTGACTAAGTGGTGTTTTCCATGTGAGTTTCAAAATGGGTTTTCATCAGGTATCATACCAAGATATGGAGGCTTTGAGTTGCTATAAGGTACTATTTTGGTATTCGGATCCCTAGATAGAGGACACTAATTGGGATGATGGAATTGGTGAATCATCTTGGGAAATTATGTGATAAAGAAGATAATGAGCTTAGCGAATCTCCGTAAGGATAAATTGTTACTATATTTAGAAAAGATGATACTTGGTGTTTATTTATAGATTAGAGAAATCCCAAATAGGTAACTGTGAAGAATAAGTATGCGTTATCCCTTGTTGATGATTTGTATGACTGATTTAAGAGACTAGTAGGATACTCAATGGTTATTAGTTGAATGTTCGGGATGTTACAATTAGGGTGAATACTTGTTTTAAGGATATACTTAAGACAACATTTGTATCTAGTAGGACCCTTTTGAATTGTGGTTGTGTAATAGTTATGGAGGGGTAAATAAGATCAATGTGAAGAAGTATAATAAATGTAGTTATTGGTGACTTATAGGATCAACTTCAGGAATTGGTAAAATATGTATATGGTTTGTTTTGAGAAATGATTATCATTAGTTGAGAAAATGAGGATGAATCTTATTGGAAGACAGGATACTTTAGGATGATTATATACTATAGGTCGACTTAGTTGCGTGAATCATATGAGGGATTGGTGTGATGCTTGGAAGATATTGACGTTATACGGATTTTGAGTTTGTTGATGGTTATTGAAAGTTAAGTTAGTTTATATTGTTAATGTTTAATCGCAATTTGGGGATGATTGAACTATGTGAGTTCCAATTATATTTTCTTATTAGGAGATCATGGTAATTGATCGGAAACTTGAGGTATGCAATACGTTGTTACTAAGTACAATACCAATATCAAAGGTAAGGAGTAGATGACTCACATTAAGTAAAAGTGTTGAATATTCAACTTGAGGAATTAATGAATTGAGGATGATTTACCTAGTTTATTATCTTAATGAATGTTTCAGTGTTATTTATCGAAGAAAGTAATAGTATTGCGAGATTGTGTTTTCTTATAGAGAATTTAACTAAGTATAAATATTATGAGTGGTGGCTACACTATAAATGGAGATCAAACAAGAATATTTTGTTAAAATTGTTTTAAATGTGTTTTAAAACTTTGGATTTTATATTGGATCTCTGTGTGAGTATTTGTGCCCTTCGGGGATAATTTGATTTAATAAGGTCAATGAACCGTTTTTGTGTACATTAAAATCTGTGAGTAATTTAATTATCTACCACTGGTATGGGACGGTTGTAGATAATTAGATCACTCGAGTTAGTTTTGTTTAGCTTATCCATCTTTTGAAATTTCTTAAAAATTTGAGTGGTTTAGTTAATTAAAACTGGTATGGGACGGCTTTAATTAAATAAACCATTCGAGTCTCATTGGATCTCTTTTATATATATCCTTTGTAATTCTGAAAGATGTTGTAAATTTTAGAAAGACATGTTATATTAAAGTATAGTTCGTACAGAAGCAAGTAGAAAGGCAACCTAGTTCCCCTATAGTGATTGATTATATTAAAGTTTTGATCCGAGAAATGATTTGATAAAATTGTGGGGTTATTAATGTGACGGTCGCTGTAGACTCGATTTTTATTGGAGTTGGATCGGCTCCGTTGTGGGCGGCCAACCATTTGATTCGGATATTGATCTGTCACTGAACCTGAGCTTGATTGGAGCATTGAATTATGATATATAGTCGACTAGTATTCCGTTAATGGGAATCATGGTCTTATTAGCATGTTTACATTTATTATGTCATAGGCAGTTACTTAATGTTTGTATCATGAGAATGGAGGATGAGATAATTGAAATAACGCGTTTCAAGCGAGTCAAGACATAAGGTGGTTTGGTCATAAATGTGAAAATAGAAATTTGACGATTAGAAGCTTTATTAAAATATGTAGAGTTCTAGATCGAACTTGAGAGTATTATCAAGATGGATTTTGTGATTGGGTTACCTTGGAAGTAAAAAGGAGTATGTTGTTTTGTTTATAAAAAGTTGATTGTATTTTCTATTAATTATATATAGTTTGATGAAATATTGATTGATAGAGTCCTCACATATGATAGGGGATAGTTCGATTGTATAAACCACATAGTATTAAATAGATTGGATAGTCATTCATTTGGGAAGATCCTTTTGGAGTGTAGGAATGCTATTGAGTTTAACTTTGTGAAAATTTGAGGAATCATTACTTATTATTGAGAATATGCTACGGGCATGTGCAATAGATTGTTGTAGTCGATATGACGTATGATTACCAGTGGTTGGGTGCGTATAGTAGCAGTTATCATTCTAGCATTGAGATAAAACCATATGAGGCGTTGTTAGGGAAGGAAATATCGATCTCTAAATTGTTGGGGTGAAGTTGGAGAAGCAAGGCCTAAGGTAAATTGGCGCCAAAGTTTGTTAATCCATTTGAAGTTTTAGAAAAGGTTGGCGATTTGACTTATAGACTGGCTTGGAGCAGATTATAGAATATTCGAAGTTTAAATGTAATATCGTAATGTAATTATTGACATAAGTTGTAATACTTTCGTTTATTTATATAGTTATTGAGGTCGTGAAAATTCGGGTTAGTGATATTGTAAGGTATTTTTGGAAAATTAAGTTGTAATATCGTATCATTAATGGAATTAGAATCTTGGGGAAGAATCACAACATTGAAGAGACTATTTGGGAATTGAAGTCTGAGGTATACATGTAACCGAGGCGGGTTGATCAGTTAGGTTAGTGACAGTCAAATTCGGGACGAATTTTCTTTAAGGGGGAGTGAGTGTAACGACCCTAACCCTAGGCACTAATTTAACATCATATTGTGTGCTTTTAATATTATTGTTAATATTATGTGTTCATTTTTATATCTTTGATTTGGATGAGATAATTGAGAAAATTAAATAAAGTCCATGGAAAAAGTATAATAATTGACAATAAATAAAATGTGAGTAGTTAGGATTTAGTTTGTGTAGGGAAAAGAAATAAAATATGGAAAGCCTTTAATCTTGGGTATGGGGGACCATATCTTTTCCCCTTTTTCCCTCACTCTTCCCCTTCAAATCCGGCCCCCCCCTATTCCCTTTACCATTCTTATACTCCATCTTCCTCCTTCTTCTCCTTCATTTTATTTTCTTTACAAAAATTCCATGGAAACCACCCTTGAAAGCCTCATTTCCTAAGTTTCTAGAGAAGTCAATTCTCCACCATTTTTAGATCTGATAGTACTTTTGTGTTCGAGGTAAAGAGAGGAGTTCATCAAGCTAAGAAGATCTTCATTCCATTCCATATTTGCTAGGTGAGTTATTATGACCCTTCTCTTCTCTAAATGTTCATGAGATATTTATTGTTATTATTGTTGTTATAATGCTTATTGGATGCTTTGGAAACTTTCTTGAAATGAAGAAATTGGTTAAGGTAATAAGAAAATATGGTTGTTCTTGAAAGTGTTAAAGAATGGAAGAAATGGGTGGAGTTAGATTTAGAGAATGAAACTTGAAATGGGTTAGTTAAATGGGTGAAGTTAGTTTTAAAGAAATTAACTTGAAATGTGTTGGTGAAGGGGTTGTAAATCTGGTGGAAATAATCTAGGTTTATGTTATTTTGGGTTAATTAAATTAAGAAGTTTAGACTTGGAATGTGATAGTGAAATGAGAAGAGATTCAAGGGATAAATGAGATAAGATTAAATCATTTTGGGTTATATGATTTAATATGAGAGTTATGAGTTTAGTAAGCCCCTAAGTTCACTAAATTTGAGTATACTTGGGTTTGGATTTAATTTAACTGAAATCTGAGAAAAATTGCCTCTTGGGCGGTCGCCCATGGGAGCTGGGCGGTCGCCCATGACCACAGAAAAGACCCTTCATTTTACCCTTGCTTGGGCGGTCGCCCATTGTAACGACCCTAACCCTAGGCACTAATTTTAATATCATATTGTGTGTTTTAATATTATTGTTATTATTATGTGTCCATTTTTATATACTTGATTTCATATGCTAGGATAAATGATAGTGCAATAAATTAATGTTCTAGAAAAGTATAACAATAGAAATAAATAAAGCATTTGGAAAATATAATAATAGGAAATGAATAAAATGTGGAATGAGGATCATAGTGTGGAATAAATATTTGAGTAGGAGGACGTTAATTCAAATGCTTTGGGAACATTTAAAAGAAAATGGTCATTTTGGGTGAAAGCCTTTGTAGGATAGGTAGAGTGGGGGGACATCCTCCCCAAATCACTCTCCATCCTCCTCTTTAGTCAAAACAAAGCCCATACCTCCCATGCTTCCTTTTCCTCTTACCATACTTCCCCTATTCACCTTCCTCCTCCTTCTCATTTTCATTCTTACCTTCCTCCATAGAAAGAGCTTGATGAAAGCCTTCATCTCCTAAACTTCTACCGAGTGAAATTCTTGTCCATTTTCAAATCTAAGTGTCCTTTTGTGAGTGGTTCTTCGCAAGGAGTTGATCAAGCCTAGAAAATCATCATTTCATCTTGTTCTAACTAAAGTGAGTTATTATGACCCTTCTCTTCTTTAAATGTTCATGAATATTTAATGTTGTTATTGTTGTTCTAATGGCTATTTGATGCTTTGGGGAAGCCTTCTTGGATTTGAGGAAAATGTTAGTGTTATAGAAAGTGTTGTTGTTCTTGGAAGTGTTAAAGAGTAGAAGTAAATGGGTTGGATTGGATTAAATGGAAATCTTGAAAATTTGTAGTATATTGGATGGAAATCTAAGTGAGAATGATTTAGAATTAGGAAATGATACTTTGGGATTAAATGAGTTAAAATGAATTTAATAAAGTTAGAATTTCCTTTAAGTTCACAAATTAAAGCTCACTTGGTTGAAAAGTTGGTTCTTGAGAATCATGTGATAAGTGACTTAGAATTATAACACATTTGGGTTTAAAATGATTTATTATGTAAAAAATGAAGTTAGTAAGCTTTCTAGTTTCACACAAAACAAGGAAACTCGGTTGGGGAACAATTTGATCTAGCTATTGAAGGATTTCTGCTTCTATTTTGAATCTGGGCTCAGGTCACGAGTCGTGCCCTGTGGCACGAGTCGTGCCTGAGGGTGGGGACGAGTCGTGACTAGGGATAAAGGGAAGTCGTGCCCCTTGCGGGGACGCCGGATTCGGGGAAGGTCAAGGGGCACGAGTCGTGCCCCTGGGGGACGAGTCGTGCCCTGGCTCGGTTTCAAAGTATCAACTTTAGAGCCGTTCAAACCTAATCAAACTCGAACCAAAATGAAATCTCTTTAACCTAGATTAAAGTAGAATACTTTGGCTTCACAATGACATTCTAAGTGATCAAGATGGAATAGTGGAAGTACTTTAAATGTTGCTAGGAAAACATTAGCTAACCTAGTTTGGTAACTAGACAATTATGATTCCAACTTGGTAGATTCAACTTAGACCCTTAAAGAGGCTAAGTATTATTGTATAATGACCTTGTAGGAGGGATTGATGATATTTCCTTGCCTTACCTTGAGTTCATATACATTGGTTATATTATGCATAGTGTGTTAATTTATTGTTACACTATGACATTGGTTGAACATGAGTATATTTACCATGTTGATATATTGTTATCCCTTTTTGTGGATTGTATTCAAGTATCTATTATGTGCTTGATAATGTTGAATACTTGTTATAGTATTTACGTCGTTATGATATTGTTGTAGGATTCCCTACTTTGGAATTCCTAAAGCTGTACATGTTGATACAAAGATTTATAGCCGTTGTGCTAATATGTTGAATACTTGATATAGTATTGCTATCTTCATGATATCTTTGTTGTGGTATGTATCCCTACTTTGGATCATACAATGTTTGGTTAAGCAAGTATGTTATTACGTGCTTAGTTATGTAAATCCATTTGGTATTGATTTATTTGTTTGTTGGACAATGTATGGAATTATAATGGCATCGAGCCAAGTTCATTATAATTCATACATTGGTAACCCAATTGTCCCCCTTGTGTGGGATTTGTGGGCTAGCATCTCCTTTTGAGGTAGATGGTCTAGTTTCACCTGGGATATGACCGTGTGTCGAATCCATATGGTACCGTTATTGTTCATGGTTCCGGAACCGCTTCTTCAACTATTCTGTTTGCTCGGTTGTGTATATCCTTTTGGAGATGAAACCTTGGCTCGATATCCTTCTAAGTGTTACTTTATCGTATGTATGTGTTGTGATATATTCATGCTGAGATGGTCGTTGTTTCCAACCGGTATGGGACGGTTGGCGGCAGGGAGCCTCTCGGGTTATGTGGATATGTCTTTTGATGTGTTGCATCTTATATGGCATATTGCTGCATTCATAATAGCTCATTGAGATTTATTCTCACCCCTCTCCCTTTACTGTTTTTAGATTCTGAGACAGGTGGACCAGCCAAGTAAGGGCGGTGAGGAGTTTGGAAGTTATATTGTGGGAATTGTCGGGGTATAATTAGGTGGGTCTAGAAAGTGTACGTTGGTATAATTCATTTATGGAATTGTATTTATAATTCTTTATTTTATGTTATAACCGGGGCCTTTTTGTAATTAAAACAGTTTCTTAATTTCTAAGTTCGTCAACTATTTCTCCATGGTGAAAAGGTGTAGATTTATTTCGAAATGATTACAGCAATGATATTTATTTTTGAATGATAATTAAAGGTTTTAAAAGTAATGGAAATTTGGGTTAGTTTGAGGACGCTCCAGCTCGGGACACGTGTAGGTTCCGGGTCGGGGTCCTCACAGTTGGTATCAGAGCTCGGTTAGAATTCTCGGGTAGAGTCTAGCTGAGTGAGAGTGTGCGATAACTTGCGTCGAGAGTTTAATGCAGGAATTTGTTCAAAGGCAGAAAATGATATTAATCAACCAAGGAATCAAGGAAAGGTGAGTTATGGAAAGATAGATTTCCCCACCATCATTTGAGGTATTCTACCTGTCTCAGGAGTTAGGGTCCCTACTTTTGTAAATCCTTGTACATTCGTTCTCATGTGGCATTACATTTCATCTTTATTTGCATAATTGGCCTAAGGGTTGCCTTATGTCTTTGGAGGTTCTACTCCGATGGGGTCGTACCTCGAATCATCCTTAATTATCTTGGTAGTTGTGATTAAGTGGGCATGTATTGCCGGTGGATTTGGTCGAGTTACCAATCCGTGAATCGTCGTTATATTAACCTGAATTATTTGAGTAGTTGTTGTGTTTGAGGAGGACTGTCGCAGAAGCGAGTCTCCTTATCTACGTTTGATTTACCTCCGTGTATAATTGAGTCGGGTAAATTATTAATTGATATTATGTCACATACTCGTAATTGTCGAGAGTATGGCCTAATTAAGAGTGATTTATGGTTGTGTACTTGCGTGAGTAATTATACATTGGTGTCCCGTGGGGAGACTAGATATATGGGGCTAGTATTGAAAGTGATAATCTAAGTGGGATTATATGGGTTATAAAATATCGCGAGTACGAGATCTTATGGAATTAATATATCTTTGCCTTGTGTGCTATTAGTTGACTAAGTGGTGTTTTCTGTGTGAGTTTCAAAATAGGTTTTCATCAGGTATCATACCAGGATGTTGAGATTTTGAGTTGCTATAAGGTACTATATTTAGAAAAGATGATACTTGGTGTTTAATCAAAGGGTTATAGAGATCTTAAATAGGTAAGCTTCGTGAAGAATAAGTATTCGTTATCACTTGTTGACGATTTGTTTGAATGATTTTAGAAACTAGTAGGATACTCAATGGTTATTAGTTGAATTTTTTCGGAGTGTTACAATTACAGTGAAAATTTGCTTAAAGGATATACTTAAGATAACATTTATATATATAGTATGACCGTTTTGATTTGTGGATTGTGTATTAGTGATGGAGAGGTAAAATAGGGAAAATGCAAAGAAGTATAATAGATACAGTTATTGGTGACTTAAAGGATCAACTTCAGGAATTGGTGAAACATGCACATGGTTTGTTTTGAGAGATGGTTATTATTAGTTGAGAAAATAAAATGAGGATAAATCTTATTGGAAGACAGGATACTTTAGGATGATTACACCGTATAGGTTGACTTAGTTGCGCGACTCATATAAGGGATTGGTGGGATGCTCGGAAGATATTGACGCTATACGGATTTTGAATTGTTGAGGGTTATAGGGAGGTAAGTTAGATTATACCGTAATGTTTAATCGAAATTGGGAATGATTGATCTATGTGAGTTCTAATTATATTTTCTTATTTAGAAATTATGGTATTTAATTGGGAACTAGATGTTACAATACGTTGTTACTAAGTACAATACCAATATCGAAGGTAAGGAATAGATGACTCAAATTAAGTAAAAGTGTTGAATATTCAACTTGAGGAATTATTGAATTGAGGATGATTTACCTAGTTTATAAGCTTAATGATTGTTTAAGTGTTATTTATCGGAAATAGTAATAGTATGGCAAGATTGTGTTTTCTTATAAAGAAATTAACTAAGTATAAATATTATAAGTGGTGGCTATACTATAAATAGAGGTCAAACAAGAATATTTTGTTGGAATTGTTTTAAAAGTGCTTTACAACTTTGGATTATAAATTGAACTCCAGTATGAGCATTTGTACCCTTCAGGGATATTTTGATTTATTAAAGTCAGTGAACCGTTTTTGTATACTTTAAAAATCTGGGAGTAATTTAATTATCCACCACTGGAATGGGACGGTTGTAGATAATTAAATCACTCGAGTTATTTTGTTAGCTTATCAATCTTTTGAAATTTCTTAAATTGTGAGTGGTTTAGTTAATTAAAACTGGTATGGGCCGGTTTTAAATAAATAAACCATTCGAGTCTCTTTGAATCTCTTTTTATATTATCCTTTGGAATTTTGAAAGATGTTGTAACTTTTAGAAAGACTTGGTATCCTAAAGATATAAATTGTTCAGAAGCAAGTAGAAATTGCAACCTAGTTTCCCTATAATGATTGATTGTATTCAAGTCTTGATCCGAGAAATGATTGATAATTTGTGAGGTTGTTATTGTATTGGTCGCAATAGACTCGGTTTTGTTTTGGAGTTGGTTCGGCTCTGTTGTGGGCGGCCAACCATTTGATTGGAATATTGATGCATCACTGGACACGAGCATAATTAGAGCATTGAATTATGATATATAGTCGACTAGTATTCCGTTTATGGGAATCGGGGTCTTATTGACATGTTTACATTTATTATTTCGTAGACAGTTATTTAATGTTTGTATCATGAGAAATGAGGATGAGATAATTAAGATAATTCGTTTCAAGCGAGTCGAGACATAAGGTGGGTTGGTCATAAATGTGAAAATAGAAATTTGACGTTATAAGCTTTATTAATATATTTAGAGTTCTAGATTGAGCTGAGAGTATTATCACGATGGATTTTGTGATTTGGGTTACCTTGGAAGTAAAGAGGGGTATGTTGTTTTGTATAGAAAATTGATTTGTATTTTCTACTCAGTATAGATACTTTGATGAAAAATTTATTGATAAAGTCCTCATAAATCTTGGAGATAGTTTGATAGTATAAATCCCATAGTATTGAATGGATTAGGTAGACATCTACATTGGAAAGATCGTTTTGGAATGTAGGAACGCTATTGAGTTTAACTTTGTGAAAATTTGAGGAATCATCAATTATTATTAAGGATATGCTATGGGCATGCACAATGAATTTTAGTAGTTGATAGGATGTGGGATTACCAGTGGTTGGGTGCGTGTAATAGCAGTTATTAGTATAGCATTGAGATAAAACCGTATGAGGAGTTGTTCGGGAAGAAAATATCGATCTCTAATTTGTTGGGGTGAGTTTGGAGAGGCAAGGCCTAAGGTAAATTGGCGCCAAAGTTCGTTAATCCATTTGAAGCTTTAGAAAAAGTTGGTGATTTGACTTATCGGCGGCTTGGAGAAGCTTATAGAGTAATTGAAGTTTTAATGTGATATTGTAATATATTTGGTGACATAAGTTGTAATACTTCTATTTATTTATATTGTTGTTGAGAGTCGTGAAAATTCGGGTTAGTGATAATTGTAAGGTATTCTTGGAACATTAAGTTGTAATATCGTATCATTAATGGAATTAGAATCTTGGGAAGAAATCACAACATTGGAGAGACTATTTGGGAATTGGAGTCTGAGGTATATATAAGTAACCGATGCGGGTTGAACAGTTAGGAAGCGGTAGTCAAATTCGGGACGAATTTTCTTTAAGGGGGAGTAAGTGTAACGACCCTAACCCTAGGCACTAATTTTAATATCATATTGTGTGTTTTAATATTATTGTTATTATTATGTGTCCATTTTTATATACTTGATTTCATATGCTAGGATAAATGATAGTGCAATAAATTAATGTTCTAGAAAAGTATAACAATAGAAATAAATAAAGCATTTGGAAAATATAATAATAGGAAATGAATAAAATGTGGAATGAGGATCATAGTGTGGAATAAATATTTGAGTAGGAGGATGTTAATTCAAATGCTTTGGGAACATTTAAAAGAAAATGGTCATTTTGGGTGAAAGCCTTTGTAGGATAGGTAGAGTGGGGGGACATCCTCCCCAAATCACTCTCCATCCTCCTCTTTAGTCAAAACAAAGCCCATACCTCCCATGCTTCCTTTTCCTCTTACCATACTTCCCCTATTCACCTTCCTCCTCCTTCTCATTTTCATTCTTACCTTCCTCCATAGAAAGAGCTTGATGAAAGCCTTCATCTCCTAAACTTCTGCCAAGTGAAATTCTTGTCCATTTTCAAATCTAAGTGTCCTTTTGTGAGTGGTTCTTCGCAAGGAGTTGATCAAGCCTAAAAAATCATCATTTCATCTTGTTCTAACTAAAGTGAGTTATTATGACCCTTCTCTTCTTTAAATGTTCATGAATATTTAATGTTGTTATTGTTGTTCTAATGGCTATTTGATGCTTTGGGGAAGCCTTCTTGGATTTGAGGAAAATGTTAGTGTTATAGAAAGTGTTGTTGTTCTTGGAAGTGTTAAAGAGTAGAAGTAAATGGGTTGGATTGAATTAAATGGAAATCTTGAAAATTTGTAGTATATTGGATGGAAATCTAAGTGAGAATGATTTAGAATTAGGAAATGATACTTTGGGATTAAATGAGTTAAAATGAATTTAATAAAGTTAGAATTTCCTTTAAGTTCACAAATTAAAGCTCACTTGGTTGAAAAGTTGGTTCTTGAGAATCATGTGATAAGTGACTTAGAATTATAACACATTTGGGTTTAAAATGATTTATTATGTAAAAAATGAAGTTAGTAAGCTTTCTAGTTTCACACAAAACAAGGAAACTCGGTTGGGAAACAATTTGATCTAGCTATTGAAGGATTTCTGCTTCTATTTTGAATGCAGGCTCGGAGTCACGAGTCGTGCCCTGTGGCACAGTCGTGCCTGAGGGTGGGGACGAGTCGTGACTAGGGATAAAGGGAAGTCGTGCCCCTTCTTGGGGACGCCGGGATTCGGGGGAAGGTCAAGGGGCACGAGTCGTGCCCTGGGGGACGAGTCGTGCCCTGGCCTGGTTTCAAAGTATCAACTTTAGAGCTGTTCAAACCTAATCAAACTCGAACCAAAATGAAATCTCTTTAACCTAGATTAAAGTAGAATACTTTGGCTTCGCAATGACATTCTAAGTGATCAAGATGGAATAGTGGAAGTACTTTAAATGTTGCTAGGAAAACATTAGCTAACCTAGTTTGGTAACTAGACAATTATGATTCCAACTTGGTAGATTCAACTTAGACCCTTAAAGAGGCTAAGTATTATTGTATAATGACCTTGTAGGAGGGATTGATGATATTTCCTTGCCTTACCTTGAGTTCATATACATTGGTTATATTATGCATAGTGTGTTAATTTATTGTTACACTATGATATTGGTTGGACATGAGTATATTTACCATGTTGATATATTGTTATCCCTTTTTGTGGATTGTATTCAAGTATCTATTATGTGCTTGATAATGTTGAATACTTGTTATAGTATTTACATCGTTATGATATTGTTGTAGGATTCCCTACTTTGGAATTCCTAAAGCTGTACATGTTGATACAAAGATTTATAGCCGTTGTGCTAATATGTTGAATACTTGATATAGTATTGCTATCTTCATGATATCTTTGTTGTGGTATGTATCCCTACTTTGGATCATACAATGTTTGGTTAAGCAAGTATGTTATTACTGTGCTTAGTTATGTAAATCCAGCTGGTATTGATTTATTTGTTTGTTGGACAATGTATGGAATTATAATGGCATCGAGCCAAGTTCATTATAATTCATACATTGGTAACCCAATTGTCCCCCTTGTGTGGGATTTGTGGGCTAGCATCTCCTTTTGAGGTAGATGGTCTAGTTTCACCCTGGGATATGACTGTGTGTCAGAATCCATATGGTACTGTTATTGTTCATGGTTCCGGAACCGCTTCTTCAACTGTTGCTGCTGCTCGGTTGTGTATATCCTTTTGGAGATGAAACCTTGGCTCAGTATCCTTCTAAGTGTTACTTTATCGTATGTATGTGTTGTGATATATTCATGCTGAGATGGTCGTTGTTTCCAACCGGTATGGGACGGTTGGCGGCAGGGAGCCTCTCGGGTTATGTGGATATGTCTTTTGATGTGTTGCATCTTATATGGCATATTGCTGCATTCATAATAGCTCATTGAGATTTATTCTCACCCCTCTCCCTTTACTGTTTTTAGATTCTGAGACAGGTGGACCAGCCAAGTAAGGGCGGTGAGGAGTTTGGAAGTTATATTGTGGGAATTGTCGGGGTATAATTAGGTGGGTCTAGAAAGTGTACGTTGGTATAATTCATTTATGGAATTGTATTTATAATTCTTTATTTTATGTTATAACCGGGGCCTTTTTGTAATTAAAACAGTTTCTTAATTTCTAAGTTCGTCAACTATTTCTCCATGGTGAAAAGGTGTAGATTTATTTCGAAATGATTACAGCAATGATATTTATTTTTGAATGATAATTAAAGGTTTTAAAATTAATGGAAATTTGGGTTAGTTTGAGGACGCTCCAGCTCGGGACACGTGTAGGTTCCGGGTCGGGGTCCTCACACCCATACCCCTTTGGGCGGTCGCCCATGTCATCAGAAAGTTTTTCCAGTTTCCTTTCCTGCTGAATTCTTACTAGCAACCTCCTAGCATGATCCTTAACCAATTTAAAGTAGTGGAACCTAACCTTTCCGGAATATGAATTTAATCCTTTTAATCTAGGTTAAAGTAGATTACTCGGGCCACTTAATAATACCTCAAATGGGTTAAATTGGAACTAAGGAAGCATCTTAAATCCGGCTCAGGAATTGTTTGGCAATCTTGTTTGGTCACCTATCAATTGTGACTCCCCCTTGGTAAATTGAGCTTGAATCTTTAAAGAGGCCTTGTATTATTGTATAATGACCTAGTAGGATGGATTGATGATATTTCCTTGCCTTACTTGAGTTCATATACATTGTTTACATTATGCATAGTGTATTGAATAAATGTTTCACTATGATATTGGTTGGACATGAGTATACTTTACCATGTTGCTATATTGTTATCCCTTTTTGTGGATTATGTTTCAAGTATCTATTATTTGCTTGATAATTTGTTAATCAGCTGATGTTGGGGGTATAACATAATACGATCAATTATGAAAGTGTGACCTAATGTGATCGGATTATGTTATACCTGTGGCCGTCCCCTCCTGTGGCCACAGGTTGGGGTATAGCATCTGTAGTGAGCCAAAAGCCTTACAGAGTTGCTACTATCTTATTTGATTCCCTGAAAAACGGGTCTTATAAGATGTGAGTATTGCTTAAGCAGCTCACTGTAAGATTGGAGTATTATTATACCCAATGTTGTACGACTAATGTTCAGACGGGAAAAGGTAAACCAAGGTAATGTAAGGTGTTTACAGCTTTTCCAATGTGTTATATGCGACTTGTTATGTGTTGCATTTTATTTGGCATATTGCTGCATTCATAATAGCTTGCTGAGATTTATTCTCACCCCTCTCCCTTTAATGTTTTTAGATTCCGAGACAGGCGGACCGGCCAAGTAAGGGCGGTGAGGAGTTTGGAAGTGATAATTTGGGAAGTGTCGGGGTATATATAGGTTGGCATAGAAGTATATTTGGGTATAATTCTTTTAAAGGGTTTGTATTCATAAACTTTACTTCTAGTTTATATTTGATATCTTTTTGTAACTAAAACCGTTTATTACTTTCAAGGTTGGTCAACCCTTCCTCAAATGTGGAAAGAAGTAGAGTATTTTGAAAAGGTTGTGTTTTATGTTTGAAAGTTAAATCAAGTTTTTAAAGTTTAGGACTTTTGGGGTTAGTTTGAGGACGCTCCAGCTTGGGACACGTGTAGGTTCCGGGTCGGGGTCC